>JACEII010000007.1:8540088-8740456 GCA_014332785.1 Antheraea mylitta | reverse complement strand
TGATATTGTAGAAAAGCAAACGCACACGTCTTTCTTTATCCATATATTTTCCACAAGTGAAGTTACACAGATAAAAAATCTTACACTTTAATGTTGCCATAAACATATCAATACTCTTATCAACACAGTGTAATAAATTTATTTGAAATTTAATATAATATATAGGTATATTGTATTTACTAATTACCGGATTGGATATTTAAAAGTTTTCTTGCTACAGACTTTAAAGATCTTGTTCTTTTTAAATCTAAAATACAGTTTCTTTGAGGCCCATTAAATTTGGCTGCACGATATCTGTAATCTTTTTTTATATCATGGAAGGTATATGAACTGGTGGGTCACTTAAGCGACCACCACCGTCCATATACACTAGCAACACCAGGGGAGTCGCAAGTGCATTGCCAGCTTGTGTTGGGAGGAGGGGGGGAGTAGGAGAAATGAGGTGGGCCTTCGGCGCTCTCAGTGACCAAACGAAGCGCAACAATGCAAGCACTGTTACTTCACGTCAGTTTTCTGTGAGAGGGTGGTGCTAGTCCGGGCGACCCGATCAGTTAGGATTGTCTGTCAGTTTGTCTCTCTGTCTGTTTGTTTGAACACGCATTACTACTAAAATGCCGTGTTCATGAAAAAATCTGTTCAAGAAAATCATAAATCTCGAAGTCACAAGTAATATTTAATAATTGTTTCATTAAAATCAATTCGGTTTATCAAAAGTTATTGTGATTTTAATGACGGCGCGACTTAAATAAAAGAGAAAAGTACATTGTAATTAAATTCAATTGGTGTTATTAAAAAAAAGTTAAATACGTATTGAATACTTGCTTTAAGAATGATTAGGTACTTACGTAATGAATGTACCGCTCTCGCCAAACGTTAGACATCCTGCTCTTTCGTCTCGCTTTGGTTAAGTTAGGTTAGACTTGCTTGCTTTTGTGTTCAGTGCGCCTCCCATCTGTTCGTTAGGGAGGGCAAATAGTCCCTCTTCAGACTCGAGTCGAGGCCCTGATGAGGGGTCAATACCTGCTGGGTTGGGTGGGAGTACTGCAAAGGCCGTTCCTGAACGTCCGGCTAAATGGTGCAGGGAAAACACCAAGGGGGTTCGATTAACCCGCGAAAAAAATATAAAAAAAGGTAAGACTTGCGAAAAAGAATAACGCAACCTTTTTTTTTTATTGTAGCACGGCAAAGTGACTGTTCTATGCCTTATGGTAAGCATAGCACAATCTAAAAACAGTGGCGACCATCGAGAGACATACTTACTATTGCCGGTAACCGCTGTCATGCCGGCCTGCGTAAGTGTCTCTTCACATTGCGCTTGAAGGACCCCATGTTATAGGCAGGAGGAAACACACTGGCCGGGAGATTGTTCCACAGCTTCACGGTACGGCAAAGATAAGACGTAGTGAACTTTTTAGTTCGTGCCCAGATAGGATGCACCGTAAGACTGTGGCTCCGAAGACCAGCGCGCGTGGTACGGTTATGAAAAGGAGAGGAAGAGATCAGATTGAATAGCTCATCAGAACACACCATGATATAGACGGTAGAACACGCTCAGTCAGGCAATGTCAAAACTTGCCTTAGGCGAGCGCGGTGCATTTAATACGAAAGTACCCAAGCCTTTTTAAAGCAAGTATTCAATACGTATTTAACTTTTTTGTAATAGCACTGTATACATTTAGATGACATTATTAGTTACTATTCTGTACACGAGGTTCCACGCGGATGAAGTCGCGGGCACAACAATTTATACACATAATTCTATATCGAATCTAGATCAAATTCCATTCACTAAGCAGCAATATATCTTTAATAAAGGCATCAACAAAACATCTATAAAGCATATTTTTAAACTTGTGAACCACCCAAGTTAAAATAAAATATGCCTATAATTTATTGTTTCATTACATACAATAAAAGTGACATTAATCTTATTGAGCGTACTATCAGGTCAGTTATACAAATACGAAACTGTGGTATTGTGCTCCCTTTATTTACCGTTGGGAGTTCCGTACAATATTTCTTTGTTTTAATATATAGTCGGGTTGGTTTGAACAAATAAAGTAAATGTAAAATCATAAATACATAATATTTTTTTATTATATATGTATATGTAAAAGATATAGAATTCACAGACTAAAAAACATGTGTCTAGTTCACGGTAGAAGTGAAACCTTAAAAAATAATCCCAACAAGGCGTATGTCTCTGTGTTCTCCTTTAGCCGAAGGCAAGCGAGTCACTGCTCCCACTCTACCCGACAGTGTTTATACTAACCACTATTTGTCACACAAAAGGATTGCAGATCAGAATTTCAAGTACCTGCCATAAGAAGTTTTACTTGATAAATGAATATAGAACAAATACATTGCGGTGGTGGCAGAATCAACAAATAATATTCTCATGATATATAACATTTAATGGAAGTTCAAGTAAGGAATGAATCAAGTGAGATATTATGATGCTGGGCGTTGATGAATCGCTTCATAGCGTATTTGGAAGTCGCGTTGTTCGATACAGTTTCGAATCCTTGTAACTTAATTCAGTGCTTTCAGTGAAAGAAAACATCATTTTAATTCATTTAATAAATTAAAAATCTGTCATCAAGCACTTGTTAGTGTTTTCCGGGAGCCATTGCCTATCTAGGTATAGCATATTTACTATTCAAAGACCACATTGCGTAAGATCATAAGAGAATAAAATAAAAATTAGAGACATGCCTATTCTAACAAAATTTACGGTATACAAAATATATTTAAAAAAAGTGCGGTGCCTAATTAAAAAAATGAGTCTGTGTAACCGTCACACGCGATTGAAGTAAGGCTTTCTTTGGGTACTTTTTTATATTTTATTTACTTTATAACAAAGAGTTGCTAATAATATATCCTAATAAAGTTGTTTACGTGTTTCACGCGGACGGAATCGCGGGCACAGCTAATAGTGAATATATTTCTATATTACTTTTCTGAGTATAAATAAGTCACTTTTAACGCAAAACGTTATCTTCAACCGACGTGTATAAAGTAACAAATGTGTCGGAATTTTCGTATCGTTTTTTACAACTCACTGTTGAATTCTAAAACTTCCGATGGTTCCATATCGCGCCCGCATTAAGACATCTCATATAAATTTACGATCGACGTAGGCGTGTAGTTTTGTACACCTACGACGTATGACAATGGGTGTAAAATTGCCTTATCTTATTCGTGTTAATAAATTATGTTAGAATAGTTCGTTGTGGATTGTGTTAACATAAACATACATACATGTGTGTGGACAAAAAAAAAAACACAAAATCAACGATACGATTAAGCTGTTAAATACAACAAGGATTACAACCAATAAAAACAGTGTTACGATTTGATAGGATTTTTATGCAATACTAGCTTATTGCTCGCAACTTCTCGAGTGTAGATTTAATCTATTCCTTAAAACAACAGTGCATTTGTTCTAGATGAAAAGTAAATTTTTTTTCTCGAACTGACTACGCTATTGACCTAGCAAGGTCTTAACAGCTTCACCGGACTACTAAGGCGAGCGCTTAAGGCACTCAGCCGATTTTATTTGACGATTAGTTCAAGATTGCACGGCACACCTCGACTTGGGCTGTTGACTGATAATGCAAATCGCGACCTATTCGCTAACCTAACTATTCATACATATGTGAGTTGTTGAAACATATATGTGTACGATAAGTGTAAAATGTAAGTAAAATTTGATAATATGTTCTTGAGAAGTTATTGCGTGAAAGCATTACAAATTTACATTAGTATCTTGTTTTTTATAATATCCATAGTGAAATTTAAAGCGAAAGTTATGCGTGTAATACATATAGAAATAGTAGGTAACTTATCATCATCAGCACCCTGTAGGAGACCCACTGCAGAGCTACAGGCTTTTGCTCGAAGGGAGGTTTTGATAAAATCACCACGCCAGTCCACGATGTATTGGCAATATCAAACTCTAAGAAATCCACACTATGTTTCCCCACATACAGTAGTACTTTAAGAACATTTCTCCGGTTCAGATTTCCTCACGATGCTTTCCTTCACTGTCAGCTGATAATGTTATCAATTTCAATTAAGAAATGTACGTGAATTCCAAAAAATTCGTTGGTACTTGCCGAGGTTTGAACCTGCGGACATGGGATTGATATTCTAACAGAGAAACCAGTACAATACGACTTGTATACGACGATGATTTCTCATAACATTGAATTAAAGGAGTTTTTGGCGGGATTTTGGTCTGTCATGTAGTGAATTTTATATTATATTCATAATCTTGTGTTATATGACTCTATATTGTGTAAATTTGTGTTTTACGCGATATACCGGCAACGCACTTGTGACTCCCCCGGTGTTGCAAGTGTCTATGGACAGCGGTGATCACCTACCGTCGGGTGACCCGTCTGTTCGTTTGCCCCTATAATATATATATATATATATATAAAAATATTTAGTTTATTGTGCATAAGTTTTTTTTTATTGTAGCACGGCAAAATGACTGCACTATGCCTGATGGTAAACACAGTGCAATCCAAAAATAATAGCAACCACCGATTTACCCACTATCGTGCCCGCCTGCAAAAAGCTGGATATGCACAGGCTGATCCCGAAACGCGACCCGCAGAAGCGAATCACTATTACGGGCTTTTTCGCCATATACATGGTGGTTGCGACCCAGTCGGGCTGTAAAACCCTACCAACCCGCTTTCGCCATTGCCATAAATGAATTGAATGAAAAATAATACCACGGAGCATGAAATTATGTGACGCCACAAAAACTACCTAGAAGGTTTTAACAAGAGATCCACCATCTTGTTAGAATATTGACTCACACGACACTTAATATTCAAGTTATCGCACGACGTTTGTAATATTATTGACTACGCGACAATGGTAGTAATAATCTGGAAGATTGATTTCCAAAAATAAAGTAAAAAAAAAGCATTGAATTATTTGTTAAATACATTAGTGTTACAGCTTAAAAGCCGCACTACGCTGTGTACGCGTGGGAAATAACACATATTTCGTCGGCATTACTCTTAACATAACCCATTACGCAACATAGCCCAATGTTTAAAATAATAATCATTAAGGATCATCCTGTTATAAGCGTGCGTTAAATTTACAAAGTAATGTTCGCGTTACGACGACAATTTTCGTGGATTCCAGTGTTTATATTGTTTGTAGGGCGTTAGGATTTTAGTTAAATTATAAACGTAGAAGATAATTCATATTACTTCGTTTTAAAACAATTTAAATTTAACAATAAGTAGTTTTCTTTTTTAAATCATAGGAAGCATACACACAGGTGGGTCACCTACAGCCAAAACGGATCGGCTCACCCAGGGTAGGACCACCCGAGCCACAGAAAACTGACGTGAAGTAACAGTGTTTGAATTGTTGCGTTTCGTTCGGTCAGTGAGAGCCCCTCTCCTCTACCCTCCCTCTCTCCTCCCCGCTCCCAATATAGGCTGGCAACGGACTTGCGACAACCCTGGTGTTGCAAGTGTCTATGGACAGCTGTGATCACTTTTTTTTTTATATATCATAAGAGACAAACGAACAGATGGGTCACCTGATCTTAGGTGATCACCACCGTCCATAGACACTTGCAACACCAGGGGAGTCACAAGTGCGTTGCCAGCCTGTGTTTGCGATGAGGGCGGAGGGGACAGGAAGGGAAGGAGGAAGAGGAAGGTAGGCGGGTCTCCGGCTCTCTCACTGACCGAACGAAACGCAACAATGCAAGCACTGTTACTTCACGTCGATTTTCTGTGAGAGGGTGGTGCTTCCCCGGACGAGCCTACCCATTTGTGCTGAAAACAATATTAGCTTCAGCTTGGCTCTACCACTACTCTTAACTCTTCACTTAACATCAGGTGACCGGCCTGTTCGTCTGACTCCTATAACATGAAAAAAAGATTATAACCTGAAGATGACCATACAGGACCAAAATGAAATCGCCCCAAAAAGGCAATGACATCATTAAAAAATCCGTCCTAAAATAGTAAATACTTAAATGAAATTATAAAAACAAATAAATGAATAAAAACCACCTAAAAGTTGCTAACAGATTCGAGTTTTGACGTACACAATAAAAAAAAAAACGAAAGTAAAAAAGGTGCGGACCAAGAGTTTGCAGAACAGAAAAAAAAACACAAAAGATTATTTTTTATAACGCTAGTCGCGGTTAAAGAAGTAATCAATTCATATAAAAGCCGATCCATTTATGCTGAAACCATTTATGTCTTCAGCGTGACTCTACCACTTACAAAAACGTATAATAAAGTAACGGGTATGACGTATATAGTTCTATGTTTGATAAATTTTAATATTAATCTCCGATGTCTTACACGCTCGGTGTGTATGCATAAGGCGCTGCAACGCGACGTGGCTGGCGGATTTATTCTACTTGTAGAAACATACAACTCGATATTCGGACATCAGACGCCGCGTGAAATATACATTAACGAGAATGAAGCCACGAATAAAAACTAGTATGATATTTTTTTTTTATTGTAGCACGGCAAAATGACTGCACTGTGCCTGATGATAAGTACAGTACAATCCAAAATAGAATAACGACCACCGATTGACACACTACCCATCGCCGATCGCCACTATCATGCAGGCCTGCAAAAAGCTGGATATGCACAGGTTGATCCCGAAACGCGACCCGAAGAAGCGAATTACTATTACGGCCTTTTTCGCCATATACATGATGGTTGCGACCCAGTCAGGCTGTAAAACCCTACCACCCCGCTTTTGCTATTGCCTCGTTTGTTATTCAGCAGGGTGCACCACGTGCAGGTGAGGTTGGCTTGGGTGTCTCAAGTCTTATGATGTTATTTGACACCCCTTACACCCCATAGTTTTATATAACCATAAAATTTAACAAAAACCGAAATCATTATGTTGTTGTTTACTTTCTTCATATTATGTGCAAAGATTAACTCTATACTTTTAGTATTTTTACGACTGCGTTCCATTTTAATGATTTTGTTGTTTCAATAATAAAAGGCTAAATAAATTTTACCTTAATTAATTATAGACTTTCTCTTATTTTTTAATTTAAATTTTGGTCCGTATTACTTAACTCTTACAATTTTTTACCTGTGTTAAATTACCTCAAATATCTTTTTTCATACCGGTTTTGGAAGTATGCATATATGTTACTCAAATAATACGTTGTAAAGTTTTATATTAGTAAAAATCTCATTTCAACCAGTTAAACTTTCTCGGATATTAGTTGGAACAGACACTTTCACAGAAACACACAAAAACACAGCAGACAGCCACCTCACCTTATTGTTTGTTACCTAACTTCGGGAAGAGACCTATGATCCTGCAGTAGGTAATTTACAGGCTGATGTGATATAGATACAAAGATAAGTGATAGCGCCGAAGTCCCACCACCCTTCTAGCCCCTATACCCTCCTTCCGCCCTCACTCGAATAACAGGCTGGCAACGCACTTGCAACTTCCCTGGTGTTGCTAGTGTCTATGGACTGAGATGATTACTTAACATCAGGTGACCCACCTGTTTGTTTGCCTCTTATGATAGAAAAAAATATTAACCAATACCGTTCATATTATTGAAGTCTGTTGTGTTTTCGAAACGAGTGAAAAAGCAACTAGTTGAATACACCCTGACATTTATTACAACAAGGATGTTATAAATTAAAAATAAACCGTTTTATGTGGCGGTTAATTAATTTTCTGGCGTTTCACGTCGTTTCTAACTACCGTATGTTTTCAGATGCGCGCAGTACCTCACAGTAGAGATTGTCTCGGAACGTTTGAACTTAAAATATATAGTTCGTGTGTTGTGAATAGTAGATTATACTTCTACTGTCAACGACGAGCGCAGGACTAGAATTTATGAACGCCATTTAATTGGGTTAAGCAAACAGGTAAATCTTCAGAAGCTTGTGTTTCCTGTATCTTTATTAAATTTAGATGAATTTCATACGTCACTATGTTTGAAATACGTGTTTACGATGTATTAGATAGCATTATGAATTTTATTCTGCACTGTAAATATGTAGGTCGTGTGCCACAATCGGGACAATGTTAGCCTGGCCCGCTAATTTAGGTATAAATACATATTACATTATATGTATAGATTCAAACCAACTAACGAATAAATAAATTAAAAGGCAGTCGGAGAATCGGGTTGTCTTAATTGGTGTGGCCAGTGGTCTACCCGCCGGGTGAGTGATGGAGCATGCCCATACCACCCCGTGACACTCCTATTACTTCTGTGAATGGTTCATCGTGGAGTTTTTTAGTCGGTAGGAGTCTTCGATACTACCCACGCTACTCCTAGCCTCTGGGTATCCTATGTAGGATTTCGTTTTGTTATTTAAAAAAAAACCTGGACTTTCGTAATATAAACCCAAGATTGTTTTGGATTTGTCCCGCCCTAGCATCGCACGGGTGCAATGTAGATATGCATTTTAATCAAATACGTACTGTTAATGACAGTTCTGATCTACATGATATGTACAACATATGTAATATATTTAAGTGGAGAAGGAATAATACTGTATTGTGTAAACTAGCTTGGTAAATGACGTATTATTATTTTTGTTAAAAGATAAAAATGGTTACTGTGGGTTATCCTTTAGTGATTAATAAATATCATCGCGGGCTTTTTTATTGATATTTTTAAGATATACAATTTCGTAGTACATTAATTTAATCTATCTCGTAAGTTGTAGCCAACGTTTGCGATTTAAGCTGACAAAAATATGCTTGTTACGACAACACGTTACAAATATTTGAATCTTAAGGCTTTTTTGTACATATGTATTATACACTTAAACCTTCCTCTTCAATCACTCTATGTATCGCTGAAAACTGTATGTAAAATGAGTTGAATAATTTAAAAAAACAGCGGAAGCGATTCCATTTCATACTAAGTAAAGATAGCTTTTTTTAACTTTATTTTTGGCAATCTATCTTTCAAATTATCACTGCCATTGTCGCGTAGTCAATAACATTACAAGCGTTGTGCGATCACTTCAATATTAAACGTCGTGTGAGTCAATATTCTAACAAGATGGTGGATCCCTTGTTAGAGTCTTTCTGGGAGTTTTTGTGGCATCTCAGAAATTCATGCCCCGTGGTATTATTTTCCATTCGTTCATTTATGCATAATAAACTAACTATATTACGTAAAACACCACCAACGTTACAAAATATAGAGTCAAAAAACATAAGATTATGAATAAAATATAAAACACACTACATGACAGACTAAAATCCCGCCAAAAACTCTCTAAAGATAGCTTAAACGACAATGATTTACAAAGCAAAGGAAAAGGACGGAACTTGTTTATGACATATCACACGTCAAAAGGACGTGACGTTTGCGTTTAATTATTAAAAAAATGACAATTTTATATTCTTAATAAATAATATTTGAACTTTGTTTTGTATTAGATTTTGACTATATTACGCCAAAGCCCGTACTTACGACTGTATCCAGAGCGGCCAAAATTAACAAAGACTGTATATGAACGGCACTGTAGAAAATGACTCAAGTAAATTTTATGTACTGAACTGTACATTATTATGTGTCGGATCTCGACAACGCGTAATAAATATGCAATAAGACTAGGTCTCAACACACAGGTCATTAATATCCTTATGGAGCCATTAGATCCACCGACGTCGCACCATCAACTTGACAGAATTCGGGAATGTTTGTTTTATGGGGACCTTTTTTACGAGCGAGTTCGGCGGCGGCCCCGCGCCTGCCTTTTGCAGTGTAATTCGTTTGTATTTTTGTAGTGTTGTCTCGAGCTTCCAACAGCGGTGGTTAAAGTTATCGATATATTTTTTATCGATAGCTTGAAAATTTTGCTAACATATATCTAGTTTTTCGAAAAGCGAAAACTTATCGTATACCTCGAAATACAGCAGCAATTGATAAAAGATGATTGATTTATCATCATTAGAGTCGGTAAATTTTTTTTTTCTATACTTTTTTGCCTCAAATATCAAATAGTTTATCAGGTAAGAAATGCAGTAAAAAACATGTGACGCATATAAAACAAATAAAGGTTGACAGAATAAACAACGTAGTTTTAAGAAGACTTTTTTAGATTAAAACTTTTAATAAAATATACAATATAATAAACCTTACGGTACGCATTGTATATCACAAGTATAAACTTCAATTAATAAGAAATGAGGACACGTCGACAATCGCAGTTATCATGTCAGTCTATCATGACTTCTTTTATGGTTTTGGTCTTAAGTGTGTACCGAACGATGCAGAAGGTAAGAAAGGAAGAAAAAGGTTTTGTGTCATGCACGCAAGCACGTAAAGTTAATTTAGCGTAATGGAATAAATACCATAGCGGTGATATTTCCAGAATGTTCTGGTATAAATATACTTGAACTTTTTTGGATGAATTCACACTGGTGAAAAACTAAAACTAGTAATAGAAATAAAGAAATACAGTTAATAGAACAACAAAACCAATTGAACGCGTCGTTGGTTGACTGACGGTTGACACTGTTAATATTTAGCTGTAAAACAGTTGGTGTAGTAAGTTCAAATTCATTAAAGTATGTTGCAGATTACACGTGCTTCACTCTGGTTACGAAGACTAAATGTGTGTTTTTGACTTAAGATATTCAAGTATACGTCGCACAAAAAGAATCAAACACTTTTTGTTACAGTGCGACATATTAGTGATCAATAAATTCTAGGTAAAAGTTCAAATAAACCTCTATTCTGATATCTGAGAATTACAATGAGATATATATATATATAAACATGTTCGATTTATAAAACAATCGATAGTCGATAAAAAGTTCGGCCCTCACTACAAGTTTATGCTGGGATATCTTCGCATGCCATAGAGATATTTACATACAAATGTTGGCGCACAACGAGTGGGAATGACATATACACCAGAGGAGGGAAACAAGTGGAAAATGGGAGCGCCATTAACTGAACGTTTTATGTGTTATATGATTGATATCGGGTTTTTGTTGTAACGCTATTCTCGGCTTACGAGTCAGCGACCTGTTTTGTACATGTTATTCTCTACTTACGTTATTTATCCTATTTTATTGTATTAAACAAGTAAGCATTGTCTATGTATTTTTCTGTGTGAAATTTGCTTCTATTTGATATATGGCATTTTATCTGATTATTTTTTAGGAGCAGTTTCATTTATATTAATATAATAAACTATTTTACGGTCGATTAAAAAATATATCTTTACTATTATAATAAAAATATGGTGCCTTTCGAGTAATTTTTTGCAAACGAAGAGAAATTCTGTTGACCTGCCAGGCCTTCACAGATTCACCGGACTTATTGTACTGCGCTTAAGGCGCTCGGTCTAATCCTTTGAGGCAAAATCACGTTAAAGCTACTAAACGTATCCGCATAAGACTATGTATGACCTTTATATGCACAATTCTTTATATATATTTCTAGGCTAATAAGTATATTAGTGATAAGGCCGCCTAAGTGTACACATATTATAAACGAATGTCTAATTTTGTGTATCTTTAACGTATGTGCAATAAAGAGTTTATTATTTATTTATTTTAGGTTCGACGGCCTTTGACCATTTTTTTTATTTCTAACGAAACAGGCTGGAATCTGCTAATCTATACTAATATTATAAAGAGGTAACGTTTGTGAGTTGTGAGTTTGTGACGTTGTGACGTTGTAGGGGGTAATCTCAGGAACTACTGGTCCAATTTGAATAATTCTTTCAGTGTTATATAGCTCATTCATCGAGAGTGGTTATAGGCTATATATCATCAAGCTAAGACCAATAGGAGCGGAGCACAGATGAAAAATGTTTCAAAATCGGGATGTTTTTTTGCGTGTTAGTGTTAGTCCAAAGTATCTATTCCACGCGAACGAAGTCGCGGGCAGAAGCTAGTATTATATAAAGCTGGAGAATTTGTTTGTTTGGTTGAAGGCGCTAATCAAAGGAACTACTGGTCCGATTTAAATTTCATTCAAGCTTCAGGTTTCATTACGCTAAGATCAATAGGAGTGGAGTACCAATGAAGAATGTTTCAAAATCGTTTTTTTTTTCTTTTGAGAGTTTCCACTGCGTAACCGGCAACTATTCGCCGCGGACAAGGTCGCGAGCAGAAACTAGTTTATTATGTAAAATTGTTTAGATCCGGGCCTAATGTAAGCGAGATATTTACTTTAAAAAATGTATATTGTAACGAATCGATAACCGACCAGGAATATATAATCTTCCCATGTATGAAAAGTTTGTAAAAACTTCCAGAAAGCGAAGGTTTATTTGAAAAGTCTTAGCAGATGTGGATCGATAGACGACGGTGACTTAGATCGTTCTTAGTAGATCAAGTGCGTACTTGACACGTGTCCCACTAAGGCTGTGGTGTATGGACAGGGGCCGGGCGATTCTAGAACATTACCATTGAATATAGGATTCTTATTATATACTAGATTACAGAGCAAAAAAACAGGCACACTAGCGCTTGCCCCGCGGCACAAACACAAATCATTATACGTGTACGGAGTTATTACAAAAAAGTTAAATACGTATTGAATACTTGCTTTAAAAAGGTTACGTTTTAAATGCACCGCGCTCGCTGAATGTTCACCATCTTGCTCTTTTGTCTCGTTTGGTTAGGTTAGGTTAGGTTAGACTTGCGGAAAAAGGATAACAAGAACTTGCCACGGGCGAGCGCGGTGCATTTATATATTATACAGCTATCGTGATATTTTTTTAAATAAGGAGCAAATGTTTCGACTAAAGTTAAAAATCGATTAGTTATCTCCAGCTGAAAAAAATACATTTTAATGCGCCTAAAGTAGTTTTCACTTCAATGATCAAAATACTGTAGTTAGAAGCAATGATGGCTTAGTGATACATTTAATTTATATAGCTTAATACATAGATTGCTGATTTCGAAGACTTGTGAAATGAACAATCTGTTGATAGGGAAGCAGACGTGGTTGGTTTGTTTTCTGATAACGCCACCATTTCTAGTGAGATATTCCAATGTGACGTGAAGTTCGTAATCTGTCATTCACTGCTCGAGTCAGCGGTTTATTAGATAGATGGCTTACATTATGAGGGGGTTGACAAATCAGCTGTTTCGGTAAATAAAGTAATAATCTACTTATCTCAGAAATATATGTCAATTATTGGGTTATATATATGTTTTTATTAGAGCCACGCTGAAGCTATAACTGGTTTCAGCATGAATGGGTTGACTCGCCCTAGTAGTACCACCCGACATACAGAAAACCGTCGTGCAGCAACAGAGCTTGCATTGTTGCGTTTCGTTCGGTCTGTGTCAAATAGGTCGCGTATTGCATGTATCAGGCAATAGCCCAAGCCGAGGTGTGCCGTGCATTCTTGAGCCAGTTGTCAAATATAATCTGCTGAGTGCTTTAAGCGCTCGCCTTAGCAGTCCGATGAAGCTGTTAAGACCTTACTAGGTCAATAGCGTAGTCAGATAAAAAAAAAGTTCGGTCTGTATGAACGCCGGATGCCCCCTTCCCTCCCCCTAACCCACCAAACACAGGCCGGCAACGTACTTGCGACTCCTCTGGTATTGCTGGTGTCTATGGAGAGTAGTCATCATTTAACATCAGGTGATCACCTGTTCATTTGCCTATAATACAAAAAAAAACACACAATCAAGTTAAATCAAAAAATGTATACATCTTTTATTATCACAACGAGGAAATATTCGTCATAAAAAGTATCTCGCAGGAAAAATTCCATTTTATTTTACGGTGGGAGCCCTATAAAGTTCATCTTTAAATCCTTCTACATTACTAAGAGTTATAATGCTATCTTAACTTCATTCATGGGTGATTATGATGACTTGATCATTATTTCTATAACTCTTAGTAAACGTACTTTTGGGGAAGGACATTGTAATTACATTATAACCAGGTAGTTTCTAAATTCGCTATATTAGCTACCATCTTTAATTTTTTTTTTTTTTTAATGACTATACTATTGGCCTGATGAGAATTCACAGCTTTAGCGGGCTAAGCCGAGCGTTGAAGACAATCCGCTGCTTGGCAGCAAGCTCAGAGGTGCAAGAGTCGTCGAACATGAGCTTGGGTGGCTTTGGATGCAATTTCGCGAATTTGTCTAATTTAAACTAAGCTAGTTACTTTATTTTAAAATCTATCACTAACAACTTACAGGTATGCTCGACAGCTACACTTCAGATCCATTGTTTTTCCAAATTGAGCATACATACCATATTAAAGTATATTCTCATTTAAAATTAGGTGAGAATGCGGTTAAACCTTAAAATTCAAAATGCTGAAACAAAAGCGCAATAGTACTTGTTAGGTGCGAATTGAGTGTAAACTCGGTGCACGTGATCTGAATATCTGCAGTAACAAATAATATGCAAATGTACACGTAAACTCGCTGATGCAATATATTTTTAAATAACCACTGTTTAGAGATACAGAAGTTAATATTGGGCTTAATGGACTTTATGAGCACACTAGTGTCTGCCCGCGACTTCGTCTGCGTGAAATATAACCGTGATTTGGAAAGATTCTTCATTGGTGCTCTGCTTCTATTGGTCTTATATGACAATGAATATATAACGTATTATATTATAAAAATCTGTTCTTTTAAGCATATAACTTATACAAAACTGTGTAAAAAATGTTTCAAATCTGCCAGGCGTCCTGTGACGACTCAATTTGTTTTGTAATTTGCTATTGATTACATTGCGCACCAACCAAAACTTACAGCTATACGAGTATTCAGAGCAGCCAAAAAGTCGCCGATGACGGTGACTCTACTGTCCGATGATTTTTTTACACTGTGACATTCTTTCATACGCGTAAATTTGATTCTGTAAAATGTTTTGAGATATAAAGTTTAGTTTTGATCAATATTCAATGTTTAACACTACTAAAATTTTGAATTCGATAAGGATTAAAACAGTTTTTGTTGCAGTAGCGTCTTAAATAATCAATAATTTTCTAATAATATTAAGAAAATGATTACTCTGAATTTTAAATAAATATAATCTCCAATAAAATAGATTTTTTTTTGACGATTTGGGATATTGCTACGAATTTAAAGCGATCTCTTAATTTTTTTTTGAGCTGCGTTTGTGAATGTCGCTCTTGAAACATGATAAGCTAACATATTTTCGTAAACGACGCATTTAAGTAAAAAAACAAAAACTTTCAGCACTACACGGAATTGGGCTGTGTGAACTTATCTAATATTGCTTCTAAAAGTCATTAGGATGTATCGTAAGAGAAACTAAGTGACAGTAAGTTCAGTGAAGCGACGTCGGAGTGTTAAACTTTTGTACGGAAAGAGCAAAAACGAGAAAAGTCCACGGAACTTAGATGTATGTATATTATATGTGCTTATCGTACGTACAGTGTAGGCCGTGGCATTAGAATGTGAATAAAAAGATTTGAAAATAATTGATCTATTAGCTTTTTTATTTATTGAGTAATAAGTTTACATTGGTAGACTATGTGTGCTCTACTGCAAGTATAATGGAGAGTGTTCTGAGGAACATTTTAACATGGTGCCCTCTTCACCATTTCATACTCGCACCTCTCGCCTCTGACTGGCTGCTCACCCAGACTACTTAAAAACTAGCAAGATGGCGACTACCGTGAGGTTCTCTTGGACCTTCCTTATGCGTACGCTAGCGTTGTGGAATGGGTTGTCCAGCACCATTTTTCCTCACGACTATGATATGGGGCTCTTCAAGAAGGTACTGAAACGCGCTCTTCTATGTCGGCAACACAATAGTGATGCTCTTGGTGTTGCAGTTGTCCATAGGCGATGGTAACTATTTACCATCAGATGGGCCGTCTGGCTTTTGGCATAAAAAAGGGAAAAAAAGTAAATCCTCTAACAAAAGAAAAGACCTTATCTAGGTTGACATTTTAACAGAACTTAACTAGATTTATTACTGACTTACAATAATAAAAACAATAAAAATGAAATAATTATTTATGTGAGAATAAATCATATATTTTAAATATATATAAAAATTACACTTTCTTAAGTGAGCAAGTACACATTAAACAATGCATAGAAATAATACGTCATACGTATTTTGAATTATCTAGGTAATAACGCAACAAAAACCTCGCAGTAAATATTCATTGTAAAATAACCTAGTGGTGATTAAAAATAATTTAAATTAAAAAAAAATTATATGTCAACAATAATTTTGCCCAGAGTTGGTTGGTTAAAAATTGATTTCTGATTCTTATACTATTACAAATGCGACTGTTTTCTTGTTTGGTTGTTATACCTTCACTCTTTGTCTACTCTACCGATAATATTACATGTTACCTACACGTCATGTCGGAAAAATTGGTATAAAAATTAAATTTCATTAGATTAATAAATATTAGTGAACGCCCATTGGTCGACATTCGACCATAGTTAATTGATTTTTTAAAGTTTGAACTTTAGTAGGGTTATTTTGTCAAAGGGTTTATATGTATGGTATGAAACGCAAGTCGTGTTATAAATATTATATAGTTATATGTTATAATATGATTGTTGAATGTAGGATGAAAAAGGATAATTGGAACGTAAAAGTAAAAAAACACATGCAGTCGAGCATAGCAACCTCTTTCGCGACCTTTTTTGAAGTACGTTATTGACGGCTGTCAAAATGTCTTTTTTATTTACATGTGTGTAGATGTTGTGTTAAATTCAAGCATCAGTGTCAGTAATGCATATTTTAATTAATTTAATGTACTTCCAATGCAGTTTATATAAAATAAATAGCTTTCTGCACTTTTCCGCCATATAAACTTTAACTATGCCAAATTTCAAGTTCACGCTCGCAGAATTATCTTAAAGAGGGGTACAAAGATTTTGCTTCACGTATTAGATATAGAATAAATATATAGATATATATTTGGCCAATCATAAATTAACATTGATAAAGGAAACGTAATTTCCAATTCTCATGAACGCCACTGTACACTAACGCCGGGAAAGTGGGACGTATCATAAAACTATACGATCCGTGTAACAACACTGCAGTACGTCTACAGTTGTCCCTTGTTGCTTTACTTAGAGTGGATGCTTAACCTAAGTTATCGTATACGTATTAAAGCTATTTACTGCCCTTTAACAGTGCAGATAAAAGCGCTGATTCCGGGTAAATATACGGAGTAAACATATCACTTTACCGAACAGCTTATACAGTTTTATCCTTATATAGAAGTATAGAGATGGAAAGTATTTACGTCTCCATGTGATATAGGTAAAATATATGCGTAAAGAACGAATGCAAACAACGAAATCTGAAGAGCAAACTTTCTGTGCTGTTTAGATGGTGGCGATACAGGACGGGGTTCGTAGCTATGGATATAACTCCAAATAATACAGTAGTATTCTAATAGTACAGTAACTGGGCGACCGAGCTTAGCTCGGTTCTTAAAAAAATATTTTTAAATTAAAATAAGCTGTTAGGTTTGCCTCACAAAATTAGCATTTTATCACATAAATTAAAAAAAAATACATCTCTCTTATAATAAT
Organism: Antheraea mylitta; assembly: GCA_014332785.1. Classification (NCBI taxonomy): domain Eukaryota; kingdom Metazoa; phylum Arthropoda; class Insecta; order Lepidoptera; family Saturniidae; genus Antheraea; species Antheraea mylitta. Next base: position 8,722,913 of record JACEII010000007.1, on the reverse strand, counting down.
AAAATTATTTATTTAACTAAAAAAAAATGTTAGGTTTGCCTTATAAAATTATCATTACAAAAAATGTACACTCGGGTTCGAACTGGGGTTACACGAATATTCGAAACAACCAATTGCCATCTGAGCTATTATTGTTTTGACAGCGGCGGCGAAATTTAGCTTCATATTCTAGCTATATTTATTCATTGTCTGAAATCTCAGTTTTTTATGAATAAATTCTAGTTAGATCGATTTATGGTCCCCGAAACTACTTACATACTAAGTTTCACGAAAATAGATGACGCCGTTTCCGAGATCCTGAATACATAAAAATATAAAAATATAGAAGAATTGCTCGTTTAATGGTATAAGATAAATGATAAGTTTTAAGAAGAAATGTCTATAAAATTGTTCAAAACATCGTAAGTAAAATTTCAAAACATATAATTAAAAACTTACTTGACTGGACGAATCTAATTAACCAGTTGATATTTTGGTAACGTGAAATGAAATTATACCTAATAATTATTTAGAGCATTTTTTAAGTATTTGCCTTTTTTTGTTAAATTTGTCACTGATATCTAGCATTGCATTTAAAAACCCAAAGCGAAAGATTTTAAAGTCGTGTCGAATCCATTTTTAAATTGCCCCCCTGTGTGGCGTGGGCCCTACGTTAGGAAACAGTGGTTTAGACGGTGGCGAAATTATGGTGGGATAGGACAGGGTTCCTGGGTGGATATTATTCCAAATAATACAATAGTAGTAGTAGTACATACTGTATCTAAAAACATCAATACGTGTATACTATATTTATAATTTAACGCGATGATCGCTTAATTGATTCATCGATGTAATTTCGAATAGTTAGAGCTTTCTGTGAATGAAAATATCTTGAAACTATAAAATGGCTGTAGGATATTAATAACCCATAATAAACATTTTAATCTTTTACATATTGTTAAAAATAATAAGATATTTGCAACGCTAGTTTGATCAGTCAAACTAGTATTAATTCTTTTTAATATCATAGTTGATGCTCTTAAAATGTAATAGTTAGTGGTCGATTGTTTTGAACGGCAGAATATCAATCCAATATCCGCTAGTTCGGAACCAATAAATTGCTCGGAATTCTTGTTATTAATATGAATTAGTCACACTGTCGGCTGACGGTAAATGAAAACATTATAGAACTGTGGATTTCCCGGAGTTTGGAATCACACGAGTTATAAATTTTATGATAGTAGAGCCACGCTGAAGCTACTACTCGTCACCCACAGAAACACCGAGGTGAAGTAACAGTGCTTGCATTGTTTGCGTTTCGTTCCGTCAGTGAGAGCACCGGAGGCCCATATCCTTCTCCCCTTCTCCTCACTTCCCCTGTCTCTCCCCCTCCCTGAAACGCAGTCTGGCAACGCACTTACGACTCCTCTGATGTTGGTAGTGTCTAAGGACAGCGGTGATCACCTAACATCAGGTAGGGGAGAGTAGGGTAATTGAGAACGGCAGGTAATTGGGAATAGTTAGATAAACAGTACATCTCCCCGTAATACACTGTCTCGAACCTATTCTACGGCTGAATGCAGAGCCATTCATTGCGTATGCGAAAGTGGGATTGAAAGGATGCACTAGTTTTGTCACGGTAAGTCGAACAATTATTTTTGTATTTTTGATATAATTTTTGTCATCAGTTATGTTATGTAAGTTGTAAGTATCATATTTTTGAGTTCAAAGGGTTTGTGTTTTTGCTCATATCATACACACAGTATTTGGTTTCAAATGCAACATAGATTGAAGGTAATAAAAAATGGTTTTGAGAGTGGCGGCATATTCTATGTATATTGACTGATTCGGGTAATTTGGAACGGCATTAGGTGATTAATTGGGACGTTCCCAATTACTTCTTACCCTCCTAATTACCCATAGTACTGCTGGTTGATTGTGTAAAAATATTTAAACTTTACAAATTATTTCGGATGCCTCTTAATTACGTAAGAAAGATCGATCTTTCTTAATTACCTCATACCATTACCATTTCCCCGACGGGATGATCTCAATTACCCCATAGGGTACCGGGTAAATAGGAACGGCAATGTTTTTTGTTTTAGTTTATATTTTTATTAAAACGTAAATTTTAAATAACGTTTTATAACTACTAAGTACATAGATAACTAAAGTTCATGTAGCAATAAAATTTGATTTAGTTTATAACTTTTTTCTATTATTTTTAGCGTTTGAAGTTAAGTGTTCCCAATTCTCCCACTCTCCCCTAACTCACCTGTTCGTTTGCCTATTATGGTATAAAAAAAAAAAAACGTCAATACTTTGTGGGCTGGCGTGGTGATTAAGTCTATACCTTTCTTCGGAAATAAGCCTGTGTCCCAGCAGTGTGTCTCTTACAGGCTCATAGTAAGAATAATTGTATTACATTATATATACTATAGTTTCTCATTGAGTGAGGTTCTCTACAATACTATTTCAATAAAGTATTCCGTAAACTGATGGCGAATGGAGATACCTACTTAGAAAAATTAACAATCTTAAAAGCGATGTAACAGACGTGTGACGAGCGTACTGACCGACATAGTTAACATTATATATAGCTTTTGATCTCGAAACCGAAGCTCTGATCGGACGGAGGATTCAAAGCGTAAATAAACCCAAAACTTGCTTGCTTTGATGTTTGGACCACGGTAACACACCGTTTATGATCTCTTAAAGACAACACTTCCGTGAAACTCGTTAATATCAAAGCGTTATTGTACCGGTGGGTGTTTGAAATTTTGAAGTTGCGTTGGATTTTTGATTGTCATATTTATTGCTAGCTGTGCCCGCGACTCCGCCCGCGTGGTTTTTTTTTTTTTATTGAAGCACGACATAGTGACTGCACTACGCCTGATGTTAAGCATAGTACAATCCAAAAACATCGGCAACCACCGAGAGACAGATTATCCATCGCCGGTCGCCGCTGTCATGCCGGCCATAATGACAAAAGTCACCCAATACTGAATATGCACAGGCTGATCCCGAAACGCGACGCGCAAAAGCGAGTCACTATAATGGGCTTTTTTGCCAAATACATGGTGGTTGCGACCCAGTCGGGCTGTATAACCCTACCACCCCGCTTTCGCCATTGCCTCGTTCGTTATTCAGCAGGGTGCACCACGTGCAGGTGAGGTTGGCTTGAGTGTCTCAAGTCTTAAGATGTTTCGCGACACCTCGTTGCACCCCACAGTGGTTCGTAATATATAAAAAAAAACATATGAATAATAAAATCATCTGGATGTATTCAGTCCATTTACTTATCTACTTTTCTCTCGTACTTACGCCGCGTCATTATCAAAATTACAATAACTTTTGATAGAGAGAACCGATTTTAATGACATCAAGAGTAAATGTTACTCGCGGGTATGCTTTATGACTTTATCCTAAACAGTGCTTTAAGAGTAATGCGTGTTTAAACTTAATACATTCTTACATTACTTTACATACTTTTTTATACCATAGGAGGCACACAAACTGGTGGGTCACCTGATGTTAAGTGATCACCACCGTCCATAGACACCAGCAACATCAGAGGAGTCGCAAGTGCGTTGCCAGCCTGTGTTGATGGGAATAAAGGAGGTAGGAAAAGAGGATGAAGTGAAGGGAGACTGGGAGGTGAGCCTCCGGCACTCTCACTGACCGAACGAAACGCAACAATGCAAGCATTGTTACTTCACCGTGTTTCTGCGTTTCGGGTGAGCCGACCCGTTCATGTTGAAACCAGTTAGAACACATTCAAAGAAACTTAAAAAAACCTAATTCATTAAGATTTATTTAGTCATTATTTTTTACATTCAATTACACGCGGACATAGTCGAGGGCACAGCTATAATATAAATAATTAAAAAAAAAAAACATGAAAGCGGAAATTAAGTTACGATTTACCCGGCCAATATAAATGAAATTACACCCGGCGCCATTGACGAAATTAATATATCCTCTCCGATATTAGAGATAAAAGCCTTAATCAGTTTCGCATCAATCCCCGTTTCAGGTTCAAAAGGGCCTCAGAAAGGGGAATGTGTCCCTTATAAAGATTATATCTTAATTACTAATCCTGAGCGTTAAGGCCACGAATGTTGGAGAGAGATTGCATTATTTTTATAAGCTACTCACGTATTATCTACAAATGCAACAAAATTAAAATCATAAATATTTTATTCAGTTTAGGCCATAATAAGGCGCTTATGAACGTCAAAAACTACCACCGGTTCGGAAAACAACCCAGCCATCGAGAAGAACCGGCAAGAAACTTGATCGGGTACATTTTTTTTTACATATATTTCCAATACATCATACAATACCTTATAGTGGATGCACAGAGAGGAGTTAATTCCAGACATCACTATCGTTCACATACTGATCCACTCTGTAATATCCTTTTGACACTAAAGCCCGCTTGACGTGGCGCTTAAAGCAACATATATTTAAAATCCATGAATATAGTTATTTAATATTGATATACCGAAATGTAATACTCGTATAATAACAAATTTCATTACGCATAATAATAGTAAACAAGTTAAATTAATAAATTCTATTTTGTGTTTTTGAATTAATCCAATGCATTTATGCTGGAAATATGAATTTTGAAAGGTCTCACGTGAGATTATGGGATGGGGGTGATTGAGCCAAATTTTACAACTTCTCACCAGGGGAGGGGGAGAGACAAAGAGCCTCACGTTATTAATGGACGGCCCCTTTGGTATATTTTATTCGCGGAATTGATTGCAAGGTACAGGCCTTGGGGGCTGATTGTATGGCGAAGGCCGGTTACTTGGACATCATTACGCTAGTCGTCATTTTGATCGAATGATCTTCTGCACTCGTTACCAAATCCTAAAAAGCTATTAAGACCCTTCAGAAAATAGAGTTAGTAAAATAGAAAAAAATATATATACATATCGGAATCATTACACTGATTACTTTGCTACAGATATCTGTGACGTCTTTTATATAATCGGCTGTACACTTTTAATAAAGTATATTCTAGATACGGTATATACCTCATGCAGATATTTGTGACGATTTTTTTTTTCGATTTGACTTTGGTCTGACGGACATTTGCAGTTTCACTGGACTACAACTTAAAACATGAGCTCCTCATTAAAAATAACAAGTCTTTCGATACCAAGTTTAAAAACGATAGAGCGTCATCAATTGCAAGCAATATGAATTAAACATTTATAACAAATTTAAATATATTATTGACGTAATAACAAATGTCATCGTACACATATTTGATAAGAATACGTGTAAATAAAAAAATGACCAGTTTTTGCAGTAACTACGGAATTCAGGGCCTTAAATGTTTCAATGCCCAGCATTACACGTTAACTCAACGGGTCAGAAAATCAAACACATTTGGCGAACAATGGATTCATCGTAAATTTAGATTGTATTGACGCGTCGCTTTCAGTAAACAGGTTAGTCTTTTTTCGACTTTACACCGATTTTATAGTAGGTGGTAGAGCCACGCTGAAGCTATTATTGGTTTCAGTATGATAGGGTCGGTTCGCCCGGAGTAGCACCACCCTCTCACAGAAAACCGACGTGAAGTTAACAGTCCTTACATCTATCTCCCTATATACACAGGCTAGCAACGCACTTGCGACTCCTCTGAGGTTGCTAGTGTCTATGGACGGCGGTGATAGCTTAAGAACAGGTGACCCGCATGTTCATTTGCCTCCTATATGATATAAAAAAAAAGCGAAAACTGTCGAGCCCTTTATATTAAAACTAGCTTTTGCCCGCGGCTTTCTCGGGTACTGTCATTATTTTTATGACAAGTATCTTATGCCCCTTTCTGCACCCCTTTTTTTATTAACGTGGAGAAATTCCTAATGGATACCCACCCTCCCAGATGAGAGAGTGGGTTATGTCCGACTCGCATGAACTAAACCCCCACAGTGTACCGACGGACCGTATTGTTGGGGCGGCAAGGGATCGTTCTTTGCTAATCACCTTGGATAGCCGCCCCAACCACGACTCACTGCCACAATTGTAAATTTTAAATATATATTTATATCTGTATTACTAATTTCAGATGTGATTTATTAAAGGATATCTCAGTAAAAAAAATCAAATGTTTTTTAGTTGCAGTAACTTGTGGTAGCGACCAATCTATTCCAAGCGGAAGGGTAAAGTAACGTCCACTTTATAGTATTTTATAATATTAGTTAGGATTATTGTTATATAGTTAGGATTATTCATTTAATAATAAATACCTGGACAACCGAGCCTAGTTCGGTTCTTAAAAAAACATTTTTAAATTAAAATAAACTGTTAGGTTTGCCTTACACATTAGCATTTTATAAAAAAGAAATAAAAAAAAAGATTTATCTCTTTTGCTGTCACTTAGATTTGAACTGGGATAGATGGATTTTTGAAGCGGCCGATTTCCATCTGAGCTACTTTTGTTTTTGTTTTGACAGCGGCGGCGAAATTATTCTTTATATTCTCGCTATATTTTTCATTGCCTGAAAACTCAGATAAAAAGTTTTCTATGAACGAAATCTAGCTAGATCGATTTATCGTTCGCGAAACCACTTATATACTAAGTTTCACAGGAATCGCTGACGCCGTTTCCAAGTTCCTGAATATATAACAATATAGAAATATACAAGAATTGCTCGTTTAAAGGTATAAGATACTAAGATTTTTCTTTAAAGTAAACCTTCAAAGAATAGTTTTGATCTGTATTAAATGCCTTATGCGAGTGAAGTATTTAATTGAATAAGGTTTAATTCTATATTCGTCAAAATAACTTCGCAAGTAACTAATGACTTTTGAAGTAATATATAAAAGATAATAATAATTACTATGGTTTATTCTTCCAAGATAGCCAAATAACAATAAAATCATTTTGTAGCTCTTTTTTGAATGAACAATTCCGTAGTACATTCCTTTAATGTATTTGATAAGTTTTAGCCAGCATTATCAATGTAAGCGCTCGAAAATTCCTTCTTAAGACTTCATTGGAATACTTCGAATTTTCTCTACTTTATATAAATATAATGTATATGTGTTATATATAAAAATCATCCGGAAGAAATTACCTAAATGACAGTGAATATCGTATCAAAATCCGTTGCATAATTTAGAAGAAAAAATGTAACATAAAAACAGATATAAAAAAGCGACCTAATAGTATTTAGAAAAAATCCTGACTAAGTTGCCAGCGGTTTAACTCATTTGTGAGTCATTGGGATATCTAAATAAAAAACTTTGCACGAATAACCCTTTCAGGTGTCCATGATTATAATGTCCAAAGCGTTTGGTGCCATAGGGCCAGTGAGGGCCCGAGTAATTATGTAAAAACGTCCTCCATTACGGGTAAAAGGGTAAAGGAACACCTGTAAGCATCAATTGCTTTTATAAATTCAAACGGTTTGTTAATAATTTACCTTTTTTATTAACGTAAAAGATTACAAGTGTAATATATATATATATATATATATATATATACTAATACTATAAAAAGGTAAAGTTTGTGAGTTTGTGACGTTGTAGATGGTATTCTCAGGTACTACTGGTCCGATTTGAAAAATTCTTTCAGCGTTATATAGCTCATTTACCCAGAAAGATTATAGGCTATATATCATCACGCTAAGACCAATAGGAGCAGAGCAGCAATGAAAAATATTTCAAAATCGGGATTTTTTCCTCATGAGAGCTTCCGCTGCGTGTTAGCGTTAGTCCAAAATAACTATTACCACGCGGACGAAACCGCGGGCGGGGGCTAGTTAATTATAATTAGAGAATGTTTTAATGCCGATACAGGTTGGAGATCGCCTCAATGAGAGACCTTGTGCTGGTCGCACTTAGAGGCCCCAGTAATCTTCAACAGACCCTTGTTCCAATTTATGGCAAATTTATGCCGTCTTCTAATATGTTACAGTAATCTCCAATCATCAAAGATTCTTGGGATATAACGGATATTCATATAATCATTCTACGACGAACATTCTTACTACTATTTTAGCCTAGCAATTCCAGACATGAAAGCTAAGGGTTTTATGCGGATCTTCTTTTGTTATTAAAAGTTAACAAATAACCGCGACTTCTCGGTTTCTATATTATGGTAACATTGTTGTTTATATGGTTTATGACTATGTACATCGGAAAAAAAAAACATACCGTAAGAAAATACATTCGTTTAAAGTCGACGAACGCGCTTCTAAAACTCTTAACTAATTAAAACTTCAATAATTTTATATTAAACTACTTAACCCGTACCTGTCTCGTTGGGCGGTAAACATTTATAAAAAAAAACTACTTTTTGTGACTTAAATATAAAAGTTACACATATCCTGTCGCTTACTTTTTTGCAGGCATTATCAAGCTCTACAACTTTTCTCTAGAGCTCAATCATATATCTCTCATAGTTAAGGTAGAGTTCATAAGAAACCTTTTCGTTCGACTGTTTTTTCAACGATTTACTTTGCAAATCCGACTACTACAAAAAAGTCTTTTTATTTTTCGAGTCAATATATAGCCTATGACACTCAAAAATAACGTGGCTTTCTATTGATAAAAGAATTTTGAAAATCGGTTTAGTAGTTCCTGAGTTCAAAATCGGTTTAGTACATTCAGATATTATTCCCTATAACGTCACAAACTCACAAACTTTACCTCTTTATAATATTAGTATAGAAGTATAGATGAAGATTACCGTGATATTTTTAATAAGTACAAAGGGTTTAAGGAGTAAATTAACAAAAAAAAAAAAACAAAATCTAGAGAGTTGTTTTTGCCTGATACGCGCTCTACGGCCGCTCTCTGTCATATTATTTACACTAGTTATTGTCTAGTTCACGAAATTCGAAACAGGGTTACTTTTTTTTCAAATTCCTATTGATTACTCTAAAGCACTTTAATAACTACTAAACAAAATAAATAAATAAAGAAAATCGGTTGAGAAACATCGGAGGAATTCGTATTTAACTGTTTTGTAACGGCTTATTTATATGAAGATAAGAGATAAGAAACTTTACTTACGTTTACGAATGGCGGCAACAGGTGGCGTTGTGACGTTTTAGAACGGACTAGCGTTGTGGCATCGTCAAAATAGTAGAGTCACAGTGATTCGATTTTAAATAAAATCGGTTCAGTAGTTTTTGATATTTTTGAAAACGCCAGCTGAGTCTTTTAATGGTTCAGCCTTAGCGTTCATAATCCTGTTTCATACTTGCTAAGTTAGTATTTAAATAGTTTAATACGGTCAGATGTGAACGATACGCAATGACGCGGGTTCGATGAAACAAATATGGCGGCTGACGCTTTGACATTTACAGCTTATTAGCGTCAAACAAGTCGACCGTTTAAGTATTTAAATAAACAACTTATTATTTATATCGTGCATAATTTTAAATATGTGATATCTTCCAAGATATTCTTTGAAATTATATGGTTTAAAGGCTATTTTGATCTATATTGAATTTTAAACGTAACTAAAATAATTTATTATTTACGGATTAATATTACATTGACAAATTGTAGTTTTAATTTTAATTAATTTTAATTAAATAGTAATTGTTTTCAATATCATTCAATTTTTAATTCAAATTATAAATGGTATAAAAGGCAATTTTGATCTATATTATATTTTAAACATACTATAATAATTAATTGTTTACGGATTAATATTACACTGCTTAAAATTTTTTTCTACTAATGGTTTTTTAATATAATTTTCATAATTTAATTTTCAATGGTTAAAATAAAAAAATCTCGAGGCAGTCATAAAGAGCTGTCACCATAAGTGAAAACTTAAAACAATGACATAGCTCTGTTCTGTTTTGGATTTTGAAATCAATTATAGTGAAAATTATTTAAATATTACAATATGTATATTGAAATTACATTAACATTAGTCTAGTGTCCACATCTATCAGCCTTTACCAGATTAGGCCCCCCTCGGCAGCGGCTCAAGGCTAGGTCCGTTCCCTCGGCGTGGAGCTCTTGAGTACACTGCTCGCGCGATACAGTGACACAGAACCTTACATCACTACAACAACATTACACATATCACTCCCACACACGTGCACGCATACACGCTTACACATGAAAGTGGAAGGGTTTTGTTTATTTCCCTTATCGAACTGAAATAGTTTAGAAAATTATCCGATACCAAATATATACAAGATTTGTTGAGGTATGTATGCTTGGTACACATATACGTTTCAACAACTCATACATATATGAATAGTTAGCTAGGTTAGCTAAGATAGGTCGCGATTTTGCATGCAACAGGCAACAGCCAAGCCGAGGTGTGCCGTGCACCCTTGAGCTAGTTGCCAAAATAAAATCGACTGAGTGCCTTAAGCGCTCGCCTTAATAGTCCGGTGAAGCTGTTAAGATCTTGCTGGGTCAATAGCGTATTCATTTCGAAAAAAAAAACATCTGACGTGAAATAATAAGTTTATCTCCTGCCAAAAAAAATATGGCAAATGCGCCTAAACAAGATTTCTATTAAAAAAAAATAACACGACTGTCATGTTAAATTTGAACTCGACATTAAAAAGTAAATTGTATTAGCATATGTCTGAATTATATATTCTATCTATACTAATATTATAAAGAGGTAAAATTTTTGACGTTGTAGGGGGTATTCTCAGGAAGATTCGATTTGAAAATTTCTTTCAGTGTTATATAGCTCATTTATCGAGGATGGTGATAGGCTATATATCATCACGCTAAGACCAATAGGAGCGGAGCACCAATGAAGAATGTTTCAAAATCGGGTTTTTTTCCTCTTGAGAGCTTCCGCTGCGTGTTAGCCTTGACGCAAAGCAACTATTCCACGCAGACGGAGTCGTGGGCAGAGGCTAGTATTTAATATCTCAAGCAACTCGATGTGGTTTCCATGATAATATCTCTCGAAGAACGTGTATAAATTTTGCATAAAACATATGGTAACCCCATTCGAAGATTTGGAGTTAAAAAAAGACATGCACAGTATATAAATGGCATATTTTCACCAAATATACTAAGATATAAGAGTCACAATGTGAAACAGACATTGCCTAAACAAAAATTCATAGCGTGCTGACATGGTAGTAGATTGGCACGGTCGCTCCCGTTTTCGCCATTTGCTGGCACGTCCCTAGCGACCGTTGACGCGTTCACCGTCCATTAAAACTCGTTCGAACGTTACATTGTTTGGCAGCAGGCTGGCGATTTTTATTTTTTTAACCGTTTCCATGAATTTATGTGGCACCTTTTATGCTTTTACTGAGGAATTATTGACATGCACTATTTTTTATCGAAATGCTTATTGTGTTTTGTTATACGAGGTACATGGGGCATTTCACGTGAAGCGGACGACGAAAAAAAGGTGAGTTTCTGAAATTCGTTCCTATTCAGCCTAATTGGACTTCTAGTAGGTATGAATGTGAATGTATAATTTTTTTTATGAGGTTTATTTGTCAAGTTACAGGCTTGTAAAGAACAGTCACATATGAAATTCAGATTTTTTGGAAGTAGTTTTTCAAATTCAACAAATCTATACTATAATAAAACTGTAACAAGTCGAAATCTGTACATTAAATATTTTTTGAAAATTTTAATCATAGTAGACTATGTTATCGATATAGAAGCCAAAAATAATCGTTTTACATTTTTTGTCTGTCTGCCTGTCCCTATGAACACGCAATACTCTGAAACTACTGAACCAATCTTGGCGAAACTTGACATAGTGATAACTAATATTACGAGATTACATCAAAGATACTTTTTGTCCCATAAAACGCAAGGGGTGCTCCAGGATAACAAAAAACAAAAAAAATTAGTTAACGTAACTAGACTTTTTTGCGACACCTTAGTACAAGAGCCGGCAACGTTGGAAGAACAAGAATTTTGGAATAGCTGGTCCTTTAATATATCAATATATATTTTTTTGTATCATAAGACAAACAGGTGGGTCACGTGATGTTAAGTGACCACCACCTTCTATAGATACTAACAACTCCAAGGGTATCGCAAGTGCGTTGCCAACCTGTATATGGGGGAGGCGAAGGGTAAGGGAAGGAAGAGGAGGAAAAAGGAAGAGAGGTAGGCCTCCGGCGATCTCACTGACCGAACGAAACACTACAATGTAAGCAATGTTATTTCACGCAGATTTTCTGTGATAGGATAGTATTAGCCCGAATAAGCTGACCCATTCATGCTGAAACCAGTAATAGCTTCAGCGTGGCTCTACTACCTACACAAATTATCAATATATCAATATATCAATAGACAGAATTTAGGACACCTGGTAGCCGGTTAACGTTATATTTTTAATGTGCATTTCGATTTAATTAATTTTGATTTATGAGTAAGTTTAGGGTTTTTTTTCAGTAACTTTAAAACGCATTTAAAAACATGAATTTATCATAATCAGACAATTTTTTTTAAACACAATCATATGCCCGCTAAAATATTTTATAAATAAAAATAATTAATTTCAAACCAATTATTTTTTCCATAGCAAAGAACAAATTTCATTTTATTAAACATTATTGATATTAAGATTTCACCATATGAAACAACGATAAACGTAAACGTATGACTTGGGACTGATACCATCTTAAATATATGCGTCGATAACATACGCTGCCACAATTATCGCTATTTTTGTTGTGCAGTCAGTACTGCACTAAACTATAGCTATAGCTAAGTTATTATTTTTATAGCAATAAATCGGTCCAAATATTGAGTAAATAACTGAATTAGTCCGAAAGATGATATTTGTACTTATATCTAAATATAGTTATGATTAAATTACTGCTATTTCAACATGGTTTAAAATTACTTTTATTTTTACTTCCAAAAATAGCATCAAGTACATTATTGTCATTAATAATGTCTTTCAATAATAATTCCATTTTAATAAAATTTCAAAGTTAGTTAAAAAAATTCTAAAATTATTGAAAATCAATATTTTTGTCTGTAAATGTACGATATGCACAAATAAACGCAACGTTTACCGGCAGTCAGGTGGCTGGGATGTAGTTCGGATGAATATAATATATAAACCTGGCTTGATGGATTCTTTCCAGTATGACCTCTGCCTAGGCAATATCGCAAATATCAAGTGTGACAAATACACGTTATAAATGTAATGCCCAATATGCAGTGTTACAACGTAGAATAGTCTACAATAGAAACATATCAACATAGACAAATTACCAAAAGATTATTGATAGGCACTATTTTGTGAGTGGTATAGAGATTATTTATAAGAATATATTGGAAATATATTTAAAATTTGTTCTCACAATAGTTTCTAACTCTTAGACAATAGTTACAAGCAAGTGACAGTTGACGATTCGACGCGATGTTTGACGCTTCGACACGGTGTTTATATATTTTTCTTCGATGCAATGGAGTATAAAAAGGTTTTAATACAAGTTCAAGATAGTTATGATAAAGTCGTAGAGATATTTATTTAGTTTTATGTAGGTTAGTTTTTATCTTAATTGAACCTGGTAGATGATGCTACGAACGGGTTCTAGGCTTATATTTTAAAAAAATATCACATATACTCTGGGTATAAGTTTGAGTGAGTCCGTGGATTGTTTAAATTCACAATTGGAAACGGTAGTTGTGGCTGCAATCGGGTATCCGTGTTATTAAATTTTCGCGTTTAAAAATACAATTGATAACCAAGTGAAGATACAGTTATAACTACTTTGGTGCAGACGAAGTTGCACAGATGAGCTTTTTTTTTTTTTTTTTTTTTTTATTGAAGCACGACAAAGTGGCTGCACTATACCTGATGGTAAGCATAGTACAATCCAAAAACAGTGGTGACCACCGAGAGACAGATCATCCATCGTCGGTCGCTGCTGTCATGCCGGCCATAATGACGAAAGTCACCTAGTACTGGATATGCACAGGCTGATCCCGAAACGCGACGCGCAAAAGCGAGTCACTATGACGGGCTTTTTCGCCATGTACATGGTGGTTGCGACCCAGTCGGGCTGTAAAACCCTACCACCCCGCTATCGCCATTGCCTCGTTCGTTGATCAGCAGGGTGCACCACGTGCAGGTGAGGTTGGTTTGGGTGTCTCAAGTCTTAAGATGTTACTCGACACCCCTTACACCCCAATTATTACAAAAATCAGCTAGTTTACAATATAATATTAAACGCAGCCATTTGCATAGAAGAATAATCGCTCTTTTTGAAAAATAAAATAAAATTTGAAAAAAAAAACTTTTTTTTTTAATGTTCAACACCGGAAGCAAATTTTTCGAAACAAAATTTGAGTAACTTGGCATTTTTAATTTTTTTTTTACATCAAAGCGTACCTTGAAATACACATAGATATACTATAACTTTTAAAATTGGCACAGAATTGGTTAAGGAGTATAAGTATATTTAGTTAATTCTATTGTATTCGTTAGTGAAAAAAATGGATTAAAAAAACTTCATATAAAAGTGTGTGATAATTGAATTTTAGTACTTTGTATTTACTAAAAACCAATATTTATGTAATAAAATAAATAAACAGTTATTATTTTACGGAACACATTTGTAATGCTTATTCATTTCATTATGCCATAGTTGATTCCTATCGTAGACTGTTCTTTTATGCATATAAGTTTTACAAAACGATTTCGATGTTTCACTTCTGCCAGGCGTTCCGTGACGGCTCAATTTTTTTGTCAATAACTGAGTCACAGCATCGCGTAGCAGGCTCAGTTAGTATTTACATCAAATGTAACTCACTATAAAAATACAATGCGGTTATATTTCAACCAAAAACAATATCTAACCGTTAACGAATCTTGGTAACCAATTTCAGATTTTCTTTCCGTGGGTCTTAACACGATGTTATATCAATAACTCCATTTATTCGGACCGTCGCAAAATGGATCAATATCGCATTTTGTAATCGGCGGTTTAACAACATGTACCCTATCAGATCTGGTTGTATCTGGATGATACATCGTCTAATTGAGTGGAAGGACTTGTCTGTTGTGTTCAGCTTGATTGTGACAACCAGACATACGATGTAAACAGCTACGATATTTCAAAATTAACTCGTTTATTGTAACAAGTAATCAAATCACATACTGATTTTGTAAGAACTAAATCTCCAAATGGTGGAGCATGTTTTTAATCTTATTAGATCACGCCATTTTAGTAGTGATAGAGCCACGCTGAAGCTAAATGTGGTTTCAGCATGAATGGGTCGGCTCCACCGGGGTAGTACCACCCTCTCACGGAAAACCGACGTGAAGTAACAATGCTTGCCCTTCCCTCATTCCATACTAACACAGGCTGGCAATACATTTGCGACTCCCCTGGTGTTACAAGTGTCTATGGACGGTGGTGATCACTTAAGATCAGGTAACCCACCTGTTCGTTTACCTCTTATGATATAATAATAATAACGAATTGCTGTTAAGCGTAGAAGAGATGAGCGATATAAGGTTATCTAAAGTAAGGAATCGTTTCAATTCTGATAGAAGTCTTAATTTGCTGAGAAATCCACCCAGTTTTAGATTAGATTGCGGATACCATATCACGAGATCGTAGCGCGGTTTAGTTGCTGACAACCCATTTTATCCGCGTTGAGTTATGTGTGAAAAACGGACAGCGTTCGATTCATCCGAGCAGTCGTATTGAATGCTACATACACTTTTATTACAAAGAAAGTTATTTCTATACGTTAGTTGTTTGAACTGAATTTATTTTTTATGGAGAATGTATTTTGTAAAACGTTTTTTTTTTATATCAGAGGATGCAATCGAACTGGTGGGTCACGTGATGTTAAGTGACCACCACCGTCCATAGACACTAGCGACATCAGGGTAGTCGCAAGTTCGTTGCCAGACTGTATATGGGAGAGGGGGAGGGGAAGGAGAGGGAAAGGAGGAAAGAGAAAGGGAGGTGGGCCTCCAGCGTTCTCACTGACTGAACGAAACACAACAATGCAAGCACTTTTATTTCACGTTGGTTTTCTGTGAGAGGGGTAGTGGACTACCCCGGACGAGCCGACACATTCATGCTAAATTCAGGAACAGCTTCAGCGTGGCTCTACCACCTACAAGCGTGGCTCTACCACTTACAGCGTCTCTCTACCACCTACATGATTCAAATGTAATAAACAATTTTTATCATTACACTTTATATTTGCAATGGGTTTTTCCCAATTTCTTTATAGCTTTAAGGACACAAACGACGCTCGTACAAAATCTATCTATACTAATCTATACTAATATTATAAAGAGGTAAAGTTTGTGAGTTTGTTACATTGTGATGTTGTGACGTTGTAGGGGGTAATCTCAGGAACTACTGGTCCGATTTGAATAATTCTTTCAGTGTTATATAACTCATTCATCGAGAATGGTTATAGGCCATATACCATCACGCTAAGACCAATAGGAACGGAGCACACATGAAAAATGTTTCAAAATCGGGATGTTTTTTCCTTTTGAGAACGCGAACGAAGTCGCGGGCAGAGGCTAGTATACAATAAGAACGTAAATCTAACATGTTTGTACCTTTTAAATTTTTGTGAAATAAATTGTTACAGATGTCTAGGAATAAGTAATATAATACATTTCAATCATTTTTAGGAATATCTGTCTGTTTGTTTGAACACACATCACTGATAAAATATAACGTTTACTATAAAACGTCACTAACAAAACACGCCGCCGTGGTCTGGGGGTAAATTTCGCTCCCGCACACCAGATTAGGCCCCCCTTGGTAGCGACTCAAACCTAGGTCCGTTCCCCCGGCGTGGAGCCCTTGAGTACGCTGCTCGCTCGATTCAGTGACACAAAACCTTACATCACTGCTACAACATTACACATAGCACCTATACGCACATGCACGCCTACACGCTCACACGCTGTTTCTCTGTTTCAGAGAAATAAAATAATGTCCTATATAGTTTAGAGGAATTTATCCGACACAAAATACATATAGGAGTTGTTGAGGCACGCATGCTTGGTACACATGCATGTTTCAATAACTCATATACGTATATCAAGATAGCTTAGCTTAGGTTAGTTCAGATAGGTCGCGATTTTTGCACAAAACAGGCGACAGCCCAAGCCGAGGTGTGCCGTGCACCCTTGAGTTAGTCGCCCAAACATCCCAAATCGTCTGAGTGCCTTCAGCGTTCGCCTCAATAGTTCGGTGAAGCTGTAAACACCCCTACAGGTCAACAGCGTTTTCAGTTCAAGAAAAAAAAAAAGTTAAGCATTAAGCAAAATTATAAATTTCGCATACAGAATTCTATAGTTTGGCTTTAAGGAGCAATGTAATAATTTATTAAAAGTAGAAGAAATAGCTTGAACAGTATAAGATTATATAAGAAGATATTTCCGCTTCGCAGACTAAAAGCGGTTTGGCTAACGATATCGGATTCCCTTTATCTGCGTAAGTTATGTTCGGAGGGATTCGACTGTATTCGGGTCACCGCAGAATTTTTGGCTTCACTTGTAACATTCCGTCCCTTAATATGTGGTATTTACATTGACTTTAATTCAGGTAAATTTCTCTTTCTGGAACGGAGCTTCTTAATGCGACATGAGAGTTCATCATCAGTGTGTAAGAGACCCATTCTCTGGGTGATATTATAAGAACATATCTCAGGTTGAGGTTTTCTCACGAAATTTCCCACATCATCAGTTCATTGTGTTACCAATTTAAATTAATAATTTGATTAAAAAAAAATAGTTTAAATTTGAATAGCAGCTGACTGAATGAAATTATCACGTAAGGAAAAATCGTTACGTCCCGTCCATATCTTTTTTACTATGTCTTTCTTATTGTATACGATTGAATGAATGCGAGTATCAACATTCGATCATTGCATGCACTGATTTTTGTATAATCTTATTGGTTGAAGGTGTGGAAATATTTATTTATCATTATATTACTTATCATTCACCATTTTTTTATCTAATCCTTATTTTTTTCGTTTTGCTTTCATATTCTAACTCTTTTTATCAATTTGTAGATTTCGCACAAAGGATTTTGGTGTTAGCAGTGCAAAGGGAGAGGAACCGTGTTAATTACTCAACCGAACAACATAAGATTTTGCTTAATCTGTTTTAGGGGTAGAATAAAAGTCAGTGAAGCCACGAACTAAATCCTTTTTTATCAAATAAATATTACGAATTATTTCGCGTGTAGACGAAACTATCGCCACGTAGTTTTTTTCTGACCCCGCGTAGTGGCAGCTCACACCTGTCTATATTTCGGCTGGTATAGTAAAATGAGCTTTACTTCCTTAGCAGTTACGTTTAAAATTATAATAACAATGAAACCCTTCACGCTATCACTGACATTGGTTTAAACAGTAGTCCGGTGAAGCTGTTAAGACCTTGCTGGGTCAATAACGTAGTTATTTCGAAAAAAAAAACTAGTTTATACACTTGCTCTAACCGGTTCTAATAGTTTTTTTTTTTTCGAACTGACTACAATATTGACCTAGGAAGATCTTAACAGATTTACCGGACTACATTCCAATAGTCTATGTATAGCTGTTAGTTAAAATAACTACTAGTGGTACCTATCGGCTCGTCTACCCGTTTTTAATAAACATAAATAAAAAAATTATAACCACTTATAAAATACCAGTTAGAATGTCTATTGGTTATCCTAATTATGTAAGCATAGTATATTATTACTGAATGATAATAATTTTAGTAAATATGAAACGCCATCAAAAACGAAACTTGTAACAAAGAAGCTAAATCTCGCAACTCAGTTCTTCTACCGTAAAAAGTTGTGAGATCCATCTAGTACCAAGTCGGTTACTCTATTAAGTTCCTATTTAAGGGACCTTCTGTCTTAAGTTATTACGTAATTAGTTAACCTAACAACACCTTATAGTAACCATATTAATATTAAATAAACTAGATTCAGCTAAATTCAGGCTTCTAGTTTTATCCACAACAAAGGTATAGGGAGCCGAAAATGGCCTGGATTGCTTCAAGAAAAGGATAGTATGGCCGTACCGCTTTTTTGCTCGACTTGACGTGGGCACTGCTTATCCCCAGATATACTACTTATAATGTTCATCTTAAATTATGACACCAAATATTTTCATTTGTTTGTTATGTTCGTAAGAATTCTGTTATTAAAACACAAGTCATACATAGATTAGAAAACACAATTTATCTCAGACTAAAGGAGCCGACGGACGTTATTCTGCCCTAATAATAAAGATAGCCTTGACAAATTATACATCTAAACCTTCCACGTGGAATGCTTTATCTATTGGTGAAAAAATCCGTTCAGTAGATTTTTAGTTTATCGCGAACAGACTAAATACTGCTGAAATGTTTCCGAAGGCATTGACGAATAAGTTGCCGTAGTACTTCCACCGTACTTAATATATGAAGTCCGACACAAGATTTTCAGATTAAATATTAGTGAAAATGAAAATATGAGTCAAAGTAATCACAGTAATAATTGTGATTAGAGCCGCATGCACAACTAGTATTAAGTATATTATAATGAGCAAATCATATTTCATGAATATAAAATACCAAACATATTTGTGGTTTGCAGTTGTGCTCCATGGACTATAAATCGTTTAGGAATAGAAAATACATGTTGTCATCTCCAGTAATTATACATGTCACCCTATATTTGAAATTAAGAACATTTGTACGTGTTAATATGTAGGCTATTACGCAGGTAATGCGGTTAAACAGGGTCGCCGAAATATTGTTTGAGACGACCCGATGTGAGCGAGACCTGTATTGTTCATTTGTTGAGACAAGATTTAAGGGATATTATATATTGTGTGGGAAATAGCGATGGTTTTTTGGTCATTTCAGTCTATAAGAGACCCACTGCAAAGGCAGGTATATGCATAATCGCCATACGAGTGCACGACGTCTAAATTCTATATTTTTCCATATCAGATGTACTACAAGAACATTTCTCAGATACAAGTTTCCTCACAATATTTTCACTTATATAATAGGTCATCTAGATAGTGTTGCTAATTTAATTTAGTAAATAGACACAAATTATAAAATAAAATGTTATTACAGGATTCGAAAATACATCACAGAGTTCACATTCCGTTATTCAAACCACTAAGGCTACGGTTTTAAACCGCCTTTACCCACGATCCTACATAAGAGAAAATACGGTT
Source organism: Antheraea mylitta (assembly GCA_014332785.1). NCBI lineage: Eukaryota > Metazoa > Arthropoda > Insecta > Lepidoptera > Saturniidae > Antheraea > Antheraea mylitta. The sequence continues at coordinate 8,702,771 of JACEII010000007.1, read as the reverse complement.
TCAACTGTTATAAGAGTAGGCCTAGAGAAAGGTTGCCCTAAAAATAGTTTGCATGTTCAAAGGCCGCATCGATCATAGTAAGTTAGAATTCTCGCAAATGTCCCAGAGCTTTCGTAGGAAAATATTGAAATGATTTTGCATGGTAATAAAACTTTTACTTAAATTACGTCTGGATAGTTACTAAATTGAAAATCTGCCATCAAGCATGTATAGGTGTGTTCCGATAAATGCACTCAAGAGACGGTCCTCCTCTAGGCTTACCGTCTTTATCATCTAACAGTCGGTTCCAATAACCTATCTATCTATAACTGGCAGTTAAAACAACTACCTCTGCTAACAAATTGGCCCATTTCTCCGTTTTAATAAACACAAATAAAGAATTCTATCTTTTCTTATAAACTACCTTCCGGAGGGTCTATCCATTACCCTAGTTACGTAAGTTCATAAAAAAATAAGCGTTTTTTTTAACTGACTACGCTATTGTCCCGGCAAGATCTTAACAGCTTCACCGGACAGTAAGCGTTTTAATAACATTTTTACAGTTAACTCTCCTTTATTCACTCTATCTTTTGTTTGATTTTCGTCCATCACCTGACGTTGTATGATGGTTCTTAAATATTATTTTGTAATAAAAGGCCATGGATTTGTTTAGTTATATTGAATTGTATGGAACCGTGTATTATTTGGGACTCAGAGGCAAATCACGTTGACTTTTTCAACAAATTTAAAAATAACATTTTATTATTTTATTTTTTGATTTTTTAGTATAAAAAAAGGCAAACATCAATAAATATTATTTTTCAATAACAATTATTTTAAAGTATTTTTCTTAACGAAATGTGGTCATTTTAATAAGTATAAATATTAAATATACATATGTTAATAAACATGACATAAAATATTTTAAATGCACAAACAGAACGTCTCTGAGAGGTGTTTTTAATTGGAGTTAGACTATTCTATATATTTGCGAATTTATCAGAGCTTGTGGGAATACTGTTATTGAAACACCAGTCATAGATAGATTAGTAAACACGAGGTATCTCAAAGAGCTACTGTTTTTTTCGAACTGACTACGCTATTGACCTAGCAAGGTCGTAACAGCTTCATCGAACTACTAAGGCGAGCGCTTAAGGCACTCGGCCTATTTTATTTGGGCAACTAGTTCAAGGGTGCACGGCACACCTCGGCTTGGCTGTTGCCTGTTACATGCAAACTCGCTACCTAACTTAGCTAACCTAGCTAACTATTCATATATGTTTGAGTTGTTGAGACGCATATGTGTACCAAGCATACACGCCTCAACAACCCCTCCATATGTTTTTTAGCGGAAAATTAGAGTTTTTTCAGTCCGATAAGGGAAAAAAATAAAACCCTTCTACTTACATGTGTAAGCGTGTAGAGGCGTGCACGTGTGTGAGGGTGATCATGTAGTATTGTAGCAGTGATGTAAATTTTAGAGCTACTTACATTAAAGTAGAGTTAGATTATAGAGACCGGCCGATAGACCACATCATCGTTATGTGGTTAAAGGTAAAACCCAGAAAGTATAAAATAATCTGATAACAAAATTATCTAATTTAATCTTACATACTTTTAAGGACCGTCCTTTTCTTCAAATAATGCTTCGTAAATCAACCAGACAAGCCGGCATGACATAGACTGTAATGGAGATAGTTAAATTGTAAAAGTATTTTTCTTTATAAATCAGTTGTTTTTAGAAATTCCATATAGGCTATTGTATTAATCTCATGTAATTAATAATATCGACAATCTGCGATGGATTTAGTTGTTTTTACATTATATTATCCTTACTATGAGACACAATGCAGCAATTATGTCGTGCTACTATAAAAATAGTTTATACAATCTTAATCAATATAGAAGCATCGATACCCCAAAAACTAAAACCATGCCCACAACAAAAGTACAATAATTCTCAACGCGGCCCACTCCAAAAGCATGTAAATGACACTTCGCTAAGTTTTTACCCCCGAGCGTAAGATTCCGAGTTCCTAACTCGGTTTTAACCCTTCCTAAGTGAAGTTTGGAGTGTGGAAAATAGGATGATGGGCGTTTATCGGCCTTTGAGATAATTCAAGTATGTAATGATATTTTTAGTGTATGTATCAAGGAGTTTCAAATTTGAGGTCAGTTCTGTTTACGAATAACTGCTTACATTAACTGTTACTCTTTTCTAATTAACCCTATTATCTAACTAATTCACAGCAAAGGTTTTGGATGAGCCAATAGGTATTAATCTTAAAAAGACTGTTCACAGGAGAACATCCATAACTTATTAAGATACTATATCTTTCATTAACCGATTGCGATAAGCATAGTCAGTAATTCACGAAACAAGATGCTACTAATCCTTCTTGTTTCTTATCAGATCTTTTTTATCAAAGCACATTTCCTGTGTTTGATCTTCAGCCATCCAAATCATTTCCAACTGTCTTCATTTGATCAGCGACTAACTTACTGTTATCTAAAAATATTGTAGTTTTTAAAAGTCAGCTTTACATTACCAAAAATTCGAAAGCAATGATAATTCCTATTTTATATTTGTGACAAATTTACCAGATTCAATACATTTTATCTATATCATTCCGCCTTCCCATGCCCTAAGCGAAATCCTTTGCAACCTTCGATCCACAAAATGGGTCAAGTTAATATACGGTTTGTACATGTGAATATGTTTTGTCCTATTCCATGTTGACTTTACGTCATTTTATATATTAAGTAGGCATAATTTATGTACCTTTCGAACTAATTAAAGCATTTAGGATCAATTAAAATATGTGGATGCTAATATTAAATATGCTCCGCGTTTTCACTTGGTTTTAGTTTTTCTGAACCACGACTCGCGATACTTCGGGCTATATTACTATTTCTTTTTTGCTTTACGTACATTGTGACCTACATTGTCTATGGTACTTTTTTATCTTCTAAAGGTTTTAATGTTATGTTGTTAGACTATATAGCTATAACCTTTCACAATAAATGGACTAAAAATGAGAACAAAAATTATAAATCTGCCTGGTAGAGTCGTAATTCGTCCGTTTAAAAAATATCTGTTGAGCATTATATTATTCATATAAATGGGAAATGAAACTCCATTTCTGTTTGTGATTTTTCATGTCTGACCCTATTAACTGATTGCAATAAAATTTTGCAAAGCGGTAACTTGGAACCTGGAAAGAACATAGGTTACTCTTAATAACTATTGTACAGAAATTCACGTAGACAAAAGCACGAAAATAGTTAGTAGTAAATATTAAAAAGTAACATAATTGCCAATTTCATACATCGACAACCTTTAAAATTTGTAATGACTAGAAGACTTATTTGTTGCACTGAAATACTTTCGTCTACATGTAATGTAAATTTAAAGCTTTGGAAGACGGAATTAGATGAAAATTCAAAGAAATATTTGCAGTAAAATGTAAATATGATTGTCATTTATCTCTTTCACTAATTACATTTAGTTCTATATTCAGAATAATTGACTGAAACTTCACACACAGTATTAATATGAGATACAGTTCGAAAACTACCTATAAACGCTCGAAAATGGCACACTCACACAAACAAGCATATCGACGAAATATTTAAAAAGGTACTCTATGAATAGCACCGCGAAAACCACTTAGGGGTCTCGTCGATGCGCATGTTTGTGTGAGTGTGGCGGTCTGAGTGTTCATAGGTAGTTTCTATACTGTCTCTTATATTTATACTGTGGCTCTGGACTGTTAGCTCAACGATTAAAAATATAAACGTTTATCAATCTTAATGAATTCACCTTCATTTGAACTTCAAGCTCTTAAAAGTGATTATTTCGAAAAGTCTCATTCATATTTTAAAACTTTAATTTCTTGTGGCAATTTCTCTTTATAAAGGTCTGTAGACAGTAATTGCTGCTAAGTTAATTCTGCAACTCAGCGGTTCAAACAAATTAAATAATTGTCAATGTTGATTATTGTTATTAATTGCAAGTTTCAGTAGTCTCGAACAGATGGCGCTGTAAATTAGTTTGTTATTATCATAAATTTTCATATGACATGTAATAAATGAGCCACAGCAAGAGGTGGCAGGATTAGCTAGTGTACTATAATTACCGGACCTATAAATAAATATGATTAAAATACAGCTCCTCTGAAATGTAATTAAATAAAAATTACTGAACGTATTGGATCAAAACTATTACCATTCGATACAGAATTTTTCGTAGACGGTTTAATGTTACTTATTTTTTGGATTCGATAAATGATTTGTCATTGTTTTAATGCCCAGCGAAGAGGGAATCACGTAATCAGGTAGTCATGCTACAAATAATTAAGGGCCAAAAACAGACCCTTCCAAATAAACTTCTACTCTTTATCCTAGTTTTGTTTGAGGCTCACTCCGTATTCAAGCTTTGTTTGTTTGCCCAACCAATACTCATAGTTCAGGATGCGTCGTACGCAAACATTGAGTTATGGACCGCAATTCGCTTCAAGACATTATGGCACCGTATAGTATGCCACATTCTAACAAACATACTACATTCCTTTATGAAGATATATGTCCTTATTCTATCTTTAGTTAGTTGAAATTGTTATAAATGTTTTTAGTAAAAAGTTACGATCTGATAATAATGTAAATTCCGATATGTTTATACAATCGAAGTTGTCTCAATTTTATTAATTCTTGATAAACAGTAAAACTATAGTGGCAAAGTTTTTCAAGTCCGCCTGGCTATCTACCACCGACAAATCGACAATCTGTCACCAAGAACATATGGTTGAGTTACGACAGCTCCATTTGAGAGCCTGTCCCTTTAGGATTAAGCATTTGTAGCATCTTGGACTACATTGTCTTTTGGCATCAGGTGAGCTTGTGGTAAAACCTCCAAAGTATATTTAAATCGTTTTTGTACTTAGATTGGATATTGTTTTTAATTAATTTTACGGAAATTTTGAAGTACGACCTTAAGTTTAGTTGGAATACGAGTTCTTTCTTCTCCTCCCCTTCTCTACTTCCTACTTCCTTTGTGATCACTTTTTTTAGGTTCTATAAAATAAGATCCTAGTTGTTATACATTTTTAAAGAGCTAAGAAAGGGGTGTTTTTAAATGATCTGTAAGCCAAGTTTCATGATGTTTTTTTCGTTTTTAAGACTTAACTTTAACTCATATAAAAGTATGTAATATATATTTTTATTCTAAATTTTGTCCACACTTGAGCAATTGATTGATGTGTCGCTTCCATTTTATTCCTTCAACCTCTACTATATATGTAACACCTGGTATTAAAATTTTAATAATTCTACCTAAACACCATTTCTTTTTGTACACTTTGCCAATTTAATATACTCGAATTAGACTTATTTATATAATTAACAGTAATACATTAATAATCCTTGTTAATAATTTCAGAATTTTTAATAATATCATCTTGCATCGTTGTACTTAGCCGTGATAAATAGTCATAGCAGTTTATTATTTATCTGACAGATCAATCACCCGATTAGGCTTCCCACGGCAGCGGCTCAAGCCTAGGTTCGATCCCTCGGTAGGGAGCCCTTGAGTGCGTTGCTTGCGCGATACGGTGACACACAAATATACATCACCGCTACAACACTACACGATCACCCCCACACACGTGCACACCTACACGCTTACACATGAAAGTGGAAGGGTTTGCTTTTTTTTCCCTTATCGAACTGAAAAACTCTCAATTTTCCGATAATAAATATATGGAAGAGTTGTTGAGGTGTGTATGCCTGGTACACATATACGTTTCAACAACTCATACATATATGAATAGTTAGCTAGGCTAGCTAAGATAGGTCGCGATTTTGCATGCAACAGGCAACAGCCAAGCCGAGGTGTGCCGTGCACCCTTGAGCTGGTTGCCATAATAAAATCGGCTGAGTGCCTTAAGCGCTCGCCTTAGTAGTTCGGTGAAGCTGTTAGGACCTTGATGGGTCAATAGCGTAGTCATTTCGAGAAAAAAAAAATCTGACAGTTCAAACATAGTGTCGTCATTAAACCCAAAGACAATAAATAACTCTAACAAGGTGAGCCTTTATCCCGATTATAAAGTAATACTTTTGGCATCCATTTTAAAGAGGTATGATCCGTTAGCCAAAGAATACACTCCACTGCCTAGGGTCTATACCCCGGTCTCTGTGGATGTGGTGTCTACCATCCCAGAGACAGAAATTCTACCTATCAACAATTTTATGCTGGGACAGTTTTCAATGAAAACGCCACTAAAGATAGTCCACTCAAAAATCAAAGACGAATATTTTTAGCAATACATAAGTTAAGTAGGAAAAGAAATTGACACAAAAATTGTTAAGCAAGACAACATTTTTTCTCTCGAAGATTACATTTAATTTTAGAAATATTAGTGGAATGGAGGTGTTACCAAAGATATAATAGGCGTGACCACTATTCGAGAAATCGTTAAACGCATTTTCGAAAGCTGTTTGACGATTGCTCGCACAGTGATATCTACGACAACCATTAACAGCTAACGGGACACGGAAAGTGAAAATCACATGGTCTTTCGTAGAGAGCTATTAGGACAGTTCAAAAATGACGTATATATAGTACGTCATGTAAATATGTCATGCGTATACATGACGCACATGTCATGTCATACATACGTACAAGCATCATAGATGTTTGACCATAATTTCTCTTTAAGCTAGATTTATCTTAAAATAATATAATATACTAGCTGACACACGCAACTTCGTCTGCGAGAAATCGGTTTCTACCGGTTTCAATTCTATTTCCAAACTCGAAAAATCTTAAACAACCCCAAATACGATTTCAGCAGCACCCCCGTTGCCAACTGTGAAACCAAACAGTTCAGGAATCCACTCAAACACGTACCTAGTTGGTTTCCGAAAAGTTTTCCTAAATAACTCTATAAAATCACGAACAAAAAATGGGAGGGTATGTTTAGGAGGGTGAAAATTTGGGATTATAAGGATTTTTGATAGTAAATAAAAAAAACAAAGAAAAACATAGAAAAAAAGTACGGTAGAGGGACATCCTAATTACCTAAAGGTATACAATCTACTTTACGGCCGATTCTCATACCTACCAAGTATACATTTGATAGAGCCACGCTGAAGCTATTACTGTTGTCAGCATGTATAGGTCGGCTCGTCCGGGGTAGTACCACCCTCTCTTCGTTCGATCAGTGAGAGCGCCGGAGGCTCACCTCTTCTCTTCCATCCCTCCCCCATCCCCAACACAGGTTGGCAACGCACTTGCGACTCCCGTAGTGTTGCAAGTGTCTAAGGACGGTGGTGGTCACTTAACACCAGGTGACACAACTGTTCGTTTTCCAACTATAATTTTAAAAAAATCGGTGGATAAAAATCAATAACCGACGTAAGTGCATCATTTTAGAATAGCTGCACCTTGGTTAATTCTTTTTGTTAACCTTGCTATTTTGAGGACCAGGTTTGTATAAGATTTTTCAAGGATACATAAGTTTAGGATATATTAATAAATACATGTACTAATAGGTGTAGGAGCTGCGGCTTACTACTATAAAAATCTAGACGGTCACAGACAGCGTAATGACAACACTCGGAGTGCGTAAAATAAACTGTTTTGTTAACATGACCATATATGGTATTTATATAGGCACGCGATATTTCTTTTGTTTGTTCGATTGTCTGAACGACGTTCTATTTACAATATTACAAAATTTTTTGCTAGTCTGCCAAAGAGGATGACATACTCGGTAGCTACATGGTTACAAAATTGACATAGGACATAAAAATAATTAAAAAAAAGTATCTATATTAAAATTAGTAAATGATACAGAAGGCTGTAGGTAGATTTTAAAAAATATTGACAAATTGACGTTCAGTTGTACGGTTGTCATTTTATTTAATTTCATGGTCGTATTGTAATGGGGAGATGTGGTCTCTTTTTGTTAGGGGATCTCTTCCACAGTTTGTCAAGGACTCTAACACCCATAACTCCTTTAAGAGATTTATAATCTTGACTCCTCAGACCATAATCGGGGCCAACAACTTTCGGGGCCCAGCCGTAACGCCGGTAAGGCAGTCCTTACACCCCCGTGTAAAAGATGTGAAAAGGCACCATGGGGTTTAGTTCTTGCGAATCGGACATAACCCATCCTCAGCTGCCCTATATAGAAAAAGGTTAGATTTCATTTATTACAGCCGGGGATGACAGCTAGTAAATAAATGTCTGTAATATAATTAAATGTGGCTGTTACAGCAAATGAAATTATCAAAAACCTTATTATTCGATCCCTTTGTAGGGGTTGTTTTATGTTTAGCTTAGATTTTAATTTGAAATAAATACAATACGAACTAAACATTCTTTGGAAAGGAAAACCAATCCAAGGACATTTTAAAAATAGGCAAGGTAGTTCAGTGCGAAATGGATTTATTTCAAAAGGACAATAAAGTTTAAAGTACCAGTAATGTTATAATCAGAACTTAGTTTAAACACACGCAGTGTACAGATCCTGTGCAAATATGCCGATCCAATATCGGATCGCTTTACGACGATCTAAAGTGCTATAAAGGGAAGCAGTCGATATCTCCTTCATGTGAGGCACTTAAGGGACAAGTTATACTTTGTTTAGTTACCAAGTTATTAATGGATATTTGTATTAAATAGGATAACTTTATTCTTTATTTATTATTTGAATTAAAATCATACTAAGAAATTAAGAATAGCAGTGCACAAAACAACCTAAATGACCTATGTACTCAATATAATTTGGAATTTTTTTTTAGTTTAACCAGCACGCGCTTGGCTACAATCTCACCAAGTGATAATTGATAATGACACCGATGATGGATCGTGCTTACCCGCTAGATGTTTGTGCACTCTAACTCTTGAAGACTCCCAAGTTACCTGATGACGGAAAGACAGACGCCGGGAGTGAATTCCACTTCTTAGCCGTACGTATAGATATAGAAGCAATTACTTCGTACAAATCGTGGTAATATCAACCACACTTATGAAAACCTCACAGCGTGTAATCGTCTTGTAACGGAATGGGGACAGTGGAATTATATTACGTAATTCCTCTGCACACTCTCCAAAGTGTAACCATTGAACACTGAGAAACAAGCCACTTTTCGTCGATGCTCTAAGTTGAGTATTCTTGTCTTCCACAGCGTTTCATCACCGACAAACCGACAAGCATGACGCTCAATGGAGTCAAGAACAGCCAGCTGATATTTGGTAAATACTTGTTTTTTTTTTTGTAGATTATCATCTCTTCTGGCATGATTGGGGATATTATTATACAGGAATTAGTAATCTAATATAATTGCTAAGATATGCAATAAAGTGCTTGAGAAATTTTTATTTCATTAGTGATGAGTGGCCAATCTGATGAACAATACTACAATGATTTACAAGCATGATATGATTTACAACTCGTACGATAAATTTTACCTGTCGGTATTACTGATTTCAGCATGAATGAGTCGGCTCGCCCTGGGTAGTACCACCATATTGTTGCGTTTTGTTCGGTTAGTGAGAGCGCCGTAGGGTCATCTCCCTCTTTGCCCCCCATTTTATCCCCTCCTTGCTACTGTCTTCCTCCTTGCTCTGTTGCTAGTATCTATGGACAGTGGTGATCACTTAACATCAGGTGACAAACCTGTTCATTTGCCTCCTTTAGCATAAAAAAGTGGCACCTACGTTTATTTTTTTTTAAATGTCTTTATAATCAATAGGCAGAATAGGTAGATAGGTAGTAGGTACAATGTAGTAGTAGGTACAATGATCTTCATTTTTGTAATTGAAACTTTATGAGTTATTATGCTATTTTATTTTTAAAATAACGACGACTGTCTGTTTCGAGTTGTGCAAATTGTCTACCAAGCTGTCGTCGCTAGATAATACATTACTTTATTACAATTGTACAAAAAATAAACACTAGAAAAATGTCTGGAATAAACTTGAAATAACATACTCGTAGTAACAATAAAGCAGTATGCTGATTCATCGATGCTTGGAAATATATTGTACATAATATGAAAACTTATTTCTGTGTATTGTAAATAAAGAAAAAAATTCAAAACCCTACTTCACTATACTTTTAACCTCCTTTGTGGCGTTATCGTTATCACAAAATCAAATCATGATTGCTTTGTATAGAATTCTAACGTATCCACAGCGCTACACTGCAATTAAAACCAGTTCTATTTTGGACATCAAAGCAAATACGAAGAGAAATAAAAGGAAGAAATTTGTAAGAAGAATAAAGCCACAGAGTTATTAGTAAAAGGTAAATGTATAAATAGATCTTTAATTACATAATAGGTAGTTCGACTTTTGCCGTCGTGAGTACAATTACATTTCTTTAAATCTCAAAGCGGCATGGGGGCGCAGTAATGAAAACAACATACATTATGGAGTTTTTGGCGGGATCTTGGAATGCCATGTAGTGGTCTTTCTATTTCATCTATAATCTTGTGTTATTTGGCTCTATATTGTGTAATTGAAGTTGTGGTGGCGTAGTGGTTTGACCAGTGGAATAATATTTCGAAGTCTGCAGGTTCGAACCCCGGCATGTACCAACGAATTCGCGTAGATTTACTAATTTAAATTGGTAACACTGTCGGGTGAGGAAATCGTATGTGGGAAATATATTAAACTGTAGATTTCTCAGAGTTTGGAATCGCCAATACGTCGTAGGCAGGCGTGATGATTACGCTCATACCTTACTTCGGGAAGAGGCCTATTACCCTGCAGTGGGTCTCTTACAGGCTGATGATGATGATATTGTGTTATGTTGGTGGTGCTTTACATAATATAGTTTGGTTTTTGTGCACAAGTGAAGTGGATCGGAAATAATATCACGGAGAATGGAGTTGCTACAAAAACTGCCAGGAAAGTTCTAACAAGATGGCCACCATCTTATTAGTTCATTGAAATTATATCAAGAAACTTGTAATATCGTTACTCACTTGACAATGCCAGTAATAGTCTACTAAATAGAAGACTGGTTGCAAAAATAAAAAATAGAAGAAGAACATACTTATGTTGGTGGTGCTTTACGTAATATAGTTTGGTTATTGTGCACAAGTGAAGTGGATCGGAAATAATGTCACGGAGCATGGAGTTGCTACAAAAACTGCCAGGAAAGTTTTAACAAGACGACCACCATCTTATTAGTTCATTGAAATTATATCAAAAAACTTGTAATATCGTTACTCACTTGACAATGCCAGTAATAGTCTACTAAATAGAAGACTGGTAGCTAAAAATAAAATAGAAGAAGAACATACATTATTCTAAATTATGTTATTTAGAAATCTTATATTTAAAATGCCTTTAGTATAAGAATTTCAAACAAAATATATTGTATTATCTATCAAAGAACCCAACTAAGACTTGTCTTATAAGAATAGGTTACAGTAATTTAGAAACTGCTCAATGCGTTAAACTCAGTATAACTTTGCTGAATAACGAGTTATCCTATGTAGGTTGTTTGTCTGGGACATTTGATGTCACCTTCAAGGTATTTCAGATAATGGTCGTAATTTACCTCATAACAAATATCATGTTTACCACTCAAAAGTTTTAATGGGATAAACTTTTAATAGTTGTGATGTGGTCGAATCATAAACAATGTGTATAGTAGACAAATTGGACAGTAGGGCACTGTCAACCACGGATAACGATACACCTATACAAGTTCAAAAGATATAATCACTTTTTAATACCCAACCTGAATATATGAGATCAGCAATTAATAGAACAACGATGGTTTACCTTAGCTCGAGCTTCAAGTTGCCAGCTATCTCATATAACAAATGTTGAATGGAAACGAATTATGTTACCAATACATATTTTATAGGCTTTAGGGTTTGAACAGAATCCCATTAGATGATAAATGTTGGTTTGTACAATTCCTTATTGTCTGACCCCATCTCGAAAGATGCCAGAGAATTGTGCAAAATTAATGCAACGTATTGTTAAGTTAATGTTATTGTTATAGAGTTGTATGTTAATTAGGCGATATAGTCGTGAAGGCGACTAAGCCTTCATTAAAATAAAAACGATGTGGTCCAAGATGGAAAACACGCTAAACTTCAAGTGGGTCCGGGCCTAAAGTATAATTGCCGGAACACACCAACAGACGCTTGATTATATATTTTCAATCCCACGAAGCCTTACCATCAGGCTATGATTTCATCACAATATTTTCCTTTATCGAAAGCTCCAAACCATTCGCAAGGGTTTGAACGTATAGCAATGAGCGCTTCATTAGATACAAAAGCCACAGGAAAAGCACGGGTACGATATATTGGCAATTTAAAAACCAATCATTATTTCCAGAAGATTCTAACAGTACAAGAATATTTTTCTAGTCGTTATAGTTTTTTTTTTCGTTTTCTTTTGGGTTTGTTAGAGACTAAGTATAGGTGAACAAAGTTTTATAATGATGTCGAAAGATGTCATCTTAAGAAAGTTAGAACTCACTATAGAAATGTCGGCTGAAACAAATACATCAATATACAATTCTGAACAGGAAGCTACTAAATAAATTATTTATGAATTCACGCGATTCACATAATGGTACGCATATGTGTCTTGCCAACGTATAAATATAGGTAATTCAGATAGCATAGTTAATTAGTTTAGTTCGCGAAACTACATACAAGGCAACAGTTCCTTCCTAGTTTAGTTCCAATCCTAGTATCGGCCAATGTCGCACCTTTGCACTAATTATTAAAGTTGATAGTTGCCTTAAGAGATCGTCGCAAAGTCCGGTGAAATCGTGAAAGCCCGACCAGTCAGTTTTAAATCAAAAATTCAACCAAATTTAAGTTAATAAAGTGTAGGCCAATGTCGAAAAATTCGTTAATACATGCAAGGTTCAAACCACCAGCCATCGGATTTTACCGGTGTAACCATTTAGATACCATAACTGCTTACTAAGATAAAACTTCGTTGAAGACCTAATCGAGACAGAAATGGAAAAAAGTACTAGTCTGTTTGTTTCTTCAAATAGGTACCTACATCTTGATCTAATCTGTAACTCTAGAGACCAAGTCTCCAGATAATAACTAATTCAATTATAAGCAAGGAAAAGAAGAAATATTGTGAGTAAAAACGATATAGGGTAAATATATCGATTTTGATAAATGATAAAACACAGAACAAAAAAATTTATTGGACATCCGAAATAAATAGCACAGAGTTAAATGTACCGTTGGAGATGATTGATGACGTCAAGGGAGCTTCCGTACGCGGCCGATGTAACCGATTTTTCATGATACCCGTTCGAATGTAATGGTTAAAGCAATAGAGATCAGATTAAAAGGGTAGATGATATTTATCACAGAAGTTCGTTATTATATCTGAACTGTCACAATTTTATTTTAAGAAAGGAAATTTATTTGCCTCATTAGCAGCGCTTCGTGAATGAGTTTCAATATCAGCGGTTATGGATGAAGTTGTTGAATGGTTTTGTTCGCCAAGACACTATTGACTTGTCATTAGCCCAATGATGTCATTAGGCAGTCTTATTTATAAACTAAACAGCAATCACTTTGATGATTTATTACATAATTCTAACTTATATTTAATTCCCATATCGCACATTTTCATATTCCTCGATGCTTAAATAATTATTTGTATATAAATATTCAGTATTTTCTCAATGAAATTAGCTAGTACCCGTGATATCGTTCACTTGAAAATGTTTTTATTTTTAATATCACATAAGAAGAAAATGAACAGGCGAGTCACCTGATGTTAAGCGATCACCGCCGTCCATAGACACTAGCAACACCATGGGAGTCGCAAGTGCGTTGCCAGCCTGTGGTTTGGGGGATGGTGAGAGAAGAAGGAAGAGGGAGAGAAGAGAGAAGGGTTAAATAGGCTTGCGAACGAATTACAACAATGCAAGCACTGTTACTTCGCGTCGGTTTTCTTTGAGAGGGTGGTACTGCTCCGGGCGAATCGACCCATTCCTGCTGAAACCACTTAGAGTTTCAGCGTGGCTCTACCACCTTCTTTTCAGCGTGGTTCTACCACTTCTTTAGTCCAATGGTTTGATATTAGTACTTTTGAGTGAGAATTCTTTAGCCGTGTTGAGTGATTTTTGGATTAGTAAAATCTTGCGATTTCGCGTCACCGACCGTCACCAATGACCTCGACATACTCGTGACGTATTATGCATGCTAGCATAGTATAGCGGCTTGCGTATATGTAGTATTGATTGATTTTGTATTGAGCTTAGGCTATCATATGTTGAATTAATTAATCCTTAATAAACTATATAAAAATGTATATAATGATTATTTACAGTGCCGATTGGTGTGAAAATCCATCTGTTAATAATTTCAATTTAGAAAATGAAAAATGAGATTTACATAATTTAGACTAGAATTGATTTAAAAACTGAACAAAGAACACAGGTATTTCATTATTTTTACCTCTGTAGATACTCTTTACGACTGTATCGATTTTTTTTTCTGCTTTACCCTGAATCATAATGATGTCAAACCTAAATCTTTTACCGGATTAAATCTTGGAGATACATTCAATTTGAATACAGTGAATTTAAAGTTGAAATTCATATATAGCTAGCCTCTACCCGCGACTTCGTTCGCGTGGAATAGTTACTCTGGGCTAATGCTAACACACATCAGAAGCTCTCAAAAGGAAAAAAAAAATTTTAAACAGCCTTCATTGGTGCTCCGCTCTTATTTGTCTTAGCGTGATAATATATAGCCTATAACCATCCTCGATGAATGAGCTATATAACACTGAATAATTTATCAAATCAGACCGGTAATTACTAAGATAACCCCCCATACGTCACAAACTCAGAAACTTTACCTCTTTATAATATTAGTATAGCAGTATAGACACACGCTTAAGTAAAACGACTCCCGCGCCATCTATTGCACGTTGAGGTTAGTTACTATTAAAATTACTTTTTCTTTTTTTTTTACACATTTTTTAGTATCAAGAACAGTTCAACGTCATCTAATTTCTTTCTACACTTCGTTCATGGAAATACTGCTAGGTAGAAAATGCATTCAACAGTAAGAATGAATTTCCTACTACAATTCATGTAACCGTATAAATGGGAAATAATAATGACGTATTAAGTCCATAGTATAAAACAAAGTCGCCTATCGCATATCTCTGTCTGTCTGTTCGCGATAAACTCAAATATATTACGCAGATTTTGATGCGGTTTTCACCAGTGGATAAAGTGATTCACATGATTGCTTTTAGTATATAATTTGTCAAGTTTTTGTTTATAATCAGGCCAGGAAAGTAAAATATATTTCACGAATTTCGTGACGAAATGTAAATTTATTTATACAGTTCTCTTCATGGAAAACTCCGTCTTTCTTAATATTTGGGAACGTCCAAAACACACGTCAATCTATTTCGTATATTATTCAGAGTCCAAATTGAAAGAGGTATTTACAAAGAAGCCTTCACTCTAAACACATTATTCGAGTCCGGATAATATAAAATATACGTAGAGATATAAAAGAGGCCTTTGAGTTTCTTTAAAATTAAATATTTTATATATGAGATACATTTACGAGATTGAATATCTAATACTGTATTTTTATCCATTCAAATTAAATAAAGCCCTCGTCTGTTTTTAAGGACCAAAATTCAAAATAGCGGTTCATGTTTTTAAAATTAGTCAATTTTTTAAAATTATAATTTGTTAATGTTTAGGTTTTTAAATTTCATAATAATTACGGTATCTTTTTAAGCTTAGGCTGGTCTAAGGTCTACTTTTGTCTGTGTGACGATTGAGCCCTTACGGTGTTATTACATAAAAAACGTATTGAATACTTGCTTTAAAAAGGTTACGTTTTAATTCCACCGCGTTCGTTGAATGTTCGCCATCTCGTTTTCCTTATGTTACGGAAGACTTGCGAAAAAAGGATAACGCGAACTTGGCTCGGGCAAGCGCGGTGTATTTAGTACGAAACCTTTTTAAAGCAAGTATTTAATACGTATTTAACTTTTTTGTAATAACACCGTTTGATTTTATACAATCTGCAGAATCACGACTAAGGAAACACTATCGTGATATATATTTGTAACAAAATAAAACATTGTTTCCTGTGTTTAGTTAGAGATGAAATGTGTGGCTCGCTGTAATTTACTAACTGTATATTGAGGAGTAGCAACTATTTATGCTAGTGGTTCTCTCGAAATTGGTTGTATGTAGTATAAGCTTTGGTGAGCAGTTGTCATAAAGAACTGTATACTTTTTTTGATAAAATTCCAAAGTCTACGAAGCAAAATGCGAAATATATAATCGATATGTATTTTTGCATGATATGCGCTGGCAGACAGACTTCTGCAAGATTTGTACAGTTATTTCGAGACAGAAATATATTTAATTTGCTAACTAATTTTGGTTAGAGAAAGTTACAATCTGATGTATTTAGATGGATCTCATAATTCCAAGAGAAAACTTTATATTAGAAATCTTGACGGGCAACTACGAAGATACTAAATACGAGGTATTCGAACGTTATTCGAGTATAAAAGATGGGTTGTCTAGACAGTATTAATATAGTTGACAAGATTTTTTTCAATTAAAGTCGCAACGTCATTTGCCAGTGTCAATGACATTTAATTCATTAGATTGTCATAGTAGAATTCAATTTAATATCGTCTTATTTTGTAATTTAGCCTTTCACCGGTCCAAACTTTTTTATGTCATAGGTGGCAAACGAACTGGCGATCACCTGATCTTAAGTGATCTCCGCCGTCCGTAGACACTTACCATACCAAGGGAGTCAAAAGTGCGTTGCCAGCCCGTGTTTTTGGAGGAAGAGGTAAAGCGGTCTTACTGACCGAACGAAACGCAATAATACACTGTTACTTCACGTCGGTGTTTCTGTGTCGGATGGTAGTACCCCAGTCGAGCCGTCCCATTCATATTTAAAGTTCAGTAATAGCATTCAGTAATAGCTTCAGCGTGGCTCTACCACCATAAATAAGGAAGGAATAATTAATAAGATACATTTCAATTATTTTTGGAAATATCTGTCTGTCTGCTTGTATGAACACGCATCACTGCTAAACTACAAGCTTCACAATAAAAGATTATCAAGAAATTCATAAAGAATATCTTCGAGAGTAACATAGTCTTTGTTTCATTAAAATCGTTTTACTTTAATGAAAGTTATTGTAATTTAATGACGACGCGGCGTAAGCACGAGAGAAAAGTAGATAAGTAAATGTACCTAATAAATTCGGATGACTTTATTAATAACTGTTTTTTTCATAAGGTTCCACGCGGATGAAGTCGCGGGTACAGCCAGTTAATAGTATTTTAAGAAGCTTAGCGACTGTTATTTGTAATAACTTGCATATACCATATTTAACATGGCCAAATAAACTATTTTGTCATCCACTGACAGCTCAATCAATAAATTAATTAACTCATTTTCACATTTTTTTTTTCGAAAACTAAGAATTCGTGGTTGGAACTCAGCTGCAATGCAAATTTTTATAATGAGATCTAATCTTCTCAGTTTCTGTCGAGTTTTCGGAATATGGTAGAAATGGGAGTCCACCGGAACTAGATAAATTTTGAAAGTTGTCTATTACAAAAAAGTTTGGAAGCCTCTGTTCCAAGTAATTAATTCAAAATATTCTTAATTATGCCAGACAAATTGATATTAAATTTACAACTTCAATTTATTTCCTCCTAATGTTTTTACGAAATATTTTTAAGTACTTGGTAGATAAGTGGGGGAGTTGTTTTTTTTTCTTTAATAAAAACATTTCTTCTTGATAACAGTCTAGTGTCTTGTGATAACGCTAAAAAGGAGCTCCTGTAAATAGATCACTTTCTGCGTACACTTCCTGTCAAAGGTCAACGAGCATTAGCTATCGTTAGGGCGAGAACGTGGCTTAGGGTAGTGGGTGTAAAAGTCATTATACGTCAATATTTTTCAGTGAAAACCCAACCGTATTCTAAAAACATTTAACGTTGATATTCGCCAAGCAATACTAAGTTATGAGGTTAAGCCTGCCCATGAAAATAAATTGGGTGATCGAAGTGGCCATGAGTGCACACTTCTAAAGGATGTATCTTATCGAGAAAATTGTATAATAGGAGGGTAGTGTGTAGATCGGATGACACGGAGAACTTTACTATAAAATTGGGACGAATCGTAAAACGTTAGGCATTTAACTAATCTTTGAAGTAAGCCTAGCTCTTTTGACCCTTAGAAACCATTACAATCAAGAAGCTAAAATATTCTGGCATAATTTGCCAGAACAAAACCATTCCAAATAACTCATCAGGGCTAAATGCGATATGCTGGTAAGGCCCTGTTACTCGGTAGGAATCAAATACGGGTTTTAGTGAGAGCACTCACTGGACACTGTTGTCTTAAAAAGCACTTGCACAACATTGGTGTCCAGAGCACAAGAGAGTGTAGCTTCTGTGATAGTGCGGATGAGACCCCCAAACACCTCTTGTGTGGATGTGATCCACTAAAGCCTACACGAAAGTGGATTCTGGGAAAGCATGTATTGCTTCCGGATAAGGTACAGATTCTCTCGGTCAAAAAAGTCCTGCAGTTTTTAAATACTATAGGACTAGGCGGGGAGCTTTAGTAACATGGGGCGATCACAATATATCACTACTGGTCGCAGTGATATAGGTCCAAGGCCTGCATAGCCCCATTCTCCAGAATAAAAAAATAAATTTTAAAGTAAAGCCTTCCTTAGTTATGTCGAGCGATTTTAGGAGAAGAACCTATGGGTTCGTATCAGACACATGCTATTCAACCATCATCGATATGCTCATGGCGTATTGTGCTTGCGTCAAACTAACAAATAGTGTAGCAACCTGTGTATATTTAATATTGATATTTTGTATTGAGTTTGTGCAGCTCACCATATGCATGATTAATTATTAATAGTATAACATTTTTATAGTTGGTAAAGCCACGATGAAGCTATTACTCGTCTCAGTGTAAATGGGTCGGCTCGCCCGGAGTTGTATCACCCTCACAAAAAACCTAAGTAAAAACGTGAAGTAACA
Organism: Antheraea mylitta; assembly: GCA_014332785.1. Lineage (NCBI taxonomy): Eukaryota > Metazoa > Arthropoda > Insecta > Lepidoptera > Saturniidae > Antheraea > Antheraea mylitta. The sequence goes on along the minus strand of JACEII010000007.1, from coordinate 8,683,701 downwards.
GTGCTTGCATTGTCTTGCGTTAGTCAGTGAGAGTGCCGGAAGACCATCGCCCCCCTCCTCCCTCTCCTCTCCTTTCTCTCCCTCTAGTACGCCTTCCCTATACCCCCCCACCCCTTCTCAACACAGGTTGGCAACGCTTTTGCGAATCTCTCGGTGTTGCGGGTGTCTACAGACGGTGGTGGCCACTAAGCATCAGGTGACCCACCTGTTCATTTGTCTGCTATGATATAAAAATAGTATGATATAAATATATGATTTTTTTTTATATATCATAGGAAGCAAACGAACAGATGGGTCACCTGATATTAGGTGATCACCACCGTCCATAGACACTTGCAACAACCAGGGGAGTCACAAGAGCGTTGCCAGCCTGTATTTGGGAGGAGGGCGGGGGGGACAGGTAGGGAAGGAGGAAGGGGAGGGTACGTGGGTCTCCGGCTCTCTCACTGACCGAACGAAACGCAACAATGCAAGCACTGTTACTTCACGTCGGTTTTCTGTGAGAGGGTGGTGCTTCCCCGGACGCGACGACCCATTCGTTCTGAAAACAATAATAGCTTCAGCTTAGCTCTACCACTACTAAAATATAATATATGATATATGGTAATATAGTATATGATATAAAAGTATGAAAATGTATATATTTATTGTTCTGAGTGCCAATAGATGTGAAAATAACACTAACATCAGTCTAATATTGACGACTTTATAATGTTACACACAGGCATACACATTATCTTTTCTATACATTTCTTTATATACCCACACACTTAAAGCATACAACAACGTGCTCTATATTATGCCTAATTGTTTATGGTCATTTTTATTGTATGAAAATGTCAACGTGTTTACAATATTTGTAACGGTCTTCTTCAACAGAGTTTACAATAACGTAGGTGGTAGGGACCCATTTTATCTGTAGAAATGTATTTTTTTTATTAAGAGGCTTTTGTGAATATATCAAACTCATAGTAACCTTAACTTAATTTACAAGCTCAATATCTTAAATTAAAGACATTATTAAAGCTAATTACACTAATATAGCGTCATTAATGACGACTTAACATCTTAAAAAAAATTCAGTATTTCAGTACTATTAGGTTTGGGCAAATAACTCATGAAACATTCCAATCCAAATGGAGAGTCGACATCAGTAACTATATAATCGCTTGAAACCGAATACATTCCGTCAATACATGATGCATATCTTCTACTATCCCACATACAACACAGTTTGGTATAGGAGATTTTTTAATTAAATATTTGTATTGTGTCTTACCCTAAAAGCGTTGACAATATTCTCTCTAGGATAATTATTAGAGCAAACCAAGTGTAACTAGAAATGTAAAGAAATATAAAATAAAGATCAATCAATATAAATACCTTATAAATAATGATACAAATGTATACTCAATTCTGGGATTTAATAATAATTATTAAGCACTGTAAATTTTGAAATTAAATTCTCCATATGTCACACCATTTATTTTAACATCATTCGATTCATTCGAGAAGTATGCCTCTTCGTGTGTATCAAACTCCTATTATTTCAGCGCGAAATGAGCAAAAAATTCTCGTAGCGAAATATTAAATTGCAACAGAGAAAAACGTCTATGAGATATGACGTTCGTAGCGAACGCTACGCCACTACGGGCGACATCGCTACGAACGTTCACGGCTCGCTACGCTTGTGAATTTTACGGAATATTTCCGATGCTAGGAAATAAGTTGGCCAAGTTTTGGACACACATTTTCCGAGACTGGCAGCTAACATTTCAATACTGGAAAAAAGTATAAAACAAACCGATCTCTTTAAAGAACAATATTAAAATAAATATGATAATCCTATTATATATACTATAATATTATCTAAAGTATATAGGTTATACTAGTGAAATTATTATTAAAATAATCGAGTGGATAGCGTACAAAAGAAATGGAGAATATTTATTTTTTAAAGTTAGTAAAAAAAATACATTTTAATAATCTCACATTTGAACACAAATCAATTTAGATTTTATTTACTATTACACGTGATTATAACTGATTGAAACTTTGAGTTTAAATCGTATAGTGTAGTATAATTTCCATATTCAATGTTGATTGAAAAAGGAGAGATTTTAGAATTAGTTTGACGCCAAGGTGAGGTTCTGATTACTATAGAACGACAATATAAATTTTTAAACAATATAAGACAGAGCGACTAACACTTATTAATGTTTTTAACATGTTCTTCAACTGCTTCCAAGTCTGCTGGACCATTGCATTGGAAGATCAAGTCGGTTTCCTTACCATCTCACCTTACAAAACTATGGACTGGGCATCCACACATATATGTATAGAGAAGAGTATGTTGTATGACACGAATACTAAATAGAAAATAGATAGAGATGACAGTTAATTACTATTCTTAATGAAACACTGAATGTGTAATATATACATCGGTATATACCACTTAAAACGGAACAACTGGCAACACTAGGAAATTTGAGAGGAATACAAAATATCATAGCGCTTTTTCTTATAATTGAAATGTGGTTTTAATTTTAAAATGGCAACTTTGTGGATATTTACTTTATTTAAAATATTATATATTTATACTAGGACACACCCGCGACTTGGTTCATAAGAAAACATTTCGCTATTCTAAAGTGATATTCTAAATCATATCTCAGTATAAATATTATAAAGCTGGAGAGTTTGTTTGTTTGATTAAATACGCTAATCTTAGGAACACTATTTCAATATGAAAAATTATTGCAGTGTTAGACAGCTCATTTATCGAGGGAGGCTATAGGCTATACATATCATCACACTGAGACCAATAGGAGCGGAGCACCAATGAAGAATGTTTCACTATTTCTCGCGGACGAAGTCGCGGGAACAGCTGTCTCAGTATAAAAGCAAATATCTTTTTTTATCATAGGAGACAAACGAACTGGCAGGTCACCTGATGGTAAGTGATCACCGCCGCCCATCCACACTAACAACATCAGGGGAGTCGAAAGCGCGTTGCCAGCTTCTGTTTGGGGGAATAGGGGAGGGGAGGATAAGGGAATAGGAGGGGAGAGGAGGTAAAGTGCTATTACTTCACGTCGGTTTACTGTGAGAGGGTGGTACTACCCCGGTCGAGTCGACTTTTACATGCTGAAACCAGTAATAGCTTCAGCGTGACTCTACCACCTAAATCTAATTCAAGTCGCTAAATCGAATTAATTAAAATTGTAATCCACCTTTTTAATTGGGTTAATAACATTTTCAAGGACAGTAGTACCAGTATTTAAGCTTCGATAAGTCGTAAACATATATATATATGTATATACTAATCCAGATATTGTCAGACAAATAATTTATTATTACACTAATTCCAAGTATCAAAAGCTTCCAACGGAAAAGGGATTATTTCGTTTGCAGACGCCGAACAAGGAATTACCTTCGAAACTTTGATAGATTACGCGCATCTGCCATGACTAATGAATTATTCATTTACATTGTACAAATCATACCTAAATTTTAATCTTTATCTGGGATATTTTAGTGTCTTTAATTTTATTACAGACCTCGACTGTTATTAAACTGCGATGCTTATTAACATAAGCACTTCTTAAAACAACAGAATACAGATTTTATTGATAAGACTAAAAATTCGGTTAAGATATTAACTGACCGCATGACGTAGTCTCATAACTTATACCGCGTAGCAGAGTGTAAATTACGCAACTTACCGGAAAGTTTGTAAAAATTCTAGCAACGCAACGACTGATTGCACGACGTATTCTCACAGTTTACACCGCGTAACAGAGTGTAAATTACGCAACTTACCGGAAAGTTTGTAAAAATTCTAGTAATGCAGTGACTGATCGCACGATATAGTCTCACACGTTCCACCATGTAGCAAAGTATATATTAACGAGCTTTGTAGCATTGTATAATCTATACAGTGCAAGTGAGTGACCACACCTTTGTAACGATTAATGGTTACAGGTTTATTTGAATTTCAAATCTGCGACTGCGGTGCTGTTAAAAGATTCACTGTTCAGGGTAAATCCGAGTTCGGGCGACCGGTTGCGGACATTAATTAACTACGGGCTCTATTATGGTATGTAAATTCTGAGTAACGTTTGTTCGAAGCGCCAAGTGTTGGTCATAAAACAACTCGGATTTACTTTATTGAGGTAGTGTTATTCAGCGCTTTTCTCGTGCAATTAAACTTGTATTTCTATGCGTATATTACTTAACAAGTCTAGTTATAAATTATTTAGATCTCCTAACTCAGTAATAAAACCTTTTAATATCGCAGTTCGGTATAGCTAAATATTAAAATTCCCATTTTTAATCCTTTTTTTGTATATTTTTCATGAATAATGTTTCAATGATTATTAAGGTTATCGAACCAAGTCGGTCAACAGTCAAAGTAACAACCTTGAGATATTTTATTTCGCTTCGTTATTCAATGAAAAGTAGATTATTATTAAATTAATGAATATTTTAAAATTTTACTACAAAGTACTTTTTAGTACAATATAATTTTATTGTCTATCAAATTATTTTATATTAATGGTCTATTAAAAATAATTAACTTCAGAATTAGCATGCAATTAGCAGTACAGTATTTGTATACATATTTTTATTATAAATAATAATCAAAATATAGCAAATTTATATATTAAAGAATTATAAATTCAAAGTAAATCTCGTTCTATTATATATGTTTACTAATATTTGCTTGAAAAATACTTAACAGAATATTTATTTATTTAGAAATCCAACAGTAAACATGTGTTTCTATATAATAACATATAGTATGTAACAATGATATATTATACTAGCCTCTACCCGCGACTTCGTTCGCGTGGAATAGATACTTTGGGCTAACGCTAACACGCAACGGAAGCTCTCAAGCGGAAAAAGCCAGATTTTTAAACATTCTTTATTGGTACTTCGCTCCTATTGGTCTTAGCGTGATGATATATAACCTATAACCATCCTTGATAAATGAGCCATATAACATTAAAAGTAACATTAAAATTAAGATTTTTCAAATAGGGCCAGTAGTTCCTGAGATTACGCCCTACAACGTCAAAACGTCACAAACAAACTTTACCTCTTTATAATATTAGTATCGATATAGATTATATACCTATATTATACCTTAGAGGACAAGCGAAAAAGTGCGTCACCTGATGTTAAGTGATCACCACCAACCATAGACAAAACACAACACCAGGGGAGATGCAAGTGCGTTGCCAGTCTGTGTTTGGGTAAAGAAGGTGGGAGGAGGAGGAAGAGGAGAAGGAGAGGAAAAGGAGAGGGAAGGAAGGGAGATGGAAGATGGTCATCCGGCGCTCTCGCTGACCGAATGAAACGTAATAATACAAGCACTGTAACTTCACGAACCGACCTATTCATGCTGAAACCAGTAATAGCTTCAACGTGACTCTACCACCTAATAAGTAGATAAAGAACAAATGTGTATTCTTTTATTAGCGTTTAGTATATGTATGTGCGTTTATGCGTGCGTGTTTTTGTGTGTGTATGTAAAATTTCATTATGATTGTTCAAACTCACCTTGGCATTAGGAATATTAGTTACGATTGTCAATGGAGCCATATCGGATTGTTCACATGTTTGTTGATAGATTGTGATTGAATACGTACCTCATTGACGGATATAAATACAATATTTACAAAAATCTCCTACCTTCGTACAATTGAACAAATTCGCTGAAATACAATTTAATATCATAAGGTAGTTCGCAAAAACTACCTTTCAAAGAATTATTTGGTAACTTCATTTTCTTTACGGTCAACTATAGCTATGTATACCTTATTACCCAATTTCCTCTTCCCGTTGATTGAATGTAAGAAATTTCGAGTTAGGAACTAGATTATTATTACTATATTTCTTCGGTTTCATTGAAGATAATATGTTAATTTGTAGTTTATTTATTAGATTTCGAATTACAAATGCCTATTAATGAAACTGTTACTGGGTTCAGCATGAATGGGTCGGCTCACCCGGGGTAGTTCCACCCGACCCACAGAAACACCAACGTGAAAGTAACAGTGCTTGCATTGTTACGTTTTGCGTTGAATCAGTGACAGCGCTGAAGGCTCACCTCCCTTCTCCCTTTCTTCACTCCCCTTTCCCCTCTCCTTTTCCAACAACACACGCTGGCAACGCACATACGACTCCTCTAGTGTTTCTGGTGTCTATAGACGGTGGTGATGACTTAATATTAGGTGACACACCTGTTCGTATGCAAGTTATGAATTAAAAAAAATAAGAGTAACATCTATTGATTTTAATAGTACATAATTAGATTAGAAACGTTCATTTATAAGTTGTCGCCGATAAATTACAGAGTATAATTAATTGCATAACGAAGTACCATTTTTTTACTTGCGGAAATTCCTTATAGATACACCACCCTCCCGGGGGAGAAAGAGGGTTATGACCTACTCGGCATAATTAGGTACCTGCTCAGTGACAAAAAAAAAGAAATTTGTAATTGTTTTTCCGATCTTCATAACAAATGATTTGTGTAGTGTAACTCGTAACGTCTTCGGACACCAAGTAGATGGAAGTAGGTTCGGATAGTTACTAAGATGGAGTTTTCAGGAAGATGTCGAGATATAACCATGTAATGGTATTAGGGCAATTTCTAAGTCCACCTGGCTAGCTACTAGGTTTTTTTCTATATATTATAAGGGCAAACAAACAGGTGGGTCACCTGATGATAAGTGATCACCGCCGTCCGCAGCACTAGCAAAACCAGGGGAGTCGAAAGTGCGTCGCCGGCCTTTTTTACTTAGTTGAACGCGCTAATCTCAGGAACTACTAATCCGATTTAAAAAAATACCTCAGTGTTAGATAAGTCATTTATCGAGGATGGTTATAGGCTATATATCATTACACTAAAACCAATAAGAACGGAGCACCAATGAAGAATGTTTAAAAATCGGGGTTCTTTTCCTCTTGAGAGCTTCCGCTGCGTGTTCGCCCAAAGTATCTATTCCTCGCGGACGAAGATAATAACGGCAGTTATATCTTTTTAAGATATACAGAGAGGAGATATGCGAGTACAGTGTATTTATCTAATAAAATGAATATTCTCTTGTAACAAAACGAAATAAAGCGTGTAGAGGGATAGTGGGTCATTCCTTATCGGTCGGGCGGTTATATGAGGCGGCGCAGCGCGGTCCCAATAAAGTGGTCACTTTATAACTCTGATCTAGTAAAGTGTATTGCTTTGTTAACTGTCTAGACTAGATTGGTCTGAAGTACAAATATTTGTTTTGGGTTATTTCGTAAATGCAAATATAGACTGTTTGCTCGTTGAGGAATATTATTTTTAGAAATCATATGAAAGTCGTGTGAATGAAACTTAAAAATTTGAATTATGAAACCACTAAATTTATTATTATTAAATCTTTTTTTCATTAAGTCGTTTGTTTATTCTTGTGATAACCACAATGCGTCATACCGAGTATCGTTTCAATTATTCGTATTAAATAATATATAGTATGGATATAATATACAGTGCGACTGGTTAGTCACCAGTAATATTTTTACAAGATGATCATTAATCGATTCTAGTTCTGAATCCATTAAAAAACGGGTGCTTAATATTTAATCTGATTATCTAGAGAAAAATAAAACTGATATACACTTAACATCAGGTGATTTACGCAAAAACTAACTGGTGTAATAATAAGGAAAGCAATGAATCACACGGCTCAGACTTGCACATGTCCCGCACCTCAACCCGTGCTCCGCTTATCTTTGTTCGACAGAGCGGCGCTCCGACGATAAGCAGTTACGTAATGATTAACTTTGGAAAGCGTCCCTTAAATTTCATTGGTTCATTGAACCTATATGTAGTTTATTTCAGATAAAGTATATGTCCCATACTTTTAAATGTTTTAGAACAAACTTTAACGGCGGTTTTCTTTGTTGTTTATTAGTTTTTGTTTTGATATTATCATTTTATATATTAAATGTGACCATCACCTACCAAAGGATTAAAGGGTGTTAAGCTATAAACAGTTAAGTGGTATACTATTAATATTATTAAAAAAAGTCACTTTTTGTGTCTTGCTTTCTCTAGTCTTTTGTCTTTCTTTAATTCAAAAATCTCTCTCACTCTCTCTCTCCCTTGAGATTCTATGTCCCTAAATTGTTTGGATAGAGGGCAGAATCTGTTTCAGTATGTAGGCCATTAACCCCCAATACTCTATAACAATGATGGGGGCTTCTACCTCTAGGCCCATAGATAGGCTCGGTTTTATTATGGTTATTCTCCCTAGCATTTCTGTTTTAGGGCGCAGAAGACTCGCTTGACTCTCTGTATCCTTAGCAGCTACAGCTGAGAGATGACGGTCACGCGACTTCGAGTTCCGCGGTTAAGCGTTCCGCCATTAACATAACAATTGGATCCTTATATTTTGCAGAGCACGCTAGCCTCACCATCTAACATACCCACCAAGTTCTAACCTCGGCTTCCAACCCCTATCTCATTCAAAAATAGTCTCTGTAAAAATCATTTGAAATCGTTAAAAAAATATTTCAAGCTACTATAAAAACTGAACGCAGTCCTTTGTAAGTACCTCGCCGGTGTGTAAGAGAAATAAATCGATATCGCGAACAGGTGCTCTGAAGTATTTCGTAACCCTAATCATAGATCTATAAAAAATACTAGAACTGAGATTATATTATATATTATTTTTTAGAATAGCCTAGCTAGGTCAGATCCGGTTTTCCTCGGTAACAGCCCAAGCCGAGGTGTGCCGTGCACCTTTGAGCATGTTACCTGAATAAAATCGGCTGAGTTCCTTAAGCGCTCGCCTTAGTAGTCCGGTGACGCTATAAAGGCAATGGCCAATAGCGTAGTGAGTTCGAAAAAAAATCATGTAGATCAAAACTACCCTTAACAGTATTTCAGTACAATGGATACCTACATAGTACCCATGCGAAGTTGGAGCTTGTCACTAGTAAGTAAAAAAAGTACTATTTTATGACAAAACCTTTTAAAGAAAATTATAAAGCCTATCTTCAAGTCTTTGCTTTATTATAATCAGTTCGGTCTATCGAAAATTATTGTCATTTTTATGACTACGTACGTAACTTAAATATTAGAGAAAAGTACATAGTAATTAGATTTAAAACATTCAAATGACTTTATAAGTCAATCTGATCAGGTCTGATCAGATTCCACGCGGATGAAGTCGTGGGCACAGCTAGTCTTTTAATAAAGATGGACTAATAGCAACATAAGGAAGAATAATAATTTATTCGTTTAAGATATTTCCTTGAAGTAAAATCCTCATCAATGCTATCCAATTCGACTTTGAGCTCTGATCATAAATCGTCCGATATTAGAGAACATGTCCAGCTCTCAGATGCATAAAAGATCTCAAATAAAATCTCTATAAATCTTGGACGAATGTAATCCATCAAATTGTGCCTCCGTTTGTTGAAGCAGTAACATTATATGACGAACTCTCTTGAGTGCATACTTTAATGAAATTGCAGGAATAAATTCCTAACGGTTGGCATGACGCATATTTTATGATCACAAAATGACGATAAAATATGACACTATGATATCCAATTCACTGTTATTATCTCAAGCATTTACTTTGAGTAAACTAATTTATTAGAATTCTAAACCATAATCCGTTAGCGTTAAATAGTATGGATTTTTAATGTAAAACAGTTATAGGCGTGGGTAAACGTGACTGTTGGCGTGGTGAGTGTATGAGACGTGGCGACGCGACCTCTCTTATCGCACTGAGCTCGCATACCTATAGTGTAATTTGAGATTTATTCGATTCGAACAATTTCGATGTTTCACATCTGCCAGGCGTCCAGTGACGGCTCAATTTTTAGCTTTAGTTTTTTTATACTATTGTTACATACATGATATAACTTCTGAGATCTTCGCATCACAAGAGTCATAATAAATCCCTTTTTGGAAGAAAATATTCTTACCAAATTTGATAAAACCGTCAGTTTTTACGGACGGTTTTGAGCGCTACTTTTATTCGAGGCTGTGCGTCTTGAGTTTTGATATATCAATGAGGAATTTAGTAATAATATACATTTCAATCATTTTTATAAATGTATCTGTTTATCTGTCTGTTTGTTTGGACACGCATTACTTCTACAATATAAATTAAACAAATTAAGATTAAAAAATCTACAACTGTAAATACTAGAAACTGTAATAAACTGATCGTTCCATGTTTCAGACTTAGCAAAACTAGTAATAGTTTCTTAGGTAATAGTGTTAGGTTTTACAATAAAGTCTCAAAACATGTTACCGATTTGCCGGACTGTAAACTCAAGCGCCACGTTAAGCGGGTTTTAGTATCAAAACGATATTATAGAGTGGATCAGTATATGAACGAATGTGATGTCTGAAATTGACTCCTCTCTGTGCATCCACTAAAAACTATTGTATGATGTTTTGGAAATGTATGTTAAGAAATGTATCCGATCGAGTTTCTTGTCAGTTCTTCTCGATGACTGGGTTGTTTTCTGAACCGGTGGTAGATTTTGACGTTCATAAGTGCCTTTTTGCCGCCGGAGGACATGCGGAATGTTTCGCCATTCCTTGTCCCCCATCTGGCGGTAGTGGGAACCCATAGGGTTTTAGTCCGTGCGAGTCGGACATCACCCACTCTCTCCCCCGGGAGGGTGGTGTATCCATAAATGATTTCTCCATTTAAAAAAGGGACCTAAACAGAATAAAGTACTTTTGATTTTGATTTCGGTTTTGAATACTGAATTCATGATAAGAAAATCATAAAGCATATTTTGGAGTAACATTTAGTCTTTGTTTCATTAAAATCGGGTTGGACTATGGAAAGTTAATGTAATTTGTAATTTTAATGACGGTGCGACTTAGTACGAGAGAAAAGTAAATGAACTTAATACATTCAGAGGACTAATCAGTGGTTTTTTTACATATAGTTCCACGTGGATGAAGTCACGCTTAGAGTTATTAGTATATAATAAAAATCAAAGAAATGTTATGCATCTCCATCAGTAGTTCCCTTTCCCGAGAAAATTGTAGTATTTTCCCCCAATGTTGTTTATAAAATTAATAACAAGACTCTTCCAGTATTAATATCATATATCTATAAAACAGTTTTTTTTTTTTTATAGTTGCACGACAAAGTAACTGTGCTATGCCTGGTGGTAAGCATAGTACAATCCAAAAACAGCGGCAACCACCGAGAGACAGATTATCCATCACTGGTCGCCGCTGTCATGCCGGCCTGTGTAAATGTCTCTTCACGTTACGCTTGAAGGACCCCATGTCATAGGAAGGAGGGAACACACTGGCCGGGAGATTGTTCCACAGTTTCACGGTACGGCAAAGATATGACGATGCGAACTTTTTAGTTCTTGCCCAGATACAATTTACCGTAAAACTGTGGCTACTAACAGTAAATACAATCGGTTAAGAGTGCGTGGTTTTGCAACAAAACTTGGACAAATGGAATACAGCTCTATATATACTACTGTGTTAGATCAATTGTGAATCAAATAATTCAATTTTGAAACATTATACGACTCGACTCTGTCAATTAAGTTTCTGAAGGTTGATTTCTTTGAAGACTCATAATTATACAGTTCTAACTTTACAATTTAAAGGACTGAATACTAAACAGAAATAATATTTCAGAAGCAAGAATAAGAAACCACTATTTAATGTTTAAAAGTAACATCTGTTCAGACGATGTTAGAGTTTTTACGTGGAAAGATATAATATATGCATTTAAACTATTTTTTTAATGTAAAACTTGTTTTGGGATTGTTTGTATGGAATTCTATGAAACGAAATTGTATAAATGTAGTCCGGTGAAGCTGTTAAGACCTTGCTAGGACAATAGCGTAGTCAGTTCGAGAAAAAAAAAAAAAAACAAAAAGACAATGTATAACGAAAAATGTATATATAAGTTTTGTCTGTGAGGGAAGGAAATAGAACGAGTTTTTATATAGTTTCCCTATTGTTGAAATATAGCAAGACTGGTCAAAGAGTTACAAAATTCTCACAGATTAAATTTTATTTTATATTATTGTTATTTATTTTTATATTTTAAGATTATTTTGTTTTAAAAAGGTCAATAATTTTATAGTTAGCATATACTGGTATGATAGTCGATGCGCTATCAATTTCAAATTACCAAAGATATTGAAATGTAAACTTGCCTTTTTAAATGAAAAGATTTGAGCCAAATGTAGTACCTGTAACAGAGGATAACATAGAGAGATTAAGACCATTTTCAAAATAAAAGAGTGTAGTATATACAAAAAAGTAACATAAAATAATGAAATACTGTTTTTTTAAATTATTTTTAATTAAGAAAATGGCGATTGTATAATTTTTATTTACACGTTCAAAATATATTTATTTATCAACAAAATATTAATTTATTCTTGTAATCACTTAAGCAGAAACATCAATCGTAGCGTGTGACGTCAAAAACCTTGCGAAACATGGTTCAGATATATATATTTATACCAATAATCTTGTAGATAGTAAAGCCATGCTGCAGCTATAACTGGTTTCACCTTGAATGGGTCGGCTCTCCCGGCGTAGTATTATCCGACCCACAGAAACACCAACGTAAAGTAACAGTGCTTGCATTGTTGCGTTTCGTTCTGTCAGTGAGAGCACCCGATGGTCACCTCCCTTCCTCTTAGTATAGGCAAATAATAATCTTTTCAACATATATTTAGCTGAATATCTTAAGAGATATTAATATGGATAATAATACGTGCAACGGGAAAAAAAGGAAAAGGTTCAAATGTTGAAAAAAAAAAACACACGATAGACATGCGAAATTGCAGCGCATCACTAGTTTTAAATTGAATCAAGATATGACAACAGTAATAGAATGAAAAGAAGTCAAATATGCTAAAATCGAAATCCTATTTCGGGTAAAAGACTAATTACATTACTACAAAGGATTGGGTATTGACATGGATAACTCAGCAAAAACGAGCCATTGTTGGTACTGACATGCGAATGATATGGGGTCAGACAAAAACGTGACTACACAAATGTATATTCAGTAATCTATACAATATCGCGTAATCTCTAGCTATTTACTGTGTCCGCAGCTCTGTCCGCGTTGGTTATTGGTTATCATCATCACCAGCCAGATACCCACTGCAGGGCCATAGGCCTCTCCCCAAAAGAAGGTATGGGCATAAACACCACGTCAACCCGCGACGTATTGATAATTTCAAACTCTGAGAAATCCGCAGTTCTATATTTTCCCACATACAGTAGTACTACAAGAACATTTCTCATGTTCAGGTTTCCACACGATGTTTTCCTTCACAGTCAGTCGATACTGTTACCAATTTAAATTAGTAAATGTACGCGAATTCCGAAAAATTCGTCGATACATGCCGGGGCTCGAACCTGCGGACATCGAAATAAAATATACAAAACCATGATAAGACCGGTCATGCTGTATGCATCTGAGTGCTGGGCTACGAAAGAGACGGATGAGAGAAAATTACATGTGGCAGAGATGCGAATGTTAAGGTGGATGTGTGGTGTAACTAGAATGGATAAGATTAAGAATGAGTATATTAGAGGCAGTTTGAAAATAGCACCAGTGACAGAGAAGTTGCGGAGTAATCGGTTAGCATGGTATGGGCATGTCATGAGAAGAGATGAAAGCCATGTAACTAGAAAAGTGTTGAGTATGATAGTGGATGGATATACGTGTAGAAGAAGACCGAAAAAGGTATGGATGGATTGTGTGAAAAACGATATGTCTGTAAAAGGTGTGAATACTGAGACGACATCTGACAGGAGAGAATGGAAAAAGAAAACATGTTGTGCCGACCCTACTTAAGTGGGATAAGGGCAATGATGATGATGATGAAACCACTAGGCCACCACGACTTCCTTGTTGGTTATTGTTAGTTTCTACTATCCGTTTTAATTTTATGGCCTTCAACGACTTGGGCTCTATATAGCGCAAGAAGTCCTTATATGGAGTGCTGTCTTTACTTACCACTGAATTTCTAGGAAAAAAATTATAGTACAGGACGAGAAAATTAGGTAAGAGAAAAGTAGGTAAATTTAGGTACAAAACCAATTAAAGTGAAACGCTTCAACGAATGTCAATTGATTTGCGGGGTGGTAGGGTTTTACAGCCCGACTGGGTCGCAACCACCATTTTTTTTTTTTTTTTTTTTCGTAGTGTCTACGCTATTGACCCAGCAAGGTCTTAACAGCTTCACCGGACTACTAAGGCGATCGCTTAAGGCACTCAGCCGATTTTATTTTGGCAACAAGCTCAAGGGTGCACGGCACACCTCGGCTTGGCTGTTGCCTGTTGCATGCAAAATCGCGACCTATCTTAGCTAACCTAGCTAACTATTCATATATGTATGAGTTGTTGAAGCGTATATGTGTACCAAGCATACACGCCTCAACAACTCCTCCATATATTTATTATCGGAAAATTGAGAGTTTTTCAGTTCGATAAGGGAAAAAGTAAACCCTTCCACTTTCATGTGTAAGCGTGTAGGCGTGCACGTGTGTCCGGGTGATCGTGTAGTGTTGTAGCGGTGATGTATATTTGTGTGTCACCGTATCGCGCAAGCAGCAACCACCATGTATATGACGAAAAAGCCCGTAATAGTGATTCGCTTCTACGGGTCGCGTTTCGCGATCAGCCTGTGCATATGCAGCTTATTACAGGCCGGCATGATAGTGGCGACCGGCGCTGGACAGTGTGTCAATCGGTGGTCGCTATTATTTTTGTATTATACTGTGCTTACCATCAGGCATAGAGCAGTCACTTTGCCGTGCTACAATAAAAAAAAAAAAGAAAACTTTGTAAAAATAGTTCACTGTATTTAGAATACAACTTTTCACGTTGAATGATCTCAACATTTTTTTTTAATTCGTGGATTTACTAACTTTTTTTATTTATTTATAAAAGACAAAATTAATCCGACATTGGCCATTACAACGTGCTTAAAGGTCAAACTTTGGTACAAACAGTCTGTTTAATTAGTAACTCACAGAAATAATGAATAACTCAACTCGAGAACGAATGGTTATGGATGACTTTAATATCTCCTTTACTACGAATAAATAAAACAATTAATCATTGAAACGAAAAATACAATAACGTAAATTATAAAAAAAGGTTGATTAAAAAAATTATACAATGTAAAATCCAATGTAAAGCATTAATTAAAAATTATCCTAAAAACGAAAGTCAAACAGACCATTAACTTTCCTTCCGCAAGAAAAAAAACATACAAATATTTTCATAAACCCTGGAAGTTTCAGGTCACCTCTTTACCGACGTTTTGTTCGATGGATTGAGGTGAATGAAACCGATTCTGTTGGAAAATGGAACATAATATTTTAATTTTATGACCTATATGACAATGGCAATGATAAATTTAACATAAATTAAAAAAAATGAAGTGGTTCAAATCCTTGTGACTAAGTCAGAGCTTTCAATGAAGGAATATATAGTGATATAACCATAAAACACGGTGGTAGAGTTGTTCCAAGTCTGTATATCTAGCTACCACTGCAAAATCTTACATCACTGCAACAACATTAAACATATCACCTCCACACACGTGCACGCATACATGCTTACACATGAAAGTGGAAGCATTTTATTTATTACCCTTGTCGAACTAAATTACTTTAGAAAAAAAATATCCGACACGAAATACATATAAGAGTTATTGAAGTATATGTGCTTAGTACACATATATGTTTCAATAACTCATATAAGTAGGAATACGTAGCTTAGCGTAGGTAAGTTCAGTTAGGTCGGGAATTGCTCAAGTCGAGGTGTGCCGTGCACCTTTGAGCTACTTGTCAAAATAAAGTCGACCGAATGCCTTAAACGCTCGCCTTGGTAGTCCGGTAAAAGCCTTGCTAGGCCAATAACGTAGTCAGTTTGAGAAAAAAAAATAGCTATCTCTCTCGAAAATCTGTCGCCAAGCACAGTTTGGCTTGTTCCGTTAGCTGCCTTTGAGAGCAAGTGCCCTCTAGGATTAGCATATTCAATATCACAAACAAATTGTTGCATTTAGAACACAATAGCTCTGTTCACTATAATTCAATGTAGACAAATATAATAAATTTATATAGAAACTAGCTTCTCCCCGCGAATTCATCCGCGTGGAAAACTATTCCAGTTGCTTTAGGCTAACGTTAACTTTAACGCGCGACTTCGGCAGCGACACGCACCGGAACCTCTCAACAGGAAAATATAGCCCGATTTTGAAACATTCTTCATTGTTGCCCCACTCTTATTTGTTTTAACGTGATGATATGTAGCCTTCCTCGATAAATGAACTGTCAAACACCGAAATAAATTTTCATATTGAACCGGTAGTTCTTAAGACTAGTCGTTGGGAATTTCACTGGCAGATAGCTGAAATCACAGCGGGTGACTAAGACTACTCTAAATTAGAGTAGCTGTTAACAGCCCCACTAGTAGATAAAATCATTCACAAGGAAGGTTTTGGTATATAATTTGTCAAGAATTTTTTTTAAAATCAGGCTGAACAACGTCTGCCGGACTCGCTAGTGTCAAATAAATAAACATTCCTTTTTTTAAGTCAACGGTACAACAATTGTTATACTGTATCGTCATCCAGTGACTAATTATAGTAAAATACACTCATCAAAAAAGTCTAAGCAACATGTACTGATTTAAATTTTAGGATGGTTCTTCACATTATAACGTTGTATTTTATTTTTAAAATAATATCTTTAGGGTTCTATGATGTAAAAATAACAGCTGTTGTCTTTATAAGTTCTTTTAATAACAGAAATGAACAATATTAGAATATACTGTAGAAACTAAGATACATAAGAAACCAAACTTTTTTTTTTACAAAATGAAATTTCTAAAGAAAATGTATTTATTGTGAAAGAACAGAACAATTTAATACAAAGTATGGTCTCCTCTGCTATTCAGAACTTGTCGGCAACGATTATTCATTGGATTAATGAGACTGTTTATGTCATCTTGCGGTATTCGCTCCCAATGGAATTGTAGCAAATCATTCAGCTGTTGGGTTGTTGTCGCTCCGTCCAAGTCCTTCAAAACACGTCTCTGGAGCATGTCCCATGCGTGCTCGATGGGGTTGAGATCTGGCGATTGTGCAGGCCAGGGCAATACCCGGATGTTCTCCGTTGCAAAGTATTCACTGGTTTGCCGAGCTGTATGTGAAAGCGCATTGTCATGCATTAAACTAAAATCGGAGCCAAAGGTTTGTGCAAATGGGTAGACATAAGGTCTGAGAATATCTTCAATGTAATTTTCAGCATTCATGTTTCCATTTACAAAAACGAGCTCAGTTTGCCTGTTCTTCATAATACCCGCCCATAACATAACTGTTGAGCCGCTGTATGGATGAACTTCCTGAACGCACCTGAACCTTTCAGTATTTCCGGGCTGACGATACACTCGCACCCTTTTTGTATCAGGCTTAAAACTCATCGGAAAACATAATTTTATCCCATTGCCGCTGGGTCCATGTTATGCGTTCTCTACACCATTCATATTGACGAGCGCGATTCCCGAGACGTATCGATGGGCACCTGATTGAGCGTCGAGCTTGTAGGCCGTACTCATGCAGTCGATTTCGCACAGTTTGAGGACTTACATCAACACCACTTAAAATTTGTAGCCTCAAACTTATCTCTCGAGCGGTTAACATCGGCTGGCGTCTTGCAGTCAGTTGTATGTACCGGTCTTGCCGAGTGGTTGTACTCCTTTTACGGCCTGGATGCTGTACACCGGGTTCTCCTGTATTATTGTAGCGCTGCCAAAGACGACAAATAACACTTCTATGAATGCCAAAATGTCGAGATACCTGAGATTGATTACTTCCCGCTTGCAACATCCCTACAGCTCTTTGCATTTCATCTGCCATCAAATGACATCACTTCATGACGTAAAGAATATCTAACAATTCAATTTTGTGGCTAGCTTTATTTAAATGGTTGGTAAAATTATAAAATCAAGACTAAACGTAGCAATTAAAACGCACTTAAATTCAAACAAATTCGCAGTCATTTGAATTTTATGAAAAAACAAAACATAATCTAATTTTTTTTTTACAACCAGCCAGTATGTCATCAATAACAAAAAAGTATACTTACCTACACACTTTGTTTGAGTACATACTTAGAAATTAATTAATATAAATGGTAAAATTTGTAATATCACGCAGGTTGCTTAGACTCTTTTGATGTGTGTAGATAGCATAATGACTTCTCTGTACGTATAGGTCTTAACGTTGGACCACAATTTCATTTGACGTTAAGTAATGTATTCTAAAATGGTAAACTCGGTAAACTAGAGGGGACTGGCTCAGCAATGCAATGCAGCAAACAGTTGTTTGACGACGGATATTTGCTATTAGCCAGGAACTCACAAGAAGCCATAGTTGCATCGCGACATATTCTTTCACCGAAAATCCGGCTACAGAGTCGTCCAAATCGATCGAGGCGGTGTCCTGACACGCAAAATCTTGGACACATACAATTCATTCATAAGATTAAATTGTAATGAATAAAGATCCACATAATTGTAATTTACACAAATAGATTCAAAGTTATGTAAATTAAATCAGAAGTCAAACAACCCGAAACCTAAAACTTGGGGTAATCCGTTATGAACTTTGTGAAACTCGTTCTGTCAGAGGGCAGTACGAATGCAGATGCGACACACTATACTCAATTAGCGTTGCCTTGTACATATTATTACCAATGTAAGCATAGCGCTATTGAAAATTACAGCTAACACCCCAATATCTTCCTGCAAATCTTTTACACAGTTGAATACATGACAAACAAAATGAGACTCATTTTTTAACCAAAAACAATTTGCCTGGTTTTTTTTTTCGAATTGACTACGCTATGGACCTAGCAAGGTCTTAACAGCTTGATCGAAATATTTAGGCGAGCGCTTAAGACGCTCAGCTGATTTTATTTGACAACTAGCTCAAGGGTGCACGGCACACCTCAGCTTGGGCTGTTGCATGATACATGCAATTCGCGACCTTTCTAAGCTAACCTATACATATATGAGTTGTTGAAACACATATGTGTACCAAGCATACATATCTCAACAACTCTTATATATATTTCGAATCGGATGATTTTCTAAACTATTTCAGTTCAATAAGGAAAAAAAATAAAACCCTTCCACTTTCATGTGTAAGCGTGTATGCGTGCATGTGTGTAGAGGTGATATGTGTAATGTTGTCGCAGTGATGTAAAATTTTGTGAGTGTATCGTGCGAGCAGCGTACTCAAGGGATCCACACCGAGGGAACGGACCTAACGGACCTACCGATGAGGGCCTAATCTGATCTATTTGCATGTGGATTTTGATATATATGAATACTTTACTTAGAATAAAGTTCAACATGCGACAAAATAATTAAAAAAGAATTAAATATAAAATCCTAACTAATGTTATAAACTAGATTCTGTTCGCCGTTTCACCTGTGCTAAAATAGATTTAACTTGTCTTTGTACAAGAGAACTTTTCAAGGGTAAAAGTATCCCATTTCCTTTTTTGTACTCAACAGAATGTGTAATTCAAATTTGATAATAATCAGCTTCAGTTACTGAGGCTTGGAAACGTAACAAACTTTTTTTTTCGAGCTATTGACCCAGCAAGGTCTTAACAGCTTCACCGGACTACTAAGACGAGCTTTTGCGGCATTCGGCCGATTACGTAACAAACTTATATTCACATTTATAGTATTAGCAAGAATGCGACAGGAGTCTGTTGTTTCTATCATCTACAATAAATATACTTGTTCCTCAGCGCACGCAAGTAACGATCAAAACCTAGTATATAAGAGGAGAATAGATGGATATATTAATCTTCGTATTTGTAAGGGTGTTCGCATACAACCAATTCAACGTAGAATGTAGTCGCCGAAACATAGATACTACATCTTCTGGCGTTCCGTCATTATTGATGACGTCATTTGTCTTACTGCCCTACCGAGATAAGCTGGATGCATTGCAAGAAAAGTGTGACCCATGTCATAGGTGGTAGCTTACGATATCATAATTTGTGGTATCACATACAAACTATTAGAAAGATCTCGATCAAAATTCTTTTGTATTATTTCTTAGAGATTTCTTCGTTTTCTAAAAATAAAAAAATATCTATACTAATATTATAAAGAGGTAAAGTTTGTGAGTTTGTGACGTTGTGAATTGTGAATTGTGACGTTGTAGGGGGTAATCTCAGGAACTACTGGTCCGATTTGAATAATTCTTTCAGTGTTATATAGCTCATTCATCGAGAATAGTTATAGGCTATATATCATCACGCTAAGACTAATAGGAGCGGATCACAGATGAGAAATGTTTTAAAATCGGGATGTTTTTTTCCTTTTGAGAACGCGAACGAAGTCGCGGGCAGAGGCTAGTTTAATATAAACCTATAAAGATTTTTAATCGGTTTGAAATAATAATAATGTAGTTAGTACAAAGCAGACGATGCCGCGGTATCAGCTAATATCCAATAATCCATTGCATTGAGATTGTCACTATAACACAGCGACATGTTTTTTTTTTTCTAAATGAAAACGCTGTTGACCTGGAAAGGTCTTTACAGCTTCACCGAACTATAAATAGCGACGTGTGTTTATTTCCTATAATATGGTTACCAGTTTCTACAAGACTCTTTACCGATTACTAAGTTTTATCGAGAAATTCGCATTAAAAATCGAAATTAATGACAAATTAAACATTAAATATCTGTACGTAGTAAAGCCACGCTTAAAGGCGGTAGAGCTACGCTTGTAGGTGGTAGAGCCACGCTCTGTAGGTGGTAGAGCCACACTCTGTAGGTGGCAGAGACACGCTGAAGCTGTTACTGGTTTCAGCATGAATGGGTCGGCCCGCCCGGGGCAGCACCACCTTCTCACATAAAACCAGCGTGAAATAACAGTGCTTGCATTGTTGCATTTCATTCGGTCAATGAGAGCGCCGAAGGACAACCTTCCTCCCCCTACCCTCCCTTTCCCCATACTTTTTCCCTCCTCTAAATACAGGCTGGTAACGCACTCGAGATTCCCCTGGTGTTGCTAGTGTCTATGGGCGGTGGTGAACACTTGAAACAAAGTGACCCATCTGCTCGTTTGATTTAAACATTAAAACCGATATTGGTATTATAAATACAAAATGTATAAGATCATGGTCAAGTCATAAAGCTAGGGAATAAATCTGGTAAGAGAATATCTATTAGACACACAAAAACAGAACGTAGATGATAAAAATGTTCACATTTTTCGTTTTCGATTTTCGTTTCATTTCTGGCTGGGTAAAAAGTCAAATTATCTACACTTCTATAGCCTACATGTCAATAGTATTAAACCGTGTTGTATACTAGCTAGTGTTTACAAAATAAGACCTTATCTATATTGCACTTCAGGTGAGATTGTAGTCAAAAGCTAAATTTGTAGTCAAAAGAATTTTTAATGCAATACAAATAAAATCTTAAAACTTATACCACACTGTCAAGTCACGTACCCTAAATATTTATTGTTGGAGGAACTTCCAGTCATTTCATCTCTTTTTATATCTGTTATTCTTTATAATTCTCCAACGCAATCGATATGTATTCGAAGCAATTAATCAACGGATCTCTCAGCACATCTTATTTTTCCTAGACGTATTCCGTTGAAATCGAATTCGGGAGATTTATACCTTTTTCTTTTTCAAATATTTACATATATCTCCTCTTTGGGAGAAATTTTTACCGTTACTCGAAGCTGTTGAGCGGTCGAGAAATGTCACATGCATTTATCCCTTTTTAAATTGACTATTTTGAGTGTGATTCGTAATGGAACATAGTTTTGTATGTATACTAGATGTCAAGACCACACGTTCCTCAATTATTGATAAAAAAAAAACGTGGAAGAAAAAGACGTGGAACTTTTTTTTCGATTTGACTACGCTATTGAACCAGCAAGGTCTTAACAGCTTCACCGGACTACTTAAGACGTGGAAATATCTATGAGATATCTATTACAGTCGATCCTACAGTTTTCCGTCAACAAATTAAGTTAAAGCGCCATCTGTTCGACACTGATAAAACTTACAATTACTAACAATAATCAACAATGACAATCATTTAATTTTTTTTAAGAAATACTGAGGTCATAAATAGAAATTTACTTTTGAAACTAAAACCCGCTAGACGTGGCGCTTAAACTTACAGTCCGGCAAATCGGTGACGCGCTTTGTATTGTACGACTATATTGTAGAACCTAACACTATTACCTAAGAAGCTATTATTGGTTTTGCTAAGTTTGAAACATGAAGCGACCAGTTTAATACAGTTTCTAGTATTTAGATTATGCCGATATTTTACTAAATTCAATTTTTCAAAATTTCTTTGTAATACCAATGTTTCACTTCTATCGTCTCTCTTTATGAAACAACCTTTTTTATTGTAATTATATCATTAGTTCTTAATTTACATAACCCTCTTGCAAAGTTTAGGACCCAGTAGTTAATATTATCATTATTACTTACACTTTATGGAAAGTCGTGAAGATGTAAGTGATAGTATAGTGTGTGTCATGGGCACCATTTGACATCCTTGCTTATTAATATTCTGTATATTAATACGTGAAGCAAAATCTTTGTACCACTTTTTAACCGATTTTCCGTGAACGGGTAAACTTGAAATTTGGCATAATTAAAGTTAATATAGCTGAGAAGTGCAGAAAGCTGTTTGTGTATATAAAATGGATTAAAAGTACATTAAATTAATTAAAATATGCACTACTCACACTAGTAATTAAAAATAGGAGGTGGGGAAACAGTTAAGAACATTTCCTTCCTGTTTCTAACCCGATTTTCTTCATTCTTTTTTTTTGTTTTGTGGCTATTATCGAGCTTTATCAATCAATCCATAAGTAGTATCTATCTATAATCTATATCTCAGTCCATTAGTGGTATCCGCCGCAAAATACGAACCCGTACCGAACGCTGCACATTATAAAAGACGTCCGCGACATATTTTTACCGATCCTCCTGATCAAATAACGGCAGTGAACGATCAGTACCAGCCTGTCTCTCCAAACAGAGCGTGCTCACGCCCACGCCCGCGTAACTACAGATCACGCCGCCGTGGTCAGGGGATAAATTTCGCTCTCGCCACCAGACTAGGCCCCGCTCGGCAGCGGCTCAAGCTTAGGTCCGTTCCCTCGGCGTGGAGCCCTTGAGTACGCTGCTCGCACAATACTGTGACACAAAATCTCACAACACTGCAACAACATTACACATATCACATCCACACTCGAGCATGCACACATGCTTACACATGAAAGTGGAAGGGTTTTATTTTTTCCCTTATCGAACTGAAATACTTTAGAAAAAATATCCGACACGAAATTCTTATAGGTCGTGAATTACATATATCAGGCAACAGCCCAAGCCAAGGTGCGCCTTACACTCTTGAATTAGTTGCCCAAATAAAATCGGCTGAGTGCCGCAAGCGCTCGCTTTAGTAGTCCGATGAAGCTGTGAAGACCTTGCTAGGTCAATAGCGTAATCAGTTGGAAAAAAAAATCTATATTATGATATATACTACGCTCAATAGTTCAAGTTACCGAATGCAGTGTCGTTTCTCCATGATTCGTTACTGTAAACGAATTAGTAATCGAAATTACCCAAGTGAAATTACGATCAAAACCATTGGCAGAGCTAGTAATATCTAAAATATTTATGAAAACTAGTGGGCGCCCAGTGGTCGACATTCAACCATAGTTCATTGGTTTTTTTTTTTAAGTTTGAACTTGATTAACACTTTCGTCAAAGGGTATATATACTTCTATAATCAAAGGTTTTCATCATGGCTACTCAGTTATATGCCATTTGCCATGATTTTTAACTATATAAACATAAAAAATCTATGTGTAAATGACAGTCGAAATCAATTATAAATTTCAAACAAAAAAATAGGTGGTTACATAATGTGGTAAGGTTCGCAAATTCTAAATAAATATAACTTTACGGAAATAATTTTTTTATCGCAACCCATGACACAATTTTTAATTAATTTTACACGACACCATGACTGACAACATGACAGTATTTGTGGGTGATATTGAATTAAATGTAGCCTGTTCATTATGAGAAATAGTGATATACCCAGTATCATCTTTTGGAAAAGTAATAGATACACAGTAGAATAAAATGCGGAATACAAAACAAAGATGTTATAATACTACCATTAACTTTTGAAAATAAATTCGTTTTTGTTGCTACATCAGGTTGAACCATATCATTATAACCGCGGAGGTCTAAATCATGGCATACTTTTATGAACAAATTTCTTATTTTGATTATACAAACTATATTATATTATTATAAAATTAATCTCCAATTTGACCAATTGATTTCAAAGGGCACATAAGGCATGCAACGTCATTCATGTTAAAGATATTGAAAACGTTATTGAAACGTAAGAGTAAACTGACGGATGTCACAATGTTTTCCCATTTACATGTGTGTATGTGTTGTGTAAAACTCGAACAGTAGTGCGAGTTATGTATATTTTAATTTATTTTTATTTTTATGGGAAGCTCATTTATTCATCGCTTTATTTTTTACACCTTATGGTTGGAACATTTTTTATATTTGAAGAACACCGTCCGTAAGTATCGGTAATTCAAATAACATTATTGAAATCGGTTCGAAGTAGACGAAAATACGTAAACACGAAGTGGGTGAAAATTATATAAACGATATTTCACCCCCTTAGGGGTTGAATATTTCCTTCGAATTTGTATGAGATCACCTCTGAGTATAACCAATTCAAATACAAAAAGGATCATTAAAATCAGTTTGCAATTGACGGAAATATCGATTAAAATACATATTACCGAACATACTAACTAACCTCCTCCTTTTTCGAAGTCGGTTAATTAAGATACATTTTTTTTTATCGAAGCACGACATAGTGACTGCACTATGCCTGATGTTAAGCATAGTACAATCCAAAAACATCGGCAACCACTGAGAGGCAGATTATTCATCGCTGGTCGCCGCTGTCATGCCGGCCATAATGACGAAAGTCACCCGGTACTGGATATGCACAGACTGATTCCGAAACGCGACGCGCAGAAGCGAGTCACTATGACGGGCTTTTTCGCCATATGCATGGTGGTTGCGACCCAGTCGGGCTGTAAAACCCTACCACCCCGCAAAAAAACCCTACCACCCCGTAAATAAACATACAGACGAACATAGCAATCTCCTTAGCAATCTTTTTTGAAGTCCATTATGTCAATATACTACTCCTTAATAACGGCTGTCAAAATGTCTTTTTATCTACATGTGTGTATATGTTGTGTAAAAATCGAGTAGTAGTGTGAGTAGTGCATATTTTAATTAATTTAATGTACTTCTAATGCATTTTATATAAAATAAACAGCTTTCTGCACTTCTCCGCCATATAAACTTTAACTATGCCAAATTTCAAGTTCACCCGTTGACGGGAAATAGGTTAAAAAGGGATACAATTTCATTGCTTCACGTATTAATATATAGATATAAAACACTTATCGAATAAGCATAAAATCATATAAGATACGAAAGTCGTTCATGCTCTAAGGTGTTCTTTATATTCCTAAATGATTCACCGATACCACAAAATTTCAATAAAAACCATCCCGACGACACTATCAGCGCAAATGCTATTTATATTTCAAATTCAACGTAAGGCTGTCACGTGCGATGTCGCACCGTGTACGCTTGTTTCGCAATATAAGGTGTAGGACACAGTGTCGTCTTTAGCGGGTTTTGTTAACTAATATTTTTACGAATTTAGGAAAGAAACCAAAAATGATATATTTATTCAGCACATACAACACATGTATATAAAATATATGTCAAGTGAGATAAGGGTTGCATGAAGTTTTTTTTTCTCGAAATGACTACACTATTGACCCAGCAAGGTCTTAACAGTTTCACCGGACTACTAAGGCGAGCGCTTAGGGCACTCAGCCGATTTTATTTGACAACTAGCTCAAGTGTGCACGGCACACCTCGGCTTGGGCTGTTGCCTGATATGTGCAATTCGCGAACTATCTGAGCTGACCTAAGCTAACTATTCACACATATATGAGTTGTTGGAACATATGTGTGTACCAAGCATACATACCTCAACAACTCCTATATATATTTCGTATCAGATAATTTTCTAAACTATTTCAGTTTGATAAGGGAAAGAAACAAAACCCTTCCACTTTCATGTGTAAGCGTGTATGCGTGCACGTGTGTGGGGGTGATATGTTTAATGGTGTTGCAGTGATGTAAGATTTTGTGTCACTGTATCGCGTGAGCAGCGCACTCAAGGGTTTCACGCCGAGGAAACAGACCTAGGCTTTAGCCGCTGGCATGAAGTTAAAATTATTTTTGTCTTAGTTATAAGTTACATGTTTACAAGTGCAAGCGTTGCAGCGCTGATTTAAGACAAAACCGGTTGTATTCAAACACATGGTGAATATTTTAAACACACTGACGAACTTATATACATTGTGTCGATGTTAAGCCCCACCATTTTTCGTTTTTTTTATATCATAGGAGGCAAACGAACAGATGGGTCACCTGATGTTAGGTGATAACCACCGTGCATAGACACTTGCAACACCAGAGGAGTCACAAGTGCGCTGCCAGCCTGTGTTTGGGAGGAGGGCGAGAGGGCAGGAAGGGAAGGAGGAAGGGGAAGGGGAGGGTAGGTGGGTCTCCGACTCTCTCACTGACCGAACGAAACGCAACAATGCAAGCACTGTTACTTCACGTCGGTTTTCAGTGAGAGGGTGGTGATTCCCCGGACGAGCCGACCCATTCGTGCTGAAAACAATAATAGCTTCAGCTTGGCTCTACCACTCCTTAACACAAAAAAGTTGCCGATCAGAAATTCGAGGTCCTCCTATAACAAAGTTTCACGTCAATAATGCAGATATATGATTATGATCTGAATATGATATTGATTATGAAGGTATATATTGATTTGAGACTCCTCAACATTTGAAGGACATCGTATCGCGGATAAATCTTTGAAAACTTTTCACCTAGATTTACGCGTTATGCTTTTTTTATATCTTAGGAGGTAAACGAACTGGTGGGTCACCTGATGTCAAGTGATCACCGCCGACCATAGACACAAGCAACATCAGCGGAATCGCAAGTACGCTGCGTATCCTGTGTTTGGGGGAGGGGAAGAGATGGGTAAGGGGAGACGCGGAGAGGGGAAGGGGAGGGGAGTGTTGTGGTTTTTGAGTGGTTGTCTGTATTTAATAATATACTTAAAATAGAAACGTACTTACTTTAGTACGAACTTTATTAGGTCTTGGTCGCCATGACATTTGTGTACATAGATAATGTCCATAGACTTTTATAAACTAAATATGAATACCTGACAGAGAGGTGTTTCTCCGGCGCTCCCAATGACCGAACGAAACGCAACAATACAAGCACAGTTACTCGATACCTGTGTTTCTGTGAGAGGGTGATACTACTCCGGGCAAGCCGACCCATTCACGCTGAAACCAGTAATGGCTTCTGCGTGGCTGTACCACCTTATAGCAATTACTTTATTCCATGACCAGATACGCTTAGAATTAATTTAAACGATGTCATAAAACCTCGAATCTTAGTAAAGATACTAGTCGCTTGTAACATAAAGTGTTTCCACGCGCTACGCGCCCCATTGTGGCATGACCTTTATTATAACTGTTAACTCAGGTAGCTCGAGCTCTTTCATTGTGATTGCTTTGAAACGATTTTTGTTGAGTACATTGAATATTTCAAGACATGAATACGTACTTCACGTGTGTGGAAGGATTTTTAAAGAAATGAAATTACAAAGCTGAAACATGTTCCTTTGTTTTTTTTTTTTCTCTTTCAAACTTAGAAAATATATTTTCTGTAATTCAAAGCGAGAATATTTTTAAAGTTTTCTTATACCACGGCAGGGAAAAAAATTGTTATGGGTTACGCGTTAAATATAAGGTAGCTATATTTGTGTTTAAGTATCTGTCTGGGTCTAGTTACATATAAAAATGAGTTATTAAGCATTGATAATACTAAACTTCGTATAGTATATCGATACTAATATTATGAAGAGGTAAAGTTTGCGAGTTTGTGACGTAATAGGAGTAATCTCAGGAACTACTGGTCCGCTTTGAATAATTCTTTTAGTGTTATATAGCTCATTTATCGAGGATGGTTATAGGCTATATATCATCACGCTAACACCAATAGAAGCGGAGCACTAATGAAGAATGTTTAAAAATCAGGTGTCTTTTTTCTTCGTGAAAGCTTCCGATGCATGTTATCGTTAGCCCAAAGTATCTATTCACGCGAACGAAGCCGTGGGCAGAGTCTAGTATTTTATAAGCATTTTTATATACATTATAAATAATTTAATACATCCAACGCAAAGAATTTCCACTTCCTTTGCGTCTACAATCTGATAGACGCAATGTTTTTTTTTGTTCAAATGAATATTGCCGAAGCATTTTCCATTGTCAATGTGTTATGTTTAATTTTCGGATTCAGTGAGATATTTTACTTCTTTATTATTCCTTTATTTGTATGATTATTACTAGCTGTGCCCGCGACTCCGTCCGCATGTAGCATAATGTAAAAAATCCATTTACTTACCTACTTTTCTCTCGTACTTAAGTCGCGACGTCATTAAAATTACAATAAATTTTGATAGAGTGAACCGATTTTAATGAAACCTAAATGTTACTCGAGGATATGTTTTATGATATGCTTAGTAAGGTTTTATCGGGAACGCAGTTATTTACCAGTGGTGCATGTTCATACAAACAGACACACAGACATTTCCAAAAATGAAATTTATTTTGTTACTTCTTCCAAGACACATAGATTTGTGTATATGTATATATTAAACTGAAGTAAAAGAATATGCTATTTATAAAAATAAATATATCACGCCTCGTTACTTATATCGAATTAATTAACAGTCACAAGGAATTCCTGTACAAGGCAACCTCCGCAACTTTACAATTCGCATAAATGAGCGAACTAATTGATGTAAGTTTAATCGATGGTGTGGGCTTTGAGACTGTATCTATCGGAAGCTGAACAACGTAGTTTGAGAGAATATAGCAATTTTGTATACCTTACAACGGGTTAGTATGAATGGGTGGGGTATATAATTGTACTGCGGATAATTTTCAAACGATGTTATCTGCATTGGTGCGATCGAAATTCAGAAGTGTTCGTCAGCTATTTATTAAAATTTATTATATTAAATTATAACCTATTTAAAACCGACGTGAAGTAACAGTGCTTGCATTGTTGCGTTTCGTTAGGTCAGTAAGAGCGCCGGATGCCCACCTCCCTCTGTTCCCTTTGCACTTCACTTTCTCAAACAACACAGACTGGAAATGCACTTGCAACTCCTCTGGTCTTGCTGCTGTCTATGGACGGTGGTGATCACTTCACATCAGATGACCAACCTGTTCGTTTTTCTCGTATGATATAAAAAAATCTATATCATGTTTTTTTTTTTTTCTAAACTTATTGTTTTCGCAACAGCATTATTTGGAATTGGTAAAAGAAACGGAGAGAGGGTTGATCGCAATTTGATGCGATTCAGTACTCACTCCTTTGACGTATTGCATGAGCGTAATGCTAAGTCACCAAGATTTGTTAGTCCTGCTATAGCTATATACAAGTCAGAGTGAAAGTCGTGGTTATTTCAAAAAAATTTAGATGCAGGTAAGAGAGTCGTTGTAATCAAAGTCCGTTGAGTGTCTTAAGATTAGCGATTACATGCTTGACAAAATTATCGAACGATTTGATTGTAGACTCCTTTTGCATCAATCCCAAAAGATTGAATGGACATGTACAGAGATTATCGCAGAGCATTGTGTGCCCTAGTCTCTTCGACCTAAACCTAGGGCAATCTAGAAGCAAGTGTTCAAAATTTTGCATAGACATGTTATCATACCATAGTTAGATAACAATAATTTAAATAGATCTCTTATTGTTATCATAAACAGAGTTCGTTCTGGGCATATGCCTCTCAATAAGCTTGAACTTCTTATGAGAAAAACTTTATCACCCAATTGTGTAACGTGTGGGTCAATCGAAGATTTGCAACTCTTGTAGATGGAATGTGTCCGCAATAAAGCACAACGAAAAGCTGCTATCGATCACTTAAAAATAGATTGGATCAGGATACCTTTCACAGAATCTTGTGTGTGCAAGTGAGGAAGACGAGATTCTATGGAAGTTTGTGTTTAATTCTGTTTTGTGAATATGCTAAGATTAGGGTACGATGGGACTGACATGTTATTTTTTTTATATCATAGGAGGCAAATGAACAGGTAGGTCACCTGATTTTAAGTGATCACCGCCGTTCATAGACACCAGTTACACCAGAGGAGTCACAAGTACGTTGCCAGCCTGTGTTGGTGGGGAAGAGGAGAGGGAGGTATTCCTTCGGCGCTCTCACTGACCGAACGAAACGTAGCAATGCAAGCACTGTTACTTCACGTCGGTTTTCTGTGAGAGGGTGGTACTACCCCGGAAGAACAGATCCATTCACACTGAAACCAGTTATAGCATCAACGTGGCTCTACCACTTTGTTCTTTGTTGACCTAAGTCCTTAGATTACATATAGAGTAAAAAAAAATGCCGAATATATAGCGCGTAACTTTAGAAATGCTGTAATAGTTAAAATCTTTACAAAAAAAAGAGTACGTGTAGTCACGAGCTTTAGAAATAAAACTTGAAAAAAAATATAAAATATTCATATAAACGATAAACGCAATCAATAGACACTCGGTTCATGTCACCTTTTCTCAAGGCTTAATAATACGCAAACGCATAGACAAACGTACTAACATACATACACACATACAACGCTCAAACCAGAGTAAGTGTTAGGTAGTGCAATATAATCATGAATAGACAGCGAATATAAAAAATAGACTCGCCCCGTCGTCACGCGTGCGAGGTCGTACTTTGTGATTCCGCTACGCTCCGGCCTATGCGACGATGCGCCCCCGCGCTTCCTCGTCGGCTCATCCGAGACGACGACCTGCAAAAGGTCCTTCTAAGGACCCTCCCGATCGCCAACCCACGACCACCAGCCAGCCCACGGACTCCGCCGCTTCTTCATCGTTGACCACTGCCACGTCTACCGGACTCGACACCAGAGAGACTTCGACCCGTCGATCGTCTCCAGCCCCACGGCAGCCGTCGCCGTCCCGCGGGGTGTCTCCTCTGGCGTCAGCATACGAGAGTGATCTCATCGCTCTCGCCCAGCTAATTTTAGCCGGGAGTATGTCGGAGGAGATGCAGCGCTGGATGGCACTGTTCCTGCGCATCCAGGAGGCAGCAGCAGAGGGCCGCAAGCCCTCCGCGGAAG
Organism: Antheraea mylitta; assembly: GCA_014332785.1. NCBI lineage: Eukaryota > Metazoa > Arthropoda > Insecta > Lepidoptera > Saturniidae > Antheraea > Antheraea mylitta. Next base: position 8,652,214 of record JACEII010000007.1, on the reverse strand, counting down.
ACGCGGCAGCGCTCGCGTACGTAAGCCGCGGCTCACTCGAGCTCCCCGCGATATCGGACGCGCCGTCAAGCCCGCTCGGTCGAGCGCTGCGCCAAAAGCGCAGCGAACCCGAAGCAGGGCCCGCGAATACTCGCGCGACAACGCCCACGTCACTAGACACCGAGCATCAACATAAGAAAGCCTGCAAACAAGACTCAAGACCCGCGCAGCCACCGCCGCCGCGCGAAACACTCGATACCCAAGCGAAGCAGGTGGGCGCCCTCGCACCCGCCCCCGCTCCGCCGCGATGTGTCGCCCGCGAGCGACGCACGTACGCGACGATCGCAGCGCCACCTGCGCGCGACTCGCCTTCAAAACCGGACTCGCGCCTACGGAACCCTAAAGAGCAGCGACCGGTCGACAGTGCTGCCACCGCGCCCGCGTTTTACACCGCGTCCCCCGCCTCGCCTGACGCAAAAGGCACGCGATACCCGCCGATCGTGGTCGAGCGCCTCCCCGACTGGGCAGTGCAGCTCCCACGGCTGCAAAAGACGTTGGGTCGCGCTCCCAACGTCCGCGTCTACGGGGAGGGGGTCCGATTCTTACCCCAAGACCCAGAAGAGTACCGAATAACAATCGATTTCCTGGAGAGACAAGAAGGATTGGAGTGGTTCACCTACTCCCCCCTGCACTGCAAGGCCTCAAAGTCGCCATTCGCGGCCTTCCAAGCGGGACAGACGTCCAGATAATACTCGAGGCCCTCAGACAGAAGGGCTTCGATCCAGAACACGCCCGCCAAATTAACGGACGACGAGGCAGAAATGGGTGCGTTTTCTTCGTCGTCCTGAAAAGAACGCCCGGCCTTATTCCGGCAATTTATGAAGTCCCTAGAATAGCAAGCCTGGCAATAACAATAGAAGCCTGGAGGGGGGAGCGCCGGCTGGCGCAGTGTTTTCGCTGCCAGCAATTCCGGCACTCCTCCCAACAATGTCATAAGAGGATTGCCTGCGTGCGGTGCGGGGGGCCTCACCCCGCCCGACAATGCGACAGACCCAAAGAAGAACCGGCGACCTGCGCAAACTGCGGGGGCGCCCACACGGCTACTAATAAGATGCGCTGCCCCGTTTTCCAACGGGAGCTGAGGAACCGCCGGGCAGGCACCGCGCCCCGGACAAGAGGACCCGGGCGACGAATAGAAGCCAGACCGGCGGCAGAGACTTCTATAGAGAGTGCGGGGGAGTCACTGATGGCCCCCGCAAACAACCCCACCCCGAGAGGGGAAACAATCAAGAAGCCAAGGCCAAGAAGACGCCCACACAAGAAACAGCAGCTAGAAGCCACACTAGCCACCATTTCGGAGCAGTCAAGCACGCCACAGCAAGAAAAACCGCACTCACTGTCCGAGGAGCCTCAGCATAAAATACACGAGCTCCGGACTCGCCAGATCGAGTTGCTTATAGAGGCTACACGACGGACGGACGATGCCACAGACGAAGAAGCCAGAGATACAAGAGACCTGGAGTACTACTGCAAGCTCAGAGATATCGACCACCAGATAGAGCAACTTCAATAGCCACGCGCACCTAATACCACATAGCAGAAACAAAATCGACAGACGACCACAGAGGCAAGACAACGCTCTGCCTCGGAAACAAGACACCCCCGCTGAAGCGGGGGGAGAGAGAAATCACGGCCAGAGGGGTCTCCCTGATGCCGTCTCCCCGCACGCCCCCCCAGGGGTGGGCGAGAAGAAACCCGACCGACCGACCGAATATAAAAAATGTTGTATAATGTATTCTATCCCATTCTCTCGCACGCTAAGCCCTATAGGTGTATATGTTTGTCTCTTTTTAATGTCGCTATTGAAGTTTTCACTTCAACAATAAATTACGAATGTATTCCAATACCGAACTACAAAACAAAATAATATTCGTAGAATAAAGTATCGAACAGGAACATATCAGATACACTTATACTGAAATTCACACACATATATATATGAAACATCACTTTTTTCTCAACTGACTACGCTATTGACCTAGCAAGGTCTTAACAGCTTCACCGGACTACTAAGAACATCACAGTCAAAGTCATATAATGCACTAACTTGAATACACAATACTATTAATTGAACTAACTAACTATTTACTACATAAAATGTAATAATTATTATTTTGTAAATGGCACAAGATGTTTGTAGATACCAAAATTAATTGTGTTAAATGCAATGTAAAGCAATATATAACTAGTAGATTAATAAAAGTATACATATTCCTAATAGGTAGAGAAATATTTGATATTTATTCATTGTATTATTTATGTGATAAATGTGAAGCGCCACATGGAACGGCTATGAAATAACGGTGGTTTTCATGGCGTCGCAAAACATTAATTACGCAAAATTCCGTTCATGACATACATGAACGTACATTCACAGTGTACATACACTGTCATGATATTTCAACTATTACAAAGCATCAAAATGACTCTGTAATTGTAATCCTAACTAATATTATTAACAAGAATATAAATTTGTTTGTTAATTATTGGTAGTTATTTTATAGCTCGTTAGTTTTGTTGTAATTCGCGAGGGCAACTCCTGTTCCTCTCCACGACTAGGCATCCTTTTTTCCTTAATATACCGCTTGAGGGCACTTGCATCCCTGCCGCCATTATTGTTTGCGCCGCGTCATAATAAGACAACATTATACAAGAACGCTCTATGTCGCGAACAAGTAGGCAAGCCACGCCGCGAGTGTAAATACGTATATTCTGTGACCCGCATGCAGATTAGATACGGACGCTATACCGTGATTATTTGGCTCTGTAAAATAAGAGTTCCTTCACCGCAGCAGCACTGATCCCAGTGATCGAACGCACATCTGCCAAGTAAGTGTGTATGTTTACTCTTTCTCTGCTCAAGTAGTAGTGGTAGAGTCACGCTGAAGCTATTATTGGTTTCAGCCTGAATGGGTCGGCTCGTCCGGGGTAGCACCACCCTCTCACAGAAAACCGACGTGAAGTAACAGTGCTTACATCGTTGCGTTTCGTTCGGTCAGTGAGAGCGCCGGAGACCCATCTTCTCTCCCCTCCCTTCTCCTCTTCCTTCCCCTCCCCCTTTCTCTCCATTCCCACAAACACAAACTGGCAACGCACTTGCGACTCCTCTGGGGTTGCTAGTATCTATGGACGGCTGTGATCGCTTAACAACAGGTGACCCGCATGTTCGGTTGCCTACTATATGACATAAAAAAAAATCAATTCTATACCTTTGAATCCTGCGATTGAACGTTTATCCCATATATTCTGGCACTCGCAGACCGCTAACAATACCGTCTACATCTCTCCCTATAGGGGGTATACTAAACACTAACAGTAAACTAAAACCGCATCAATGAAGGTGAAGAAACAATTGATTTGACCATATATGACAGAATATTCCCTCCAATTATACATTTACGTCTTAACTGGTCATTATGACATTGTTAGGAGTACAGAAAAGTACATAGAGTTTCTTTCAGCCCTAATAAAAGTACTGTTCCCGAAGGATAAGACCAATATACAACGATGTGAACGAAGCCGCAGGCAAAAGCTAGTAAAATATATGTTGGGGCTGACATTAGGGGCGAAAGTTTTAATTTTTTTTTTCTTTTTCGATCTGACTACGCTATTGACCCAGCAAGATCTTAACAGCTTCACCGGACTACTTAGGCGAGCGCTTAAGGCACTCAGCCGATTTTATTTGACAACTGGCTCAAGTGTGCACGGCACACCTCGGCTTGGGCTGTTGCCTGATACATGCAATTCACGACCTATCTGAGCTAACCTAAGCTAAGCTAACTATTCATATATATATGAGTTGTTGAAACATATATGTGTACCAAGCATACATACCTCAACAACTCTTATATATATATATATATATATCATATTCGGTAAGGGAAAGAAACAAAACCCTTCCACTTTCATGCGTTAGCATGTATATGTGTGCACGTGTGTGGGGGTGATATGTGTAATTTTGTCGCAGTGATGTGAGATTTTGTGTCACTGTATCGCGCGAGCAGAAAGTCTTAAAGGTATGACGTCATTCATAGATGAAGTCCTCTTTGCCATTTAATCGATAAATCACCTGAGACCCATCAAGTATCTTCTTCTATTACTATAATAAAACTGTAACTAGGTCAAATCTGTACATTATTTTTTTTTTCAAATTGTAAGAAATCACAACGATATAAAAAAAATATATATAGAAATTTATAACTCCGACATTTCTTACATTTAGAACAAGGCAAAGGTTTTAGAGATTTTGCGACACAATACCTCACATTACAAGCAAAAGGAATACGTTAAGGCGCTCTCAAACAGTACTTGCGACGGGAGCTAACACTCCTTTTAGATTTGGACAGTATACACGCACTCTTATACACAGAAATGGAAAATATAAGTTTTACTCCAATTTATACAGTTTCTTAGTACAAGAAACTAAACAATATCCACCCGCTTCACGATGTATTAAATAAAACTAGTGAGCGCCCAGTGGCCGACATTCGATTATAGTCAATTGATTTTTTAAAGTTTCAACTTTATTAGGGTTCTTTTGTCAAATGGTATACTTCTATAATCAAAGGTTTTCATCGTGGCTACTCAGTTATTTGCTATTTGCCATGATCTTTAATTATATAAACATTAAAAAATCTATGTGTAAATGAAAATTGAAATTAATTATAAATTTAAAACAAAAACCACGTGGTAAAAGCTCTTAAATTTTGAGCAAACGCAACTTTACGATAATAAAGAAATTTATCGCAACCCATGACACAATTTACAATTAATTTTACACGACACCATAGGTGGGTGGTATTTCTGGGTGATATAGAATTAAATGCAGTCTGTTCATTATGAAAAATAGTGATATGCCCAGTATCATCGTTTGGAAAAGTAATGGATCCACCGTACAATCAAATGGTGAATCCAAGATAAAGATGTTTTTAATACTACCATTAGCTTTTGAAAATAAATTATCTTTTGTTGATACATGCGGTTGAATTGCAACATTGTAACCGGGGAGGTCTAAGTCATGGATTACTTTTATGAACAAAATTCTTATTTTGATTATACAAAATATTATTTGGCTCATTTTTTTATTAAATCATAATTTGAAGTGAGTTCACCATAAAAAATAATAAACATTAGAATAATAGTTATATTTTATAATATCATTGTTGAATGTAGGATGAAATCCTAGGGCGGCGGCGGCACTCGGCCGATTGCTCCCCAATATTGGGGGCCGGGGGCCAGGTGCCGCCGACTGTACATGGGAGTCGTGCGGGCGATGGCCGCTTACGAGGCACCGGTCTGGGCAGACGCCCTTGGTGCCGCCAACATGCGCGCGCTTCGCAATGTGCAGCGCACGGTGGCGCTGAGGGCTATCCGGGCGTACCGGACGGTGTCCTCGGCGGCGGCTTTCACGCTCGCCGGCTCCCTTACTTGGGAGCTGGAGGCAGGAGTTCTCGCCGCCGTATACGAAATCACGGCGGCGAGGAAAAGTAGTGGGGAGCCTTAGGCTCTCAGGAAATAGAGGCCAAAAGGCAGGAGTTGCGGGAGGAGGTGGTAGAGCGGTGGATGCAGGACCTGGCGGACGCGCGCTTCGGGATGTACACCGTCGACGCCGTCCGCCCGGTCCTGCGGGAGTGGATTGGGAGGAGATGGGGCTCCCTGTCGTTCGGGCTGGAACAGGTGCTGACCGGACACGTTTGTTTCGGGTGGTATCTGCACCGGATCGCTCGCAGGGAGCCGACCGCCGCCATGAGTGCGGCGCTGAGAAGGATACCGCGCAGCACACTCTCTCTGAATGTGCTGCGTGGGAGATGGAGCGCCGCACTCTGGCGGCGGTGGTGGGGGAGGATTTGTTGCTGCCGAGCGTGGATTCGTCCATGCTCGGCAGCGAGCAGGCGTGGCGAGTAGTGGCCTCCTTTTGCGAGGAAATCATCTCGCAAAAGGAGGCGGCGGAGAGGGCCCGCGAGGTAGATCCTCTAAGTGGCCGTCTTCGCCAACAGAGGACCGGCAGGAGGAGGCGGCGCTTCGCCCAACTCCTCCTGCCACCGTAGCCTAACCTGAGGGGATGTAGTCGGGGTCTCATCCCCTCATTGCACAGGTCCGGTACCCAGCTGCCTCTCTATAGGTAGGAGCCCGGCGGCCACCTTACGCCGGGCGGACCGTTGGGGCGGCTATCTAAGGGGAATAGCTTAGAACGATCCCTTGCCGCCCCAACACTACGGTCGGTGGGTACACCGTGGGGTTTTAGTCCGTGCGAGTCGGACATAACCCCCCGTCTCCCCTGGGAGGGTGGGTATCCATAAGGGATTTCCCCACGTTAAAAGTTAAAAAAAAGGATGAAAAATGGCAGTTGGAACGTAACAGTTAAAAAATACATATAGTCGAGCATAGCAACCTCCTTCACAACCTTTTTTGAAGTTCGTAATTATTGATTGTCATGACGCAAAATTATAAATTTATCTCCTGCCAAAAATACCGCTCAATGCGCCTTAAGAAGTTGCCATTTCAAAAAAATGGACAAAATGGACGGATGGCAAAGGATAGTGTGTTTACTTCAAAACACTTAACGTTTATTCAGTCAAAGTTCAACATACTATAGTTCACATTAATAATTTTCATATAGGAAATATATAAAAAGAATATCAAATATTAATGCTATTCGCTCATTTAATATTCATAGCTTTAAATATTGTATCAACGTTGAATCGTTTTAAACATACAAATAAACAAATACTCCATCAGTATGCTACGCTTCAAATAAAATCCTCTTCAAAGGAAATAGACTGAAATAAGTTGAAATTGGAAAAAGAAAAATTATATAGAAGAAATTTATAAAACATCTAAAATTTTAGAATTATTATACTTTGAACGAAGATGAGATTGACATGGTTCAAGTAAATTTTCATAAGGAAATTCAAAATAATTCTTTTCTTTGTCGTAAAAAACAAACAAGGTAAAATAACCCTACGGGAATGGGTTGATTGGATGCTGTCGTGAAAACAGAACGAAATTTATTCTTCCCGTTTGCAAAAGAAATATTAATTTCAGGCAATCTGTCTACAGAAGGAGCTCATTTAGATATTTACAAAGATGTTAATAACTAGATATTTACAGTAACTTTACTTGTAAATTTTGGAGTATACTTAGAATGAAAACTAGCGTATGTGTTACACAAGATTCTTGATTATCTCTATGTTTAAATTTATTGCCATCGGCTCAGTAAAGATAACTGATGGTTAGTGTTACTTTCTTATATTATTGACATTTGTGGGTAGGAAAAGAAGTATAAGTTGTGCTTTTTGGTGTAAAATATCTATAAGCGGAGGTTAAAGCTGATTGTTGGCGTGGCAATGCAAAACACGAACATTATAGCTATTAACGGAATACTCAAAAACATTCGCAACCCAATCTTGAAGGCTACCTGTTCTACTGGTGTTACGTGGCACGCGCCTTTGAAAATCCTGCAAAACACACCGCGCCAGCGCCTAGTTGAATTTTTGTATTTAATAAAAATGAATATTTATGTAATCAAATAAATAAATAGTGATTATCTTATGGAACTTATTTGTAATTTTTTTTGCTTTATCTTTGGATTATGCCATAACTGATTCCTGTTGTAATTCAATTTTTTTCGGAATTATATTATTCGCATTTTTTTTGTATTTAGTATTATTCGACTTATTCAAGATATTTCGAATTATTCGTGAATTTCAAATAATTCTAAAATTAACATTCGATTCGAACAATATTCGCACACCCCTAGTTGGCAGTTTTTCAGTTTGTTATTAATTTGTGTTTTATTTGAAATAGTTGTATTGTAATTATCCAATTCCTTTGTTCGGTGATATTGTATTGTAAAAGCCTTATGTGATTCTAATACTTTAGTTACGTTTTTCGCATTTTCCTTTAGAAAAGTTTGGATTTATAATGAAAAACTTTTACACCGCTGTGTTTAACATGCGAAAATATATATGCTATTCATTATCTTCTGATGAAATGAGTAAAAATAATATAGCTGGTAGAGTCACGCTGAAGCTATTACTGGTTTCAGTATGAATGGATCGGCTCGTTCAGGGTAGTACCACCCGACACGCATAAACACCGACGTGACGTTGCGTTTCGTTCGGTCAGTGAGAGCGCCGGAAGACCATCTCCTCTCCTCTCTCTCCCGTTCCTTATTCCTTCCTCTCCCAAACACAAACTGGCTACGCACCAGGGGAGTCGCCCTGGTGTTGCAAGTGTCTATCTACGGTGGTGATCACTTAACATTTGGTAATTTGGGGTGTAAGGGGTGTCGAATAACATCATAAGACTTGAGACACCCAAGCCAATCTCACCTGCACGTGGTGCACTCTGCTGAATAACGAACGAGGCAATGGCGCAAGCGGGGTGGTAAGGTTTTACAACCTGATTGAGTCGCAACCACCATGTATATGGCGAAAAAGCCCGTCATAGTGATTCGCTTCTACGGGTCGCGTTTCGGGATCAGCCTGTGCATATCCAGCTTATTACAGGCCGGCATGATAGTGGCGACCGGCGATGGACAGTGTGTCAATCGGTGGTCGCTATTATTTTTGGATTGTACTGTGCTTACCATCAGGCATAGTGTAGTAACTTTGCCGAGCTACAATAAAAAAAAAATAATAATGACCTACCTGTCCGTTTGCCTGCTATGATATAAAAATAAAATATATTAACACTAGCTGACCCGTGCAACTTCGTTTGCACCAAATCGGTTATTACCGGATTCAGTTATACTTTTAAATGTAAATGACCTTAAAAAAACCTAAAACCCGATTGCAGCGATATTTAGCAGTGACTCCTAAATATCCAGGAACTCACTTTAACATATACCCCGTTGGTATGTGAGAAATCTTTTAAAATAAGCGTAGAACCTGTTCGCAGCATCCTCTAACGGGTTTAATGAAGATAAAAACTAACCTACATATATTGCCGATAAATGTCTTCGCAGTACCCCCTGTAATTTCAGCACTTGACATAGGTACTGTAAATAGTAAACTTTATCTACATTAAATTTCCTTTTTTTTTTGTCGAACTGACTACGCTATTGGCTTGGCAAGGCCTTAACAGCTTTACCGGACTACAAAACATAAAATTTCCGTTTTGATTTAGTTATTTGTTTTGTAAGAATTTGTAAAGTATTCGTGAAATCTGCATCCAAACAGAATCTTGTTCAATTTAATTTACTTTTGACATATAAACCACCTTTTCGACTAAAATATTTAACTTCGGATAATATATCTATCTAACGATGAAAGAATTTTCAAAATCAGATCAGTAGTACCAAGAATTGCCCGAAAACTAAATTTTACCTCTCTTTATAATCATCATTATGTTAAACCATGTTCCTCTTTAATGAGCTAGAAAACAAATGAACTAAGGATAAATGCCTGTCTTTTGTTTTATGGGAGCAAATAAATTAATAAACAAACAAATTGAGAAAACATGACAAAGGGCTCATAGAATCTGAAAAATATATAGCCTATAACCATCTACGATTAATTCCGCGTCGAATAGTTGTGGTTTCATGCTGATCGGTCCAGTAGTTTTCGAGTTTACCTCGAACAAAGTAAACAAACTTTGCTTATACATATATATAATAAGAATAATACAAATTAGTAAATTTTATTTCAATAATTTACATGTATCGATCACATTTCATAAGCATTTTAGTAAAAAGTTCTGACAACAATGTTGAAATGCTATATCAATAGTTTTATTGTTAAAAAAAAAAAGTAACAAGCAATACTCACAAACTTGACAATTAAGTTATACTAAAATTTAAATTTGGAATGAATTACATCCGAAGTTAGCCTGAAATTTTCACCTGTAAATATTCCTCGGCTGTCAAATAAAGAGGCTAAGTTAATATCCAGCTATTTTATCTTAAAAAACACAGATCTCACGTCTTCTACATCCACACCTAATACGGAGAGACAAAATGCTCCCTTTTATAAAATAAGGAAAAGTCGGAATGAGGAGATACAGGCAGAATCCTGATAAGGCGTGAGTGAGAGAGAACATCCAATATTATACAGGTGAAAAAGAGATAGGACGTACAAACAACTGAAGCGGAAAGCGTTAGTTATGAAGCGCGCGGTATGGTTGAGAAGTTAGTACGATTAAAAATATGTATATTAATGTATGAGGACATTTGTTTAGCGTACAGTAATATAGACAGATGTTTAATCACAAGCATGTAATCCACAAATTGACTGAACCAGTTAAAAACTAAATCAATACTAATATTATAAAGAGGTAAAGTTTGTGAGTTTGTGACGTTGTAGGGGGTAACCTTAGGAACTACTGCTCCGATTTGAAAAATTCTTTCAGTGTTATATAGCTCATTTATCGATGAAGTTTATAGGATATACATCATCACGCTAAGACTAATAGGAGCGGAGCACAAATGAAGAATGTTCCAAAATCGGAGTTTTTTCTTCTGAGAGCTTCCGCTGCATGTTAGCGTTAGCCCAAAGTAACTATTCCACGCGGACGAAGTCGCGGGCACTTATCTACTTTTCTCTCGTACTTACGCCGCGTCGTCATTCAAATGACAATAACTTTTGATAGAGTGGACCAATTTTAATGAAACCAAGACTAAGTTATGCTAAGACTATGTATGCTCTACCGGATGTATAATGGAGAGTGCTCTGAGGAACTGTTTAATATGTTGCCCTCTTCACCTTTTCAAACTCGCACCTCCCGCCGCTGGTTGGCTGCTCAACCATACACCTTAAAAACAACAAAATCGCCACTACCGTGAGGTTCTCTCGAACTTTCCTCATGCGTACGCTGGCGTTGTGGAATGGGTTGCACGGTTTTTCCTCAGGGCTATGATATGGGGCTCTTCAAGAAGGGACTGAAACGCGCTCTTCAAGATCGGCAACACAACAGCGATGCCCTTGGTGTTGCAGTTGTTCATAGGCGACGGTAACTACTTACCATCAGGTGGGCCGTCAGCCTCTTTGCTGCCTTTTGGCATAAAAAAAGTTATTCTCGAAGATATACTTTATGATTTTCTTGTTGTGATTTTAATGTGAACTCAATACTTTAGTACTTTACAGACAGACATCTTTTAAAATGATTGAAATGTATTTTGTTTCTTATTCCTAGACAACTGCAATAATTTTTTTCACGAAAATAAAAAAAGTCTAGATTTTCATTATTTTTTATATGTATCGATCTAATATTTGTTTACAGAAATTTCCAAAAGAATTATTAAACTCTATACGTTGTCTGCTTCGGTAGCCACTCATGATGTATAAAATGAACTAACTAAATATTCAAGTTCCAGACTAGAATATTCTTTGAATATCGTCTCGCATATCTTCGAAATAAGTTGTGGTATTAAAATGATATTGCATTAAGTTACAAAAACAATAGCATAATAATACACTATTTAAATGAACTAAAAACAATACTTATAATCATGTCTATACATAGATTTAAAATACACGCTCGGTACATGATTTAAATAGATTTAAAAGTGATACACATCCTATAAAGAATGGACAACAGATTTTTTTTATTTAAACGCCCTATTTAATTATAATATAGTTTGCGTCTGTCTCGTATCCAAAAATCCTATTAATTTTACAAATAGGTTTATGAGGACAGGTGTATGTTTGTTAATGTAAATTGTATTTGGAGACGGAAATTGGATAAATAAATAAATATGACATATTGATTAATATTAGTAGGTATATTATATTTGTAGGTGGTAGAAACACGCTGATACTATATCTGGTTTCGACATGAATGGGTCGGTTCGCCCGGGGTAGTACCACCCTCTTACAGAAAACCAACGTGAAGTAACAGTGCTTGCATTGTTGCGTTTCGTTCGGTCAGTGAGAATGCCGGAGGCCCACCTTACTCCCTCTCCCTTCCCTCTATTTCCCTTCACCACCAACACAGGTTGGCGACGCACTTACAACTCCTCTGGTGTTGCTGGTTTCTATGGACAGAGTTGATCAATTAACATCAGGTAACCCACCTGATCGTTTGCCTCCAATGAAATAAAAAAATAGTTGTACAAAGTGAAAAAGAAAGAATGGAATAGAATCGTTTTTTTTTTTAGAAATCAATCTTGTAGATTATTATTGACATTGTCGTGCACAGGTAATATTCCAAGTTCCTTGCGATCATTTGAATAAACTAAATAGATGATGGCCGTCATGTTAGAACTTCTTAGGGCATTTTTATGGCATCTCAGGATCCTTGTTCCATAGTATTAGGTAATTTCCATTCACGTCGCTTGTGCACGATAAACTCACTATGTTACGTAAATCACTGCCAATATTACAAAAATAGAGTCAAATAACAAAAAACGATGAATAAAATATAAAATCCGTTACTTTTTATTCGAAATGATAACGCTGTTTACCTGGAAAGGTCTTTACAACTTCACTGAACTATTGAGGCGAGCGCTGAAAGCACTCAGCCGATTTGGGATGTTTGGGCCACTAACTCAAGGGTGCACGGCACAGCTCGGCTTGGGCTGTCGCCTGTTTTGTGCAAAAATCGCGACCTATCTGAGCTAACCTAAGCTAAGCTATCTGGATATACGTATATGAATTATTGAAACATGCATGTGTACCAAGCATGCGTGTCTCAACAACTCCTATATGTATTTTCTGTCGGATAAATAATTCTATTACATGACAGATGTCTGAGGCAAATACTCTCCGACGACTATTATAGAATGTGAATTTCTTTTAAATATAAATTATACAATGCAAAGAGATTTTTAACTTACCTTCCAATGAGTTAATTTTATGAATTACTATACATTTACATAACGCTACAAGATATATCGAGGGAGCCACTATTGACCGATACCGCGGTATTGACTATATCGGGGTTGTTACTAATGACCTCAAACGCTATTGGTTGAAGTTATCGGCTGTTCATTTATTTATCCCAATGTGAGATGTCAATGATTAGATGTAACAGCTGTTTGCCTTCATGCCTTAAAAGGCGACCGATGACTAGATTTTGGGCATAGTCGTTCAGACAGTGTGGCTAGTCACACCTACGGATAATTCGTTTAACTGTAGTCAGGTTTGTTTTTCTCTATATTATTCGATTGTTCATAGAGGATTGGTCGATCAAATCAAGTATGATGTCATCCATAGTGACACCACGATTATGTTTTTTTTTTCGATCTGACTATGCTATTGACCTAGTAAGGTCTCCGATGAAGCTTTTATGATCCTGCTAGGTCAATAACGTAGTCAGATCGAAAAAAAAACTCATAACCATGGTGTCACAATGGATGACGTCATCCTTCAACATTGACGCCATTTTATTGCTGCCCCGTCGGATGTAATTTTTACTGAATTACAATGTAAGGAGGTTTCCGAATTTATATTACAAAGTAAACCGGTAAAAAGCGTAAAAAATTGAAATAAAAAACGGCAAAGATATGGATCTCTAACGAACGTCAAAACCGTTTGTTAACCGCGCTCCACTTTTGACGCAAAGGAAAATATAAAGAGTTAACCGCACTGAACTACAAAGGATGTCCTCGTCGTGTTTTTGTTTCTTGGACAATTTAAAATATTGTTTATATTCCCCAGTTATTTTTTGTGTTATACCAGAGTGTTTGAAATTGTTTTTTTTTTAAATGACAATCAATCATGCCTATAAATTATTCGATTAGGGAAATAGTTTCAACAACATTCATGATATGAATATTTATACATTATCAAAATAAGTCAAATTACTGAACAGCTATAGAAAAATCTTTTGTTTCTTAGATCCTTGGACTTATCAATTATACATATATATAACGGAGGGCCTACTAGAATGATCTATTTAGGGACGCCTTCCTCCTCGTACATATTCACATTGCAAGAAATAACACCACAATTAGATAGCCAACACGTGTTATATTTTTCCATATATTTTTTTTTTAACGTTATTTTTGGCAATTAATCTTCCAGATTATTACTGCCATCATCACGTAGGCGATAATATTACAAGCGTCGTGTGAACACTTCAATATTGCTTCGTGTGAGTCAATATTCTAACAAGATGGTGGATCCCTTGTTAGAACCTACTAGGGAGTTTTTGTGGCATCTCAGAATTTCATGCTTCGTGGTATTCTTTTCTATTCACTTCACTCATGCACAATAAACTAACTAGATTACGTAAAACTCCACCAAATTTACAAAATATAGAGTCCAATAACAAAAGATTATGAATAAAATATAAGATCCACTACATGACAGACTAAAATCCCGCCAAAAACTCCAATTTTTTCCATTTACATCATACAATGACATTTTGACATCTCCCCGTTCGTATTTTAAATCTGACGGACCGATAGAACAACCACGTGACTGCCAGTAACAATTATTAGACAGCTTGACATTCTCTTTAATCGTTCCTGTATAATGCTGCGACATAAATATATATTATAAAGCTAAAGGGTTTGTTTGTTTGAACATGTTCGAGTATGTCATCACGCTAAAACCAATTGGAGCAGAACACCAACAATGTAACTAATCCAAGAGGACGAAGTCGCGGGCAATAGCTCGTTTAATATAGGTTTATTTAACTTAAACTACGACTTTTATGAGCACTACGCGTTCAAAATTGTGTAAAGTGGTGCGATGTCGATGGGCATGCGTAGGAGAGAGGAAATAAACAGACAAAATTATTATTATTATTTATGTTTAATATAAATTTCGTAACTAATTTGTATTGAATTTTCTTATGTTTACCCTCTAAATATAAAATACATACATATATAGATTATTTTTGAAGTAGGTACCAACTCCAGTCTGATTTTATATATAATTTAGACAAAGGTTTGTTCTCCTAGATTTTTATATATAACTAGCTGCACCCGCAGCTTCGCACGCGTTTTTTTAAATTAAAGAACTATAAAATTGGGAGACTATGTACAATTATAAAAACGGTCTTTGAAAAATTTGTATGTACGACACGCACACCACTTACAGTAACATGTAATGTATACATTACATATAGAAATACTAAAAGCATGCCTAATGAGGTTTACCACTAGCAACATATTTGGAATTTTAACCCACCATATAACTATTACCTTAGTGGTCACTTACACTGTATAAGGAACTAATGAAATCGTAGTCCGGTGAAGCTGTTAAGACCTTGCTGGGTCAATAGCGTAGTCATTAAAAAAAAAGGAACTAATGAAACAATAACTTAAAATATTACTACAAAGATTTACATTTACATTACATTTAATATATGTACATTGCCATTATAATTACGATTTTGTAACTATACAAAAAATAAGCGCTTGCCTTTCCCGCAAGAAATTGGATTATGGAATAGGTTTACTATACTATATTATATTGTTATCAAAAGCGTGTATACTTTCATACTCAATCAGTCATTTTTTTTTTTAAATTCTGATATTACATACAGACACTTCATTTTTATTATATGTATAGAAGATAGATAATTTATAACACGAACTTAACGTAATTAGAAGATGTAATTTAGAAAAAGATACGTGAAATGTGTTTTCGAAGACGTATCTAGCTAAAATCTTAAAATTACATCTATTTATCATTGCATCCACTTTATTTTATGCAACTCTAACATTAAAATAGTTTCTTGTAATACGATTGTGAGATAAAAAGTAATTGGCTGTAATGGATAATACAGAGAAATATATCGCACAGCAAATAACAGAGAAGGAGGATTTGTATGGTTCATTCCTTCATTGTTACATAATATCCGGTAGGAATACGAACACATGGTAAAGAACGTATTCCAGTGTATGCAATACAGAATATTTATTAAAACGGTTTTAAAATCGAGTGTATTTATATGAAAACCTTCTTGTTGAAAACTAAATGAATTCAAATCAAAAATACTTAATTCAGCTTTTTTCATGGGCCTCGGCGGGGGCCACCACCTGGGGCCCACATAATGGTGGAGGGCGTCCGGATCAGGGTGGGGGCCCAAATGAAATACTTGGGCCTCACCCTGGACGGGCGCTGGCGTTTCGAGCGCCATTTTGCGGGGCTCGGACCGCGAATTGCTGGAGCTGCGGCGGCACTCGGCCGGTTGCTCCCCAATGTAGGAGGGCCGGGTGCCGGGTGCCGTCGACTCTTCATGGGAGTCGTGTGGGCGATGGCCGCCTACGGGGCACCGGTCTGGGCTGATGCCCTCGGTGCCACCAACGTGCGCGCGCTGCGCAGTACGCAGCGTATGGTGGCACTGAGGGCAATCCGGGCATACCGGACGGTGTCATCGGCGGCGGCCTTTACGCTCGCCGGTTCCCTTCCCTGGGAGCTGGAAGCTGGGGTGCTCGTCGCCGTGTATAAATTCACGGCAGCGAGGAGGCGTAGTGGGGAGCCTCCGGCTCCCAGGGAGATAGAAGTTAAAAGGCGGGAGTTGCGGGAGGGGGCTATAGGGAGGTGGATGCAGGACCTGGCGGACGCGCGCTTCGGGAGGCACACCGTCGACGCCGTCCGCCCGGTTCTGCGGGAGTAGATTGGGAGGAGATGGGGCTCCCTGTCGTTCAGGCTGGTGCAGGTGCTGACCGGACACGGTTGTTTCGGGTGGTACCTGCACCGGATCGCTCGCAGGGTGCCGACCGCCGCCTGCCATGAGTGCGGTGCTGAGGAAGATACCGCGCAGCACTCTGGTGGCGGTGGTAGGAGAGGATTTGTCGTTGCCGAGCGTGGTCTCGTCCATGCTCGGCAGCGAACAGGCGTGGCGAACAGTGGTCTCCTTTTGCGGGGAAGTCATCTCGCAAAAGGAGGCAGCGGAGAGGGCCCGCGAGGCGGACCTCCTCAGTGGCCGTCTTCGCCAGCGGAGGACCGGCAGGAGGAGGCAGCGCTTTGCCCAACTCCTCCTGCCCCCGTAGCCGGACCTGAGGGGATGTAGTCGTGGGGCTCATCCCCTCATTGCACAGGTCCGGCGGACGGGGGGGCAGCTGGTGTGTACCCAGCTGCCTCTCTATGGGTGGGAGCCCGGCGGCAACCTTCCGCCGGGTGGACCGTTGGGGCGGCTATTCAAGGGGAATAGCGAAGAACAATTCCTTACCGCCCCAACATCACGGTCTGTCGGTACACCGTGGGGTTTTAGTCCGTGCGAGCCGGACATAACTCATCCTCTCCCCCGGGAGGGTGGGTATCCATAAGGGATTTCCCCACGTAAAAAAAAAAAAGCTTCGCCTCCCTATAAAGAAGAAGCCTGGAGACCATCACCTTAACAGGCTGCCGCAGGGGCAATTTCTCAAAAGAGAGCCCGACCGGTCCCTGGCCGCCCCTAACATGCGGCGGACGGTATACTGTGGAGTCTTAGTCCGTGCGAATCGTGCATAACCCAATCTCTCCTCCAAGAGGGTGACGTATCCATAAGGGATATCCCCACGTTAATAAAAAAAACCGCTAATAAGGCACCTATGAAAAAGTCACCAAGACAAGAGAGTCATCGAAAAGAACCGGCAAGAAACTCGATCGGGCAAATCTTTTTAACATATATATTTCCAATACATCGTGCAATCGTTTTTTTTAAGTGGATACACAAAGAGGAGTCAATTCCAGACATCACCATCATTCCCATATTGATCCACTCAAAGCCTTTTGATATCAAAACCCGCTTGACGTGGCACTTAAATTTACAGTCCGCCAAATCGGTAACATGTTTCTGAACTTTATTGTAAAACCTAACACTATTACCTAAAAAGCTATTACTGATTTTGCTGAGCCTGAAACACGGAGCGACCAGTTTGTTACAATTTCTAGTATTTAGATTATGCCGGTCTTTTACTGAATGCAGTTTGTCGTAGTTCTTAAGGACATACATTAAATTATCAATCATCAATTACATACTTAAATAACAATCAATTCCTTTTTAAGTGTAGTCAAGTGCTTTGTCTCTTTTTCAACTTGAAGTTTCTAAATCTAATTTCAATTTTCCAACATAGCATTAAATTGTTGTAAATATTATCAACCTAGATAAGACACCTATTTGTTTCTAGAGGACTTACTTGTTATTTCATAATAAAGAGAAAACACTTATGAGTTTCAGTTAGATTTTAGATATTATTTTAGATTTTAGATATTATGAGGTTACATTATACAATTAATTAAAAGACTATATTGTATTAATTCTGTTAGCGAAATTTAATTTCTATTCCTATAATACGTCATAATTGACTCCTGGGGCTGTCTTACTTCTATTTCACTATATAATTGGTATTTGTATACTTTAGTAAAGGTCGTTTAAGCGAGATTATTAGATAGACAAAAATTTAAACATATTTTTACGTGTATATTGGCTTAAATATTTATGGTGTTATTACAAAAAAGTTAAATACGTATTAAATACTTGCTGTAAAAAGGTTTCGTACTAAATGCACCGCGCTCGCCCGAGGCAAGTTCACGTTATCCTTTTTTCGCAAGTCTATCTTAGTCTATATATATATAAACTTCTACAAAGCGACTATGATACTTCTATTATTGCAAGCATTCATAAGCTGAGACTACTGTTTACAATGAGACGCTCTATACACATTTTGTGACCATTGTAGTGCAAAAAATCAGACATAATAAAAAGAATTTGAGTTTTTGGCGGGATTTTAGCCTGTCATGTAGTGGATTTTATATTTTATTCATAATCTTGTGTTATTTGACTCTATATTTTGTAAACTTGGTGGTGTTTTACGTCATATAGTTAGTTTATTGTGCATAAGTAAAGCGAATGAAAAATAATACCACGGAGCATGAAATTCTGAGATGCCACAAAAACTCCCAGGAAGGTTCTAACAAGGGATCCACCATCTTGTTAGAATATTGACTCACACGACGCTTAATATTGAAATGATCACACGACATTTGTAATATTATTAACTACTTGACAATGGCAGTAATAATCTGAAAAATTGATTGCCAAAAATGAAGTGAAAAAAAAAGAATTAGGTATTGACAATTTTGCACACGGAAGATTTTTCAAATGTATTATATTGTCTAATATAGACATAATGTGATAGACAATGAGATTGCCAGAGAAAACGTGGACATCTATTCAACACATTTCAATAAGTCCCAGTAATCAATGAATATCAGGGAATAGCAGAATATTATATTATCTTCAATAAGCGGGTCCGGATAATAAAGAAAATCTTGACAAAATATACTCTTTTACGTGAATCTTTTTATCTACTGGTGATAACCGCATGAAAATCTGTTCAGTAGTTTTTATGTTTATCATGAACAGACAGACAGACGTGGCAGAAGACTTTGTTTTATAATGTATAATGATGAATCACATTATCTATTGTTTTAAGACTACTACTATTTCATCATACTAAAACCGCATGAAAATCTGTTCAGTAATTATTGAGTTTATCCCGAAAGGATAGACAAACGTGATAGAAGACTTTGCTTTACAGTATATAGTTACAGTATTTGTAGTAGTTAGGTGAAGCTGTTAAGACTTTCCTGGGTCAATAGCGTAGTCAGTTAAAAAAAACCCTTAACAGACAATACATTTTTTTTTCATCATAGTAGGAAAACGAACATTGCGAGTGGTGTTTAGTGATCACCACCATCCATATACACTAGCAACACCAGGGGAGTTACAAGTGCGTTGTCAGCCTGTGTTTGGGAGGTATCGGGAAGGGTGGATAGGGAGGAAGAGGAGAGAAGGTGGATATCTAGCGTTCTCACTGACCGAACGAATCGCAACTATTCAAGCACTGTTACTTCACATCGGTTTTCTATGAGAGGGTGGTACTACCCCGGGCGAGCCGACCCATTCATACTGAAAGCAGTAATAGCTACAGCGTGGCTCTACCACCTACAAATTGTAACAACCTGATTAATATTATAGCTTTAGCTTCGCTATCAGTATACGATAGCCTAAACGTAACAATATGGCCTGGCCTAGAAATCCAAGAGGGATTAAATCTGATCTGGGCGGTACAAGAAGTGCTTATTAAGAGTAAGGGTGCGATTAATATCTCAACCGTTCTTCCCTTAAGTATATTTTCGCATCGGTGACTAAAGCTGTATAATGGTAATAGTTTTTCATACAAATGAAATAGTGTTTATCAATTATATTATAAGGAATAAGATGTAAATACGTTACCTACATGATATTTAGTAGAAGGTAAAGCCACACTAAAGCTATTACTGACTTCAGTACGAATGGGTCGGCTCGCCCGGGGTAGTACTACCGTCTCACAGAAAACCGACGTGAAGTAACAGTGCTTGCATTGTTGCGTTTTGTTCGGTTAGTGAGTACGTTGGAGGTCCACCTCTCCTCACCTTCCCCCTCTCAATTCCCTAACGCAGGCTGGCAACGCACGTGCGACTCTCCTAATGTTGCAAGTGTCTATGGACGGTGGTGATCACTTAACATCAGGTGGCCCACCTGTTCGTCTGCCTCCTATAATATAAAAAAAAAATTGGACACAATAAATGGCACGATAACGCACACATACGTAAAGTAATATTGTAACGCCACACTGTTTTAAATAAAATGTGGCAAGTAAGATGGCATATTCTCAATATAGTTAGTGAAAAAGAGATAGTTATATGTTGCTAAGATACGGGCGGATTGACGAGGCAACCGACATAAATAAGCCAAGTTTAAACAAGGCGATGTCAAAGCGTTTATAGAGATATCAACAACCTTTTAGTTATATGGTGTAGGAAAACATTAAGCACTTTTTTTACCATTGTTAAGTAGTTAATAATATTAAAAGTGTCGAGTGATTATTTCAATATTCCAAGATGGTGGCTTCCTTGTTAGAACTTCCCAGGGAATTTATGTGGTATCTCAGAATTCATTCTCCGTGGCATTATTTTACATTCATTTCACTTATGCAGAATAACCGAACTATACTACGTTAAATAAACATTTAAAGTTCAATTTACATATAGACAGAGTGCGAAACAAAGCCGCTATGGTCTTGGGTCGCCTCCATCCGTTGCTTTGTCATAAGAGTAAAATGTCCCTCAGACACAAGCTCACTTTGTATAAGACATGTATCCGTCCCGTGATGACATATAGCTGCCCCGTTTTTGCGCATATGTCCAAAGATAACTTTGATAAGCTGCAGGTTCTCCAAAATCGTGTTTTACGTAAAGTGACCGGTGCCCCGTGGTACATCCGGAGAGTCGATCTCCATAGAGACCTAGAGATCCCTTCTATCTGGGCGTACGTAAAATCACTTACGATTAGTTATTTTGAAAAAGCCGCGAAACATCCCAGTCCCTTAGTGGTATCCGCCGCAAACTATGAACCCGTACCTAACGCTGCGCGTTATAAAAGACGTCCGCGACACATTTTTACCGACCCTCCTGATTCAATCACGTCAGCGAACGATCAGTACGAGCCTGTCCCTCGAAACAGAGCGTGTTCACGCCAACGCCCGCGTAACCACAGATCACGCCACCGTGGTCTGGGGGTTAATTTCGCTCCCGCACACCCGATTAGGCCTCCCACGGCAGCGGCTCAACACTAGGTTCGATTCCTCGGTAGGGAGCCCTTGAGTTGCGCGATATGGTCCGCTACAACACTACACGATCACCCCCACACACGTGCACGCCTACACGCTTACACATGAAAGTGGAAGGGTTTACTTTTTTTTTCCCTTATCGAACTGAAAAACTCTCAATTTTCCGATAATAAATATATGGAGGAGTTGTTGAGGCATGTATGCTTGGTACACATATACGTTTCAACAACTCATACATATATGAATAGTTAGCTAGGTTAGCAAAGATAGGTCGCGATTTTGCATGCAACAGGCAACAGCCAAGCCGAGGTGTGCCGTGCACCCTTGAGCTGGTTGCCAAGTTACAATCGGCTGAGTGCCTTAAGCGCTCGCCTTAGTAGTCCGGTGAAGCTGTTAAGACCTTGCTAGGTCAATAGCGTAGTCATATCGAAAAAAAAAAAATACGTTAAATACTACAAATTGGAATAAATATATAGTTAAATAGCACAAGATCATGAGTAAAATGTAAAATCCACTACACTACAGACTAAAATCCCGCCAAAAACTCCAATTTATTATGTTCTACATTGTTTCTACGTTTTTTAAAAAATATTTGTTTACAATCCTAGTTATTGTTACAAACGCATATGTGAGTTTCACACCTTAACATATGTTCTTTTTTGAATTTCAAATTACCAATTTATGGAATCCTTTGCATCCTTTATTCAGGAGCTGATAAATGGATGAAAAATTCAAGTAATACATTTGTGGAGACAACATAAACTGCACTATCATTACATACTGAGAAATCATAGTATATACGAGCCATAATGTAAATTAAAATGTGAGTTATTTCCTATAAATTTAATCGTGGAAAGATTTTGATCGTACCTATTCTAAAAGCAACATTGTTGTTGCTCGTAAAGCTTCACTCTGAATTTGTTATTTCGAAGTCAATATGTTGTCATTATATTAAAATGATGACGTCATCTTTATTATAAATAGTTAAGTCGAACAACACCAATCCAGTACAAGTTATAAAGAGAATACGAAAACAGCAGATTCAGCAATAAAACTACGGAATATTTGTAGACATGTAAACGTTTCAAGGATTAATCTGCGAATATCTCTCGGCCAACCCATCGTCCGCATTTTAAGAGCATACAGTCGTGTCGAGTGCCTGCTCAATAGTATAGTTTCAATAATTATACCGATATATGTAAATATTCTTTAGACAGTTTAGTATCAAGACCACGTACCTGAAAAAAAAACTCTACAACAAAAATAAAGTTTGTGTGTACTTATGTTCACGCGTTAGAATTTATACTTCTTTGGCTTAACAAGATGAAAATCTTTTAAAAAATCTTATCTTTCGCCTTATTATACGTTTGTAAAAAGAACCGACATTAACAATAGGAAAAGGTATTTAATACATTGAAAGTTTTAATACAATGAAACAAAATGTTGACTATAGCTAACTTCAGGCTATCGGTTTTTCGTGACGGTGTGCGCGCACATCGTAAAAAATTACTCTTGATCGTTTTTCCCTAACGCGCCAAAAGAAGTATAACTTCAGAAAGATAAAAGTGTATTGGAACTGTTGTGTATGTGACACGCGTGAAACAGTAGCTAATTGAATACCTATCGACGTTTATTACAAGAAGCAACAGTGAGTACACTGCAAATATACATGTATGTATATATATAACAGGAAAAAATGTACGAGTGTTGATATTTTTGTAACAAGTAGCTTTCAAAATATTGAGGATGTTTGTTACAGGCTAAGCATCACATTAAACGGATTTGAATTAAATTTGCGAGATTTTGCAGTTTTTTTTTTTTCGAAATGTCTACGCTATTGACCCAGCACGGTCTTAACAGCTTCACCGGACTACTAAGGCGAGAGCTTAAGGTACTCAGCAAATTTTATTTTGGCAACCAGCTCAAGGGTGCACGGCACACCTCGGCTTGGCTGTTGCCTGTTGCATGCAAAATCGCGACCTATCTTAGCTAACCTTGCTAACTATTCAGATATGTATGAGTTGTTGAAACGTATATGTTGTGCCAAGCATACACGCCTCAACAACTCCCCCATATATTTATTATCGGAAAATTGAGAGTTTTTCAGTTCGATAAGGGAAAAAAGTAAACCCTTCCACTTTCATGTGTAAGCGTGTAGGCGTGCACGTGTGTGGGTGTGATCGTATAGTGTTGTAGCAGTGATGTATATTTGTGTGTCACCGTATCGCGCAAGCAACGCACTCAAGGGCTCCCTACCGAGGGATCGAACCTAGGCTTGAGCCGCTGCCGTGGGATGCCTAATCGGATGAGATTTTGCAGTATTGAAAAACATATGGGTCTAATGATTAAGGTAACCGCTTATGTTTCATAACTCTCGAAGTCAGCAAGGGTTAATAGTTTAACTGGTAACCGTATGTAACCTATACATGAAAGTCAATGGACGTGAAATACGATCTACTAATAACGGTAACATAATTAATATAACATACGCATTAATTTCGCTTGAATGATAATATGCTCGTACTTCTAGAGCTTCAGTACTAATTAATATTGGTATTACACATGTAATTACACATATAACTAAAATTAGGACATGTTTAATTGAAACACGTTGTATATCGTTTACCGTTGAATGTTTTAGATACAAAAAATATAATAATATTGCCTAAAACTGCAGAGGATTAACCGCTTCAATATGAAGAAAGTTTTGACAGTTTTCGGGTAAAATTATACCGGGTAAATACTTCCATCATGTTTGAGTTCCTGGCCGATATCGGTTATAACAGCTTTAATATTTGGGACAGGCATAGAATATTATTAATACATACAAATTTCCGGG
The DNA here is from genome assembly GCA_014332785.1 of Antheraea mylitta. Taxonomy (NCBI): domain Eukaryota; kingdom Metazoa; phylum Arthropoda; class Insecta; order Lepidoptera; family Saturniidae; genus Antheraea; species Antheraea mylitta. The sequence goes on along the minus strand of JACEII010000007.1, from coordinate 8,627,843 downwards.
CGCATTTTGGAAATTTCATTGACACAGTTGTATATTTTCAACACTAGATGGTTCGGTGTTGAGGTAGTCTTTTTCTAACTATCACATTTAGAAAAGAAAGTCATGGGAGATCACCGAACAGTATAGTATGATTTCACCGTTGTGTTTGAAGAAGTACAGTTAGTTTATGATACATGATGAATGTTATAAATCTCTGATAATACGGTTACTAGTGGAATGAGGTACCACGATATCTTCGTTAGCGAGAGTAATCTTTAGAAACTATCTTCATCTGAGCGTTATCTTATAGTATATTCCGACATATTGGACACTGTATATAGTGCTGAACCCAGTTCACCAAAGTATATAATTCTGCTTCTGTTTATAGTTTGTGTAACTAAGCTGAAATACCGAGCTTCTGGAATTAATGTAAAATCCGTTCTAGGTTCACATGATCATACAATTACAATCACTACAATAATTTTAAAATATCTACAAGATTTAGAGTTTATTAGCAGATCACGAGGTAAAGTGATACCGTGCACCTCCACTAAAGCCTAGGCCCTATAAAATATATCTTCTATACTATAATAAAACTGTAACAAGGCCAAATTTGTGCATTGAATATTTTTTGACAATTTTAATTGGGGTAGACTTTGTTAAGGATATAGAAGCCAAGAATAATATTTTTACAATTGTTGTCTGTCTATCTATCTGTCCCTGTGAACACGTATCACTCAGAAAGTATTGAACCAATATTGACGAAACTTGACACAGGGATAACTAATATTACAAGATTACATATAGGATACTTTTTGTCCCATAAAACCCAAGGGGTGCTCCAGGATAACGGATTAAAGTCTAGAATCTGAACACGTTTTACTCTGAAAGTACTAAACCAATTTGGACGAAACTTGACACAGTGATAACCTATATTACAAAATTACATCTAGGATACTTTTTGTCTCATAGAACTCAAGGGATTTTCCAGGATAACGGACGAAAGTAAAAAATTTGAAGTTCGTAAAATTCTTAAAGGATTTTGGTATTTTTACTTTGTGCTATATATAGCAGACAAGGTTCATCCCTTAAGAGTGGCTTTACTTAGGTTTTGCCAATATTCGGCATGTTTGGACCACTACTACTCTTCTTCAATAGTTTCTGTCCAACTCCAAAAGCTGGAAAGAGATGAATCCTAAAGCATACTTACAATGCTAGGAAAATACTTCATTGGTTACTACGTTAATCATCATATAAAGGTATTCACGAAATAATATTTAAAATAATAAAACGTACAAAGAGGTAAACAAAATTGGCAAACATAAGAGTTTTTGCGATATTCACATACATTATGGTAATCAATTTAAAAGAGAAATAAATATCACAGAAACGTATACTTAAAATCCTAAGTGTAAAGAGTCTAAATCCGGCTATTTATTTAGCCGCAATACTTTTCATGTTAGCACATACCGAGATCGCACTTACGTACGCTCTTTAATAAATTATTCTGGTCGTGTGCGCTAAAGAATTCGCGGATTTATGAAGCTACGTGCTTAGTATTGGCTTGTGGTTTTATTTATAAAATTCAGCGATTTTCTGTGAAGGTTACGGTGGGTGATAAAGGTTCCTTAGCTTACCACGACCTGTAAATTATTTTGTTCCCGTGTAAATGAAAAATATTTATTTACACGTTATGCGTTAAACACGCAATGGCGGACTTAATGCCGAAAGCATTCTCTGCCAGTCAAAAGTCAAGGTGATGAAGAGATAAATACTGGTAGGTGTAAAAGGTGAGGTTTTTATAAAGTTATGTTTAACCTATTTAATATCACAATAAATAAAATATTTACATTGATATACTACACATATACAATACATAAGATAAATATATTTAAAAAAATCCAGGAATCCAACTTTTAAGTAAGTTATGATTCTTTTCACGATTAATTCGATACCATCTCATAATAAATTATTATTAAAATGATTTTTTTTATATAATAGGAGGCAAACGAACAGACGGATCAACCGATGTTAAGCGACCACCGCTGTCCATAGACTAATGTCATACCAGGGGAGTCGCAATTGTGTTGACAGCCTTTGAGGGTGGAGTGAGGAGGAAAGAAAAGGAGGGGAAGAGAGAAGGCGATCTCACTCACACTGAAGGCATCTGGCGCTCTAACTGACAAAACGAAATACAACAATGCAAGCACTGTTACTTCACATCGGTTTTTTATGAGAGGGTGGTAGTACCCCGGGCGAGCCAACCATGCTGAAAGCAGTTATAACTTCACTACCACCTATATATTTGAAAACATTTTTAATATGAGAACCTAATTTAAGACAACAATTAAATTAAATCGCTTGGCGCTAATATTGTAGGATTCATCTCGTACATTACATCCAGGATTACATGGGAGTGCCCGGATCGCACAGAAAATTGGGGTAAAGGAAGAAAGTCGTTGCTTGCGAATGAGACTTTGAACTCTGAGAAATTTGAACAAGACAATTATGAAAAAGAGGTCTCCAAATTCTTGCTATATTAATATTATTAAAAAAAACTGCAAAGACCTTGTTAATACTGTCAACATAATCTGTTATTTAGTTTTAAATATCGTTCTTTATCTATACTAATATTAAAAAGCTTAAGAGTTTCTTTCCTTGAACGCGCTAATCTCAGCAATTACTGGTCCGATTGGATTTTGTTTCCATGTTAGATAGCTCATTTATTAAGGAAGGCATTATTTATCATCACGCTACGATTAATCGGAGCGGAGCATCAATGAAAGTTTTAATATTGGGGTTAACTTACTTGTTATTTAAAAATATTTACACCTCCTACGTAAACAAAGTCGCGAGTTAAAGTTGCGTTAGCCCAAAGTAATTATTCCATGCGGGCGAAGTCGAGTGCAAAAGCTAGTATTGTAATTTATCCAACGGTATTGCTTCCTAAGAACAGACAATCACTACCATTTCTTACGTTAACGGTGTATACAAGAAAAAGCTTTAAACACCATTTTATACAAAACCATAGTAACGCATTCGCAATGAATAGTACAGAGTTTACCGCTGATAGTTGCTATTATTCCGGTCTGTAAAACCTTCAATTGTAAGGGTACGACCACAAGTATCGAGAACACATTCTCAATGATGGGTTTAGTGGTGAGGTTAATAATAATCTATATTAGGCATTTTGTTACATTTTTATATAATAGAGAGGTCCCTGCCTCCTACATTAGTGTATACAGTGTTGTAGGAAGCAGTTACAAATATTGCAATGTATGTGTATACATAACATGTTGCAATGTACATACCATAGCATATAAGTGACCATGAACACTACAGCAAATTGAGTACTAATATACATGTTTTCGTATGCTTTGATTTGACGTTTTTAATGTGTGTGTTTATGTAAAAAGTTGTATTGAAAAGATAATGAGCATGTGCGTGTATAACATTATAAAGTTGACAGTATTAGAATGATGTTAGATCTATTGAATCTATGGTGTGCTAAGTAGGTAAGCTATATAAGTTTCGACCTGTTCGGATCTATACCTGAACATGTAGCTATATTCATGTGGATCTTTTGTCACCCCACTCGGTTGTCACATGTAGATCTTTGATTTTGAAATGCTATCTATAGTTAATCATTTATGTAAATACCATTCTGATGGGTGAGTGGCTGGACACCTAATGTTTATAGAATACAGCAGATTTTTCATAAGCGTAAAGTACACATAATTCTTTCTTCTCAAGACATAAATAATAAAAAAGAAGGTTCAAGTTATGAACAATCACTTTATTTAAAAAAAATCGATCTGTTCTACGAATGTGAAGATGCAAAAGAGCTCACTGCTCCCCTGCTTGCTGTAGCGCTCGATTGAGCTTGGGAAATACCTCTTGCTTCGTAAGATGATGCTGCAGCTCTAACATCTTGTCCAGCACCTCCTGCAAGGGCAGTAGAAGCAGATTCCACTGGATTCACCGCTACAACTACCATCACGAGCAATGCAACAATCTGTAAGTAAATTCTAGTATATAGTTGTTTTATTTGGTAAGCGATATATTGTAACAAACGAAAGCATTACCACTGTATCATGGCACGGTGCTCCATAGAGCAATTACAGCTGTACGTAATTCCTGATACTGTCACCGGAAGTGCCGTCACTAGTCGACTCCCCAGTAGCTTTATCTCACCACCACTACTTAAGATAGGATAGTGGTAGCCAGTCATAAAAAACAGTGCATACTTCGACTCAGGGCAGTCTAGCACCACATTAGAACGCGGAATCTCTGGTCATTTAAATACAATGTATTAGTTAACCCCTCGCAGTTTAGTACATTGCAACAACGTTACTAATTAATAGCCAGAAAAGTGACTTTTAATTTACAGGATATAATGATAGTTTATTTTCCCCTGCAAACAGCTCTTAAACACGGTCGTTAGTAATCCAGTATGACGGCTCACACTAAAGACCGAGTTATATGCAACGATACGATATTTAATGATAAATAAAAATTGAGCCGTCACGGGATGCCTGACAGATGTCAAACATCGGAATTGTTCTAACAGAACGAATCTCAAATTCTAGAATTCTCAAATTACACTAAAGTATGCGAGCTCAGTGCAGCCAGAGAGATTACACACAGTTGCTTGCGCATGCCGTCGTCGCGTCGTCACCATGCCAACTGTCAGGTTTATCCACGCCTATAGATGTTTCACATCAAAAGTAAGTTTACTTTAGTTTTATTTTAATACTAGCCTCTGCCCGCGACTTCGTTCGCGTGGAATAGATACACTAACACGCAGCAGTTCTCAAAAGGAAAAAACATCCCGATTTTGAAACATTTTTCATCCGTACTCCTATTGATCTTAGCGTTAATATATATAGCCTATAACCATTCTCGATGAATGAGCTATGTAACGTTGATACAATTATTCATATCGGACCAGTAGTTCCTGAGAGTACCCCCTACAACGCCACAACATCACAAGCTCACAAACTTTACCTCTTTGTAATATTAGTATAGATATAATCAACCAATAGTTGAATAACAAATAAATAAATTGGACAATTAATGTACCAAATAGTTCTTAATAAAATTGGGTCTTTGATTTGCGTTTTCACCAAACCTCTCGGTAAACCTTAACGGAGCTACCATATAATTGGAATAACGAAACCATTAAGATATTTTGTCACCTAAAGACACAAAATGCAGTCGAAGTTGCGGACGATCGCTATTATTTTTATTTATTTATTTGGAAGACTAACAGCTATTAGAAACAACAAAAAATAGTATGGTTTTTATGACTACTGGCACTCGGAGCAATAGATATATATATATTTAAAAAGTATATTAATCAATCAAACGTATGATGAACTGCAAAATATCAATATTAACATGTACGTATGCCCCTAAACTACGTGTCGCAAAAAGTTTTTCAATTTTTTTCAATTCAATAATTAATTTATAATTTAAGTTTACTTATCGATGAACATATAATCCAAATTAGTAATGCTAGCAGTGGTACAGTTTTGTGAATTAGTTAAAACAAAATGGGAATAGAAAATTCGATTAATTTAAATTAAATTATTTATTTAATTATGACTTACCACAAACGACTTCATGATATCAACACCAGTTCTGTGAGACTAGGGTTTAATAGAAAGCATTGAGTTTATATACCGGTCTTATTTGAAGATAATGAGAATAAACAAAAATAACTAAAATCGAACGTTCCAGAATTCAATTTAGGTTGCCATTTAGTATGCAAATTTTAGGATAAGAGAATTAGTTTTAACGTTTAAATTGAATTGTTAATTGTTCTTTTTGAGATAAATACTTTGTATTGCAGTAATTAATTAAACAGCTCAATAATGTTAACATTAGAAACGATATTAAAAGAAAGTAAATATTTCATGTAATTATTCTATTTATTTCTGACTGTTCTTATCGACTTAACCTCAAATAACGGTTGAGTGTATGCAAAGTTCTTGGTATTTTGTCGGCATTCATTTTCTAATTATAAACTTGCGTTATTTGATCGTACATTGTGTAATTTTGATGGTATATTGTGTAATATGGTATGGCTATTCATCACAAAATTAGATATAATAATTTAAAATAATTATAAACAACTCTAACTCTACAAAAATATGATGCAGTAATGCCGAAACTATAATTAAGGGCTAGCTGTATCCGCGTGGTGGAAATTGTTGTGAAAATATAGATATTTAGCGGTAGGAGTTAGAAACGGAACTTACCGGGTCGTTGGCTGGTTCTCTGCTTCCACCACAAATTACAACACTGTTTAAACGGATTAATACTGTCCCGGTAGTTCTTACACTGATTCAATTGGAAATCACTAGATGTTAATTTTGCGTGGGAAAGGTGTGTGTTCTCGCGGAAGCGGTTTATCCTCGAGTAGGTGGCGCGAGCGACGTATATTTTGTTCCAATCCTTTTGGAGAGGAAGGGGTTGAAATAGAATACATAGATAAAATAGCGTGCGAAAGTATATATAAAATATGCGGAAGCGAGAAGAGGAAATAACATATACTAGAAATAATAGATGTCGTTACCACGCGACTTCGTCCGCGTAAAACTTTATGTAAAAAACTGGGATTAATAAAACTGAATGTATTAAGTCTATTTACTTATCTACTTTTCTCTCGTACTTAAGTCGTGTCGTTAGAGTTTTTGGCTGGATTCTAGTCTGTCATGTAGTAGATTTTATATTTTATTTATAATCTTTTGTTATTTGACTCTATATTGTGTAAATTTGGCGGTGTTTTACGTGATATAGTTAGTGTTATTGTGCATAAGTGAAGTAAATGGAAAATAAGACCACGGAGCATGAAGTTCTGAGATGTCACAACTCCCTGGAAGGTTCTAGCAAGGGATCCACCATCTTGTGGGAATATTATATATATATATAATATTTTGGGGTGTAAGGGGTGTCGAGTAACATCTTAAGACTTGAGACACCCAAGCCAACCTCACCTGTACGTGGTGCAACCTGCTGATCAACGAACGAGGCAATGGCGATAGCGGGGTAGTAGGGTTATACAGCCCGACTGGGTCGCAACCACCATGTACATGGCGAAAAAGCCCGTCATAGTGACTCGCTTTTGCGCGTCGCGTTTCGGGATCAGCCTGTGCATATCCAGTACCAGGTGACTTTCGTCATTATGGCCGGCATGACAGCGGCGACCGACGATGGATGATCTGTCTCTCTGTGGTCGCCACTGTTTTTGGATTGTACTATGCTTACCATCAGGTATAGTGCAGTCACTATGTCGTGCTGCAATAAAAAAAAAATTGATTCACACGATGCTTAATATTGAAGTGATTGCACGACGCTTGTAATATTATTGACTACGCGACAATGGCAGTAATAATCGGAAAGATTGATTGCCAAAAACAAAGTTAAAAAAAAGTCGCGTCTTCATTAAAATTACAATAACTTCTGAATAAACCGAACCGATTTGAATGAAACAAAGACTAAATGTTACTTGAAGATATGCTTTATGCGATTCTTGAAGAGGTTTTATCATGAACGCATTATTTTAGCAGTGATGCGTGTTTATACCAACGGACAGATAGACAGACAGACGTTTCTAAAGTTGATTGAAATGTATTTTAATGCTTATTCCTAGACACATGCAACATTTTTATTTACATAAATCTAAAAAGTACAAAGACGTTTTTTTTTTGTTTTATTCTGCACACTCTTTGTTCGCACCTTTTTTTTGGTTTACATGTAGTATTTTGTATACGTAAAAATCGTATCCGTGAGCATTTTTTTTTATAAGTAATTTATTAAATATCAACTGTTCAATTATTATTAACTATTTTTGGTTAAATGACGTTATTGTTTTTATAGCGCTTGCATTTCCATTCTATATAGCCATTTAGGTTATAATCCACAATATCCCCGTGCCGGAGCGTCCACGGCCCGACGAATGAACCTACTTATCGCGTCGTCAGTCACGTCGGTATAGTAGACACAGGTGTCGGTGTGCCTAGATATTGCCACTATAGCATGTGAAACGCTAGTACAAAGACTTCAGATTTACATACTTATTGTACGTATAGATGACGGGAAGGCAATGATCTCGTATATAAACTGTTGGAATATGTAAAAGGCATTACAATATTTTCGCAAACTAACACATGGGGACACACGAGACAATAATGAAGCCACAGTCGGCAATAATTGTCTTTAAATCTTGTAACGGAGTTTTTGGCGGGATTTTAGTCTGTCATGTAGTGGATTTTATATTTTATTCATAATCTTGTGTTATTTGACTATATATTGTGTAAATTTGGTGGTGTTTTACGTAATATAGTTAGTTTATTATGCATAAGTGAAGTGAATGGAAAATAATAACACGGAGCATGAAATTCTGAGATGCCACAAAAACTCCCTGGAAGGTTCTAGCAAGGGATCCACCATCTTGTTAGAATATGGTTTCACACGATGCTTAATATTGGAAGCTAATGCGTCGACAGCTTCGGTGGTGCGGTCATGTATCTCGTATGACGGAGGAGAGAGTGGTTCTATTCTGAACTGGTGGAGGGCAAGCGGAATCCCGGTGGTCCCCTCCTCCGGTACAAGGATGTCCAAAAGCGTCATATGAAGAGATGCAATATAGAGCCCTCTTGTTGGGAAAGTTTGGCAGCACAACGGCCAGAATGGCGCAGGATGGTAAACAGCCAAGTACGCGAGTTCGAGGCTCAGCGTAAAGCTGACCTTGATACCAAACGCGACCAGTTAAAGGCTCGCCCTCCTGCTGCCATAACATATCATTTTGAGAACGGCGTACTTACGTGTCCTCAATGTTCACGAAGTTTCGCCACGAAGATAGGCTACATAAGCCATCTTCGAGCACACCAGCGCCGCTTATAAATTTAGGGGTCAAAGTGGTCGCCATGGCCGAAACCGGTCGGACCAATCATGGACCAATCAATATTGGAATGATCACACGAAGTTTGTGGTATTATTGACTACGTGACAATGACAGTAATAATCGGAAAGATTGATTGCCAAAAATAAAGTTAAAAAAAAAAATATTTTGTAACAGGATTTAACTGACTTAGCTTCAATTTGGCATGACACTAGCATATAAAAATCCGTTAAATTAGATTTTATACTCTGTTTCAGATTTGAATTAAGTCTATTCGTTTAAATATACAATAAAGCTTTTCATTTTCATTTTCAAGAATTTCATATAGGGATGATCGATATTCATCGATGTTGAAGAAATATCGATGTTATGTATATATTCTTTAGGGTCATCTAACGTTACATGTACTAGCTAGAGATGTTTTTCTAATATCGATCATCCCTAATTTCATCTGGTTTTAAATGGCGATGTGATTCAAGAAGATAGACCTGGAGTGGAAATTCTCTCTCTCTCTCGAATGTAGTTGTCAAAACAAAAGAACTGATGCGGGCGAGAGATTTCCAACTTGATGGTCGTAGCTAGCCAAGCTGTTTTACAAAGAGTCCTATCGTTATAAAAAATTTATTAGAAACTAGCCTCTGCCCTCGACTTCGTTCGCGTGGAATATACACTAACACGCAGCAGTTCTCAAAAAGAAAAAACCCCGATTTTGAAACATTGTTCACTTGTGCTCCGCTCCTATTGGCCTTAGCGTAATGATACATAGACTATAACCATTATTGGTGAATGAGCTATATAACACTGAAAGAATTATTCAATTCGGACTAGTAGTTCCTGAGATTACCCCCTACAACGTCACAACATCACAACGTCACAAACTTACAAACTTTACCTCTTTATAATATTACTATAGAAGTATTGATGATAAGTCAACTTCTATAGATAATTCTGAACTTTATTTAGACGATAAATAAGAAACACAGCTCCACTAAAAGTTACTCGTATCATCTTGATTATTAAAATTACAAATCAGTTTTAACTGAAACAGTCGATCCTGAAGGAAATGATTATGAAAAGAATAATAATATGCTGATAGAAAGTAAATACATTATTACTAGGCTTGATTTATTCATAGTGTAATTTCAAGTAGAGGAATTAGCAATCAAAAAAAAATTGAGCCGTCACGGGACGCTTGGCATATGTGAAACATCGGAATTGTATTGTTAGTAAGTATGCGAGCTCAGTGCCGCAAGAGAAATTACGCGCTTGCGTATGCCATCGTCGCGTCGTCGCCACGCCAAAAATTAGGTTTACTCACGCCTATAGATCGTTCACATTAATAATATAAAAGTTGGGTAACGCTTTATTTTAAAGTAGTATAGTAAAAAAGTATTTTCCAAGAGGAGAAAATTAATTATACCTCATTAGCGAAAATCCTCAGGAACCTAGAAAGAATGGAGAATAATGTGGCTGATATATTTGTTGGAATAAATGCCCCTAAGAAAAAAAAAGTATGAAGCAAGAAATCATTTTAACTAGAACAAAGTTTTGGGATACAACTAGTCGTCCTATAAAAGTAGCATTTCCATCTGATAAATGCGCACCGTCGTTAATATCGGAGAACTCTTTGATGCCACTCAAAGAAGGAGATACATGATCGACTTTTCTTGGTGCTTCGTGCGTTATCAAAATTGTTTGAATATTATCAACCATTTAGACGGTTGAATTGCTACCTATATAATTAAACACTTTATAATCTTTAATCAATGTTGATAAATTTCTAGCAGTGATGCAGTTTATCCCTACTAAAATTTCATTAATGTAATCCAATGTATGAAAAAAATTGCCATAAAATGACTTTTGTCGTATCCGCTGCGGAAACTACACACATCAAACAAGTCTAAGCAACATGCGTGATATTACAAATTTTACCATTTATATTAATTAATTTCTAAGTATGTACTCAAACAAAGTGCGTAGGTAAGTAAACGTATTTGTTATTGATGACATACTGGCTGGTTGTAAAAAAAAAATTCGATTATGTTTTGTTTTTTCATAAAATTCAAATGACTGGGAATTTGTTTGAATTTAAGTGCCTTTTAATTGCTACGTTTAGTCTTGATTTTATAATTTTACCAACCATTTAAATAAAGTTAGCGACAAAATTGAATTGTTAGATATTCTTTAAGTCATGAAGCGACGTCATTTGATGGCAGATGAATTGCAAAGAGCTGTAGGGATGTTGCAAGCGGAAAGTAATCAATCTCAGGTATGTCGACATTTTGGCATTCATAGAAGTGTTATTTGTCGTCTTTGACAGCGCTACAATAATACAGGAGAACCCACTGAATAGCATCCAGGCCGTAAAAGGAGTACAACCACTCAGCAAGACCGGTACATACAACTGACTGCAAGACGCCAGCCGATGTTAACCGCTCGAGAGATAAGTTTGAGGCTACAAATTTCAAGTGGTGTTGATGTAAGTCCTCAAACTGTGCGAAATCGACTACATGAGTACGGCTTACGAGCTCGACGCCCAATTAGGTGCCCACCGATGCGCGTCACGGGAATCGCGCTCGTCGATATGAATGGTGTAGAGAACGCATAACATGGACCCAGGAACAATGGGATAAAATTATGTTTTCCGATGAGTCGCGATTCGGGTTTAAGCCTGATACAAGAATGGTGCGAGTGTATCGTCGGCCCGGAAATACTGAAAGGTTCAGGTGCGTTCAGGAAGTTCATCCATACATCGGCTCAACAGTTATATTATGGGCGGGTATTATGAAGAACAGGCGAACTGAGCTCGTTTTTGTAAATGGAAACATGAATGCTGAAAATTACATTGAGGATATTCTCAGACCTTATGTCTACCCACTTGCACAAACCTTTGGCTCCGATTTTAGGTTAATGCATGACAATGCGCGTTCACATACAGCTCGGCGAACCAGTGAATACTTTGCAACGGAGAACATCCGGGTATTGCCCTGGCCTGCACTGTAGTGAATGAAATACGTGTTCGTGTCAGACTGACTTTTTATTTATACCCTCAATATACAATATATAACATCCCCCCCTTTTAAAAAGTTATAAACAAATGACACAGAGAAACCTTAAATAACATAATATAAAATGCGGCAACAAATGTGACGTAACAATACATTTACTTTTCAGTAGTACATGCTTAATTTGTAACGAAGTAACTGTATAAAATATCTAGAAGTACTTAACTATAATGCAAATAAACACATGACAACATCGAAAAATTCATTTTTTAAAACATTTTTCTATTCTATGACGAGCCCTAACAGCGGCCGATCTGTGTATACGGTCTGTACTATTTGCGGGGTGTTGTGGTGTGTCCGCGCGCGTGTAAACCAGATCCAATGGTGACGCTGGTGATCCGACCTCGTCAGTGTCCACAACAGCTGCCTTAGGAGACGCGATACCCTCGTTATCTATCGGCAAGCTAGACCACTTTTCAGCTTCACGAACATTAGCCGAAACTGTATTATTAAAATTATTCAGTGATTTTTCCGTTTTAACAAGGTGACGCCTATTACGTCTATATCGTCTTCCCAAAGTATCGGTAACAAAGTATGATCTCGGTTGTGACGCCCGAGACTCAACCTTCACATGCCTTCTATTAGAACCGTCTATGATTACCGCGGAATCCCCAGTTTTAAGCTCAGGCAGACGTCGTGCGTGCATATCGTAATATTTTTTGCTAATTGACTGTTTACATAATATATTTTCATAATCTCTGGTATTATCCCTACTCGGTCTAAGTTTACTATCGTGTACCGGCAGACTAGTATTTAATCGTCGGCCCATCAATAATTCTGAGGGTGAACTTATGTTATCACGCGGTGTTGTTCTATAGTTTAATAGACCCATATAAAAATCTGTACCTGCATTAATCGATTTTATTAGCATATTTTTTATAGTCTGTACACTTTTTTCACTCCGTCCATTTGACTGCGGATAATTAGGAGAAGAAGTAGTATGAATAAAACCCCACTCTCTACAGAAATTAGCAAACTCTCTTGAAGAATAAGCAGGTCCGTTATCTGTGATTAACTCCTTAGGAATTCCATGCCTACTGAACTGCGATTTCATTGCAGTTAATACTGCTTGCGAACATATACTTGTTAATTTATTAACTTCTACAAAATTAGAAAAGTAATCAACGAGAATAAGGAAATAATTCTTTTTGTATTGAAAAATATCAGAACCAATTTTCGCCCATGGTAAGTTAGGTATGTGATGAGACAGGAGGGGCTCACGTGGAGGGTGGGGCGCTCGCTCAGCACATGCAGTACATCGGCGGACATATGACTCTATATCTCGAGACATTCCTGGCCAAAACATTAATTCTCGCGCTCGACGCTTACATCTATCTATCCCTAAGTGACCTTCGTGCAAGCGTCTCAACATCTCTGTACGTAGTTCTTGCGGTATAAACACTAACTTATCCTTAAATATGATACCTTTTACATATTCAAACGTATCCTTATATGCCCATAATGCTCGTAAACGCTCATCTGCTTCATATTTACTGTTTGGCCAACCTTTAATTATATACTGTATTATTAATTGACACTCGCTATCTCTATTTGTTGCTTCTCTAACTAATTCTTTTTTACTGTCACTAAATCTTGTATTTTCTAACAAATAGCACGACTGTTCTTCGACTTGTTCCGATATAGTATTTTTTATTAATTCGGGCAGAGCCGCTCGTGATAACGCGTCCGCTATATACATATACCTTCCAGGTTTATAAACGACTTTAAAATCATAACACTGTATACGTAACATCATACGTTGTAAACGCATGGGAATAGAGTTTAAAGGCTTTTTAAACAATGCTTCTAATGGTTTATGATCAGTTTCGATGGTCACGTCTTGTCTACCGAACACGTATTGATGAAATCTTTCTAACGCAAAAACGATGGCAAGAAGTTCTTTTTCAATTTGTGCATAACGACATTGTGCATCTGTTAGGTTGAAGAAGCAAATTCAACCGGCCGACCGCTTTGTAATATAACCGCGCCTAAAGCACATGAGCTGGCATCTACCGACAAAAGAATAGGTTCATCATTCGAATACAATGCTAACACCGGCGCCTCACAAACTACCTTTTTTAATTGGGCTACTGCAATGTCATGCTGTTTATCCCAGAGCCACTCAGTTTGTTTCTTTAAAAGTGAACGCAACGGTGCTGCTATATCTGAAAAATTGTGAATAAATTTTGATAAGAAATTTACCATACCCAGGAATCGTTCCAGTGACGGTCTGTCATTGGGTACAGGCATGTCTACAATAGCTTTTAATTTATTTTTATCAATTCGCATTCCGTGCTCATTAAAAGTATGCCCTAAGTACGTTACTTCATTAACACAAAATTCACATTTTTCTTTATTAAATCTTATACCTATTTGCCGAGCCCTATCAAGCAATGCCTTTAGACGATTGTCGTGTTGAGCCTTTGTTATCCCATATACTATGACGTCATCAACGAAAGAGTCAACACCTTCCAAATCTTCTAAGACTTGTCTTATTTTTGCGTGAAATACTTCCGAAGAGCAATTAATTCCATACGGTAAGCGTAAAAATTGATACCTACCAAACGGTGTACCAAACGTACATAAGTCCGCACTATAATCATCTATTTCTGTCATCCAAAACCCAGATTTTGCATCCAGTTTACTAAAATAACGCGCGCCTGCTAACTTAGACGCTATTTCTGTAAGAGTCGGTAAAGGATAATGCGCGCGTTGCACTACACGGTTCAACGGGCGTGGGTCAAGACACACACGTATACTACCATCCTTTTTTGGTACTACCACTATCGCATTCACCCACGAGGTCGGATGTGATACTTTCCTTATTACACCAATTTGTTCCATACGATTCAATTCATCTAATAATTTATCGCGAACACCCATAGGAATTTTTCTAACCGGACAGATCGACGGCTTGGCCGTTTCATCTATAACAATTCTATATTTACCTGGTAACCTGCCTAAACCTTGAAAAAGATCGTTATATTGTTGCACATCAATACTATATATGCGTTTAATTAAACCCAACTGTTCACATGCATAATTACCTAATATACTAGTACAGTCAAAATCAGCAATTATAAATTCTAAAGTAAACATATTATCTTTATATATCCAATCGATGTATGTAGAACCTACAATAGGAACATAGTTCTTACAAAATGATAACGCTCTCGTGTTGTTAAACTGAAGTTTACTAAGTTGCAAACCGAGTTTTAAATAAGTCCGTTTAGATAAAATATTAAAATCAGATCCGGAATTCAACTTAAATTTTTCAGACATACCGTTAATTGATAGTGAGAGATATTCATACCATTTACTGTGCTCATTTGCATTAATCTCATCTATTGAAAACATCACCTCACATTCTGGCTGCGAGTCGTCTTCCTGAATTTGAAATACTCTTCTAGATCTGGGGCATACTTTTCTAAAATGTCCAATTTTATCACAATAAAAACAACGAACGTTTTTAGCAGGACATCTGTCACTATCACATCTACTATTCGCACATCTTGAACACAAACGCTTTGAGATCAATACCGGCTTCATCTCTGGTTCATTATATGCCGTCCGACGAGTCGTGGTGAGTTGCCTCGGCTGAGCCATGGCTGACAAGCTGTGGCTTAGCGGAGCGGGCTCGAGTCGGGCGCGCGGCCGCCACCCGCCGGCCGCACCGCCGATGTAGCGATCCGCTCTGTAGGGTCGCTTCACTACGTCGATACTGCTAGGTACACTGACGACATTCCTGCTCGTTTTTGCACCTTCTATTTGTAACTTTTCTTCTTGCGTTATCTCATTCACTTGACAAACTTTGACCGCTCGATCCAATGTAAGGTCATCCGTTCTGAGAAGCCTGTCACGGAGGCTACCGTCGTTCACACCGCATACTATTCTGTCGCGTATCAAACTATCTTCTAAATGTTCAAACTCACATTGTTGAGTAAGATTCTTTAAGACGGTTACATATTCATCGATGGACTCCCCGTTCTCTTGATTTCTCGAAAAAAATTTGAATCGTGCCATCGTTGTATTCTCTTTAATTTGAAAATGTTCGTTAAACTTTGTTATTAATGTATCAAAATCTTCAGAGTCCTGATCCTTCGTAAATTTGAAAGTTGTGTAAACATCATAACCACTAGGACCAATTAAGTTTATAAGCAAACTGGATTTCACATCGGAGGCTTCCTTATGCACACCCGAGGCCTTTAAAAACACAATAAATTGTTTTTGCCATTTACGCCATGCATCGGCACGATTGGCGGGTCCACCTTCCAAACATAATTCTGCTGGTGGTCTTGCGTGTTCCATTGTAAACTTATTTATTTATGTACAAACTTATTTAGACGTAATCAATGATATTTCACGACACCAAACTTGCTTTTAACTATTTAAACAATTAATTTGTTAAGACCGGCTGCGCCATGTAGTGAATGAAATACGTGTTCGTGTGAGACTGACTTTTTATTTATACCCTCAATATACAATATATAACATCGCTAGATCTCAACCCCATCGAGCACGCATGGAACATGCTCCAGAGACGTGTTTTGAAGGACTTGGACGGAGCGACAACAACCCAACAGCTGAATGATTTTCTACAATTCCATTGGGAGCGAATACCGCAAGATGACATAAACAGTCTAATGTCTAATGATGATCCAATGAATAATCGTTGCCGACAAGTTCTGAATAGCAGAGGAGACCATACTTTGTATTAAATTGTTCTATTCTTTCACAATAAATACATTTTCTTTAGAAATTTCATTTTGAAAAATAAAAGTTTAGTTTCTTATGTGTCTTAGTTTCTACAGTATATTCTAATATTGTTCATTTCTGTTATTAAAAGAACTTATAAAGACAACAGCTGTTATTTTTACATCATAGAACCCTAAAGATATTATTTTAAAAATAAAATACAACGTTATAATGTGAAGAACCATCCTAAAATTTAAATTAGTACATGTTGCTTAGACTTTTTTGATGAGTGTATTAATGATAGAACAAAAATATGCTTTACAATATTAAAGAACATATATTTTATACGACATTAACAATTTACGGGTTAGGAGATATCATTTTGTGACTTTATTGCTTCAAATAAAAAAAATAATATTACAAAAAACATGTAATTATTTCATATATACTGGGTTATTGGTAGTTCGACGTATTCCCCTAGGAGGTGATAGGGTCAACCTAACCCTATTTGTGATAATTTTAACCCACATATGCATTGTACAAAAGTGAACTATATTTGAGTTATCATGTTTTTTTTATATCATAGGAGGCAAACGAACATATGGGTCACCTGATATTAGGTGATCACCACCGTCCATAGACACTTGCAACAACCAGGGGAGTCACAAGTGCGTTGCCAGCCTGTGTTGGGAGAGGGTGAGGGGAGGAAGGGAAAAGGAGAGGAGGAAGGTGAAGGGAGGTGGGTCCCTGGCACTCTCACTGACCGAAGAAAACGCAATAAAGCAAACACTGTTACTTCACATCGGTTTTCTTTGAGAGGGTGTTAGTACCCCGGACGAGCCGACCCATTCGAGCTAAAACCAGTAATAGCTTCAGCGTGGCTCTACCACCTACAAATTGTTTAACCTACATACAAACGAGCTTTTATGATGTACTGGTCAACCGACGGCTTTGGCAGCCTAAGTTAAAAAAAAAAACAACTTTATAAGAAGATTCGAGAAACTTCAACAATAAGGAAGTATGTAAAATAAAAATATAATAATAAGAAAATTGGCTATCTAATACCTATAAACGAACAATTCTTGTATATTTTTATTGTATATATTCAGAATTCAGAAACGCCGTCATCTATTTCCGGGAAACTTAGTTTGTAGGTGATTTCGGGGACGATAAATTGACCTAGCTAGATTTTATTCATAGAAAAGTTTTTTAAACTGATATTTCAGGTAATGAAAAAATATAGCTAGAATATGAAGGAATATTTCGCCGGCGCTGTCAAAACTAAAATAGCTCAGGTGGAAATTGGTTGCT
Source organism: Antheraea mylitta (assembly GCA_014332785.1). Classification (NCBI taxonomy): domain Eukaryota; kingdom Metazoa; phylum Arthropoda; class Insecta; order Lepidoptera; family Saturniidae; genus Antheraea; species Antheraea mylitta. The sequence goes on along the minus strand of JACEII010000007.1, from coordinate 8,609,885 downwards.
TCCAAAATCCGTGTAACTCCAGTTCGAATCCGAGTGACAGCAGATGAGATATACTTTTTAATTCTTTTTTTTTTATGTCAATTCTATAAGGCAAACCTAACAGTTTATTTTAATTTAAAAATGTTTTTTAGAGAACCGAGCTAGGCTTGGTCGCCCAGGTACTATATTTAAAACCATTATCAACCATTTTGAGATGTGTATCTTAAAAAGCCTTGAGGTTAAACTACAAAATTATGAGAACATATATTTACATCACTATTTATGAACAGTAATTTAATCTCAGTCCATGATAAACCGAACTTTTTAAAAAGGTATGAAATTTTGGTGCTATTGGTCTAATTTATATGACAATAACTAGCCTAATCACAAAGTTTTGCGTATTTCAAAAAGGGACATTTAAATTTGCGTGCTTTTAGGAGTAAGATTGTATTAGTGCAGGTGAGAGGCTACTTTACTATCTCAAGATTATATATAAAATCTACTTTTATTTTTAATAATCTTTTTGATCGTATTACGAGTGTGCACAAGGCGCGCCCGAACACGGCTCAAGTCCAGATGGTTGAAGAATCGGCCGCGGGAAGCCTTATGGCCCCGCGAACGACCCTATCTCTCGAGAAACGATAAAAATGACGCCCCCACATCCAGCGGAAGAACAGTCGCCGGAAGCCAGCAGGAAGAACGCGCTGATTGCCACCATAAGAAAAGCCGTCACAATCAGAGGGGAACAGCCCGGAACAGAAGCCGAAAAGGCATACATAGCGTACCTCGACAAAATCTTCGCCCAGGTATACGCTATGCAGCAGTAGCCCGGCCACGCAGGTGGCCCGTTACAATCACCAACCAGCACAAGGTGCCACTCAGCCGAGTCGCACCACCGAAGACCAATTAAGACGCAAGAAAAGCGTCGAACAAGACCCACCCTTTGTTAAGGGTGGCAAGGGATATTTCCACAGGAGGGGACACCCTGGGACGGACTCCCCGCACTCCCCTAGGGGGGAGCGAGAAGATTGTAATGGATATTACGAGTGTATGACACAAGGAAAAAATGTTCAGTGCGGACTTAAAATATGCAGTGTTAAATCTTGTTTTGCGTTCGTTCATTAAGTTTCCATATTGTTCTCGCTAGCCGCAAAATATTTATATTCTTTAATTGTAATATATTTTTTTATAGTTTTACTGTTTAACTGTTAGTGAAACTTTTATAAATTAAATTAATTTAATGAAATAGATATTAATAAGTAACTTACCAGTGTAGTCTTCATTGTTCCGTTTCCTTCCAACTGATGTTTTTTTACATTCGTGTTTCACTATTTATTTATTGTTCGTATTATACAAAAAGATAAAAAATGTTTTAAAATTACTTATAAAAAATTAATCTATAAAATATAGGTTATGTTTAATTTAACAATAATTTATGTGAGATAAGTAAATGGGTTTCTATCGTTTTATTTAAATTCTAAATAATGGAATTTGTTCAACATATTTCACGCGGACTTTGTTAGTGAAGATATTTAAAAAAAAAATCCGATAAGTTGATCTTGGCTCTGGCGACACGCGGGACATACGTACTTTGCAAGTAGTTTAACCTAGACTCTGATAATTAATTTGTGCAAACGAATTAGTTATTTTATATTGAGATATCACGATATTATTATAATGGGTGATAGTCTGGATTAATAGTAATTAATTATTATTTCGATATTATAATGGGTGGTCAGTGACCATTTTATTATATTTTTCCGCCGGCCTACGCCGACATATACTTCAACTTCCATGATATTTTGACAAAACAGGTTTAATAGGTGTTTAGAGTCACGCTGAAGCTATAAGTGACACAGAAAACCGACATGATGTAACTGTGCTTGCATTGTTGCGTTTCATTCGATCAGTGAGAGTGACGGAGGCCCACCTCCTCCCCCACCTTTCCCTTCCTTCCTGACCAACACAGGCTGGCAACGCACTTGCGACTCCTTTTATGTTGCTAGTATCAATGGATAGCGGTGATCACTTAACATCAGTTGCCCCCTCGCAGAAAGTATTGTAGCGTGGCTAAAGCTATTTTTTTCTTTTTTTTATTAATTTTAAAAAACTTGTAATTGCCTTACTCAGTTTTAAATATGCGAAAGCTAATTTGTGTTTATTTCCATTATTAAAATACATCAATCGTTTAAAAAATCTAGATGAACTTTATTAGAAAAACATATATTAGTTTATCAAAGCTTAGCTACCACTTACGACTTTGTCCGCGTAGAATTGTTACTTAGGGCTAATTAACACGCAGCGGAAGCTTTCAAAACGTAGTCCGGTGAAGCTGTTAAGACATTACCGGGTCAATAGCGTAGTCAGATCGAAAAATAAATAATACTCAAAAGGGAAAAAACTCGATTTTTAAACATTCTCCATTAGTGCTCCACTTCTATTGGTCGTAGCGTTATGATCTAACCTACAAACTTCCTCGATAAATGAACTATACAACACTGACAGAATTATTCAAGCAGAACCAACTGTTTCTGAGATCAGCGCGTTCAAGCAAACAAACTCTCCATCCTTATAATATTACTATAGACTAGCTTCTCCCCGCGATTCCGTCCGCTTGAAATAGTTACTTTAGGCTAACGCTAACACGCAGTGGAAGATCTAGGCAGAAAAAAAAACAATTTTGAAACATTCTTCATTGTGTTCCGCTCCTATTGGTCCAAGCATGATAATATATAACCTATAGCATTCTTCGATAAATGAGTTATCTAACATTGAAAGAATTTTTAATATCAGACCAATAGTTCATGAGCTTATCGCGTTCAACCTAATAAACAAATAAATCCTCCAGATTCTTAATATTAGTACACTATACTATACTTCTCTCGTATTTAACTTCAGTCGTCATTCAAATTGCAATAACTTATGGTAGAGTGGACCGATTTTAATGAAACGAACAATTAGTTCCTTCTGAGGATATACTATATGATTTTCTGGCTGAGGTTTTATTGTGAACTCAGTACTTTAGAAGTGATGCGTGGTTATGAAAACAGAAAGACAGACATTTCTAAAAATGACTGAAATATAATCTACTGCTTATTTCTAGACATCTGCAACATTTTTTTTACGAAAATCGGATAAGTACAGACACGTAGATCTACATTCTTATTATTTGTATAGATTAAGACTTTATCGGTGTTTAATTTGGTCTAATTTAAATTATACTATATATTTTTAGTGGTTGGAAATAATAAATCGTACTAAATTTTCCTTAAAAATCTCGAAATATAAAATTCATATCGCCTCTCAGAGATGTCAAAAGAAAGTGGACTGAATACAAAAAACGACATTTAAATAAAATGTCTACTTTCATCCCAATGCTTAGCGACCTGAAATATCGAAGCAGAAACACTCAAAAGAAAAGGGTGGCCTAAATTTTTTGCTTTCTTGGAGAACATAAGTGTTGATAACGTGGTTCAGAACTGAATAAGAAAACCTATATGGATTGAATGGGCCTTTTTCTCTCATAGAGTAACGGTTAAAACATTACTATAAAATATATTTACAATTTTGAGAGTAAAGGTTCGCATAAATCCAAAGCAAGTCCTTTCTTACGCATTCTATGTAGAAATTATTTTCGATTTGTAGTTTTTATTATACCAAATGATTGTTTAAAGGATGACTGACACCTTTCAATCGTGATCATGGTCACATATAACATATAAAATAATAGTAGCAAAACAAATACTAATAAACAACAAAGAGAACCTTAGTTGAAGTTTGTTTTAAAACTTTTAAAAGTATGGAAACGATACTTTTACACGTAAAAAATCACGTCTTAGTCCAAGGAAATAAATTGAAAGGACGCTTTTGAAGGTACGTAACTGTTTATCGATGAAAAGCCATCAAAAATAAAACTTGTAAAAAAAACAAAGCCTTGCAACTCAGTTCTTCTACCGTATAAAAGTTGTGAGATCCATGTAATAAATACCAAGTCGGTTACTTTATTAAGTTCCTACTTAAGTTATTAAGTTATAACGTAATTAGCTGACATAACAAGTTATAGTGGTCATGTTGATATTGAAAATCTTTGATGTTTCAAATAAAATAGATTAATATGACCGACTTGGTATTTATATAGATCTCACAATTTTTTACGGTAAAAAACTAAGTTGCGAGTGTTGGTTTTCTTTTACAAGTTTTGATTTTGGTGCATTCAATATTGCATGTATACAGGCCCATATATTACGCGTCGCTAGTTCCTAGTTGTCATCGCCATGCTTATTTATCGTGTTATGACGCGAAATTATACATGTATCTCCTGCCAAAAATACCGCTCAAAGCGCCTGAAATAGTTTTACCTTAAAAAAATTATCCTACTCGTTTTGTAATTTTAAAGAATTGTTGGACAATTTTTAATAAAAGAAACTGAACCGTGACGGGACGCCTGGCAGATGTGAAACATCAATATTGTTTTGTATAAGTTATATGCATAAAATAACAGATTACGATAGGAATCAGTTATGACACAATGAAAAGATAATGCTAATAAAATACAAATTAGATTCATTAAATAATGTTTATTTATGTTATTACATAAATATCCATTTTTATTAAATACAAAAATTCAAGTAGGCACTGGCGCGGTGTATTTGGCGACATTTATCAAAGGGTGCTAGGTCGTCGGCGCGTGCCACATAAGACTAGTAGGACAATTAAATAATAATAATAATAATAATCTTTATTAGGCATTTTGTTACATCTCTATATAATAAAGGGAACCCTGCCTCCTACGTTAGTGTATACTGTGTTGTAGAAGACAGTTACAAATATTATGAACATGTTGCAATTTACATACCATAGCATATAAGTGACAATGAACACAAGCTATATGTATATACAGCAAATTGAGTTCTAATATACATGTTTTCATAAGCTTTCATTTGATGTTTTTGGTGTGTGTTTGTGTGTGTGTATGTAAAAAGAAGGATGTATGGAAAAGATAATGAGCGTGTGCGTGTTTTACATTATAAAGTCGACAGTTTTACATTGGTATTAGATGTGTGCTATTGAATCTATGGTGTGGGTGGGATCACTATCTGTTTGAATCTTGTTGTGCGCAAAACGGAGTTCATGACTACATTATGATCCTAATCCTAACATGCTAGTTTTGATTATTTTGCTAACTTGCTCCCTGCTTTATGTTACTTAAGAAAGTCTCGAGACTGTCATAGTCATATTCGTCTAACCAACATACTATTTTGTGTTTAGCTTTATAATTACTTAAGTTTTTAATCTTAAACTTTTTATCCACTATATTGTATATTGAGGGCGCCATGAAATCAAAGTGTCTCCGTGCAAACGTGGATCTCAAGTTTGGAATGGTATAGTTTTGCAGCCTTTTATTAGAATACTGTAGATAAGGGACAGTTTTGTGATATTTTTTTATCACTGAGTAAATAAAGTTTTTTCTTACTGGTAAAATTTTACTTAGTCTATAAAGATCCTCTGTGGGGTGTCTAAATGGCAAAAATCTCATCACTTTGAGGACTGTCCGTTGCGCCCGTTCTAGTTCTAGCATGATTTTTTTTGTCGCACCTCCCCATGCACATATACAGTAACTAATTATACTATTACAGAGTGCGTAGTAAGACTGATTCATTATTCTTTCGTCAGCAATAGTACGAAGGGTTTTAAAGATATAAATTAGTTTTCTCACACGGTTAGTTAAGTTACGAACATGAAAACTCCAGTGTAGCTGGTTGTCAATGGTAACGCCAAGATATTTAATAGTCTCTACTTGTTCTAGAGGGCAGCAGTTACAATTCTTAACAAATTTATGTCTGTTGCAGGGATAGTTGTGAGCTATTATATTAAACTTTGCATCTGTTTGTGTTTTTGCTGTTTTACTAAAGCAGAGATATTTCGTTTTATTTCTATTTAATGAAAGCAAGCTATCCTCGAGCCAAGAAGTAACAATAGATAATCCATTTTCGGCGTGTTCTTTAACTTTATTCCATGTTTTATCATGGAATAAAAGAACAGTATCATCCGCAAACATGATTATGTCTGACTGTACTGGGTTGAGAGAACACAAGCTATTGACATATAGTAGGAATAGGGACGGTGAGAGAGTACTCCCCTGTGGCACTCCAAATGTGCAGGGTGCACTGTCACTAAGGTACGAGTCCACTCTTATTTGTTGATGCCTATTGGTCAGGAAATCGGAAAACCAGGCAAGAGGTAGACCCCTTATGCCTACATTTTCTAACCTCGTAAGGAGAATCGGAATAGCTACTGTATCAAATGCCTTTTTAAGAAGATACCAATACATTTTTCACCGTTGTCTAAGTAGCTAGTTACAAGTGATGATAGTTTTAAAACGGCTTCTTCTGTCGACTTCTTTTCTCTAAACCCATATTGATTTGAAGCGATAAGGTTATTCTTTTCAAGATAAGAAACGAGTCTTTTTTTTACGATTTTTTCAATAATTTTAGATACCACAGATAATAGAGATATTGGACTGTAGTTTGAAGCGATTTGTTTATCTCCCGACTTATATATTGGGGCCACTATGGCTTTTTTTAGTACTGATGGGAACACAGCCGTTGAAAAACTTAGATTACAAAGAAAGCTGATAGGAGTTGCAATGTGTTCCGAGCATTGTTTACATATTTGTGAGGAGATTTTGTCCCATCCTGGGGCTGTATTACATTTAAGGGAAGAGATGACATTTGATACTTCCACAGGACTCGTAGGAAAAAGAGAAAAGGTAAACTGAGGTGATACGTTAGGAGTACTTGCCTTGGTAGACAAGTCAGTAGTACTCTGGTTTATCCTAAGTAGAATGCTATTTGCTAAGTTTGCTCCCACTGTTGTAAAATATTTGTTGGTTTCATTCAATGATGCCATAGGAGAATCTTTATTACTTATAAGTGGACTGGGGGTAGATATTTGTTAATTGAGGTTACAATAATCCTTAATAATCTTCCAGGTGTTTTTTGAATTTCCAGTGTTTTGTTTAAGTTTGTTCAGATAGTAGTTACGTTTTAATGTTTTAATTATTTTATTGCATACATTTCTATAAGAAATATATCTTTTTATTAATTCTACATTTTGTGGGGATATTTTCGTTTCTCGATGTAATTTATTTCTTTTCCGAATGCACCTGACCACACTATATGTGATCCATGGTTTAAGGGGTTGATTTTTCTTTTGTGTATATTGTAATGTAGTATTATTTTGTATTTGCGTCTGGATGACAGAGATGAAACGTTCTGTAGCCAAGTTAACATCTACAAGATCATATATATCTTTCCAAGTTTCTTGTCCTACCTTCGATATCAACTATGTGTTTATTTTGTAAGCTCTTCTTATGGTGCAGATTTACTTTTTCTACAAAAAGTAAAATAGGGCAGTTGTCAGTTAGTTCACTAAAAACTATTGTCTGGTGGGGACTATTAATTTTCAGCATGAAGTGGTCAATGCACGTGTGCTGTCTTGTTGGTAAAGAAATACCTGGCAAAAGACCATATGCAGCCATTAGATTCTTATAATCGGATACATAACCTATGTTTTTGTTTTCGGATAATATGTCTAGGTTTATATCACCTGTAAATATAATATTTTGACCACGAATATTTTTGAGGATATTGTCAAGTGAATCGAGATAGAAAGTGGGATTGTAAAAACTTGGTGGTCTGTATGAACATATAATTGAGTACATCTGACCAACTTCGATAACTAAACAATTACCTTCTACAATATGTGGTTCATAAACTTCAACATTAATATGTTTTTTAATATACACTATTACGCCATCATTTTGATTAATGCTATTTTTTGTTTGGTACATATTGTAACCGTTGATCATCGGAGGGTTATTACATTTACTAATCCAACATTCTGTCAGAACAATGATATCGACTGGTAAATCAATGGTGCGAAGAAACGCCAAAAACATGTCAAAGTTGCAATTTATACTTCTTATATTTTGAGAGATTATTGTTAGTGTGTTTTGTCCTTTATAGTTTAGATAGTTAGCACAAATCGAGGGATCGTCTATATATGTACAATGGGTCTTAACTGACTGTTCCAGGTCGTCTTCAAGATCTTTAATGTTGGGATTGAATTTTAATTTTTTCCGTGTAAATAGTGCTTGGAACTCCGAGGAGTAGGGTAGTTTAAAATACTTATTATTGTCTTTTGAGCCTCATTATGCTGAGTTATTATGATTTTATTGTAACGTATGTTGGACGTCGAGTATGATAATAATGTGTAGAATGTATGTATGTGTTGAAATGTAAACAAAAAAGTAAGTAAATTATTAATCATCGTATTGTTGTAAGAATTTACGAACGACACAAATAGTAATAGTATATGCATAAATACAACGTAGCCTTTGTATATAACATCTAGTCATTTTTCATTTCTTAAACTATCGATGTGAGCTTCATCTTTGATTAATATGTGTGGAGCTCCGTCACACTTACGCAAGTAGACTCTGCCATTCATTGTCCAACAATATCGGTAGTTGCATGTTTTGGATAATTCCCTGGCGAGAAAGTGTAATCTTTTATTTTTAAGGGTTAGATATTCCGAGACATATACTGGGATCTTTTTATTGTCTATTCCGAGCATTGATGTCGTAGTTTTTACTTTCGGATGTGCTTGATTATATTGCTTTATAGTTTTTAAAATTTTAACCTTTTGCCATGAACTAGCGAGATCAACATATATTGGGCGGTTAAAACCAGGTTTCGACTTTATTCTGTATATTTCTCTAGGTGTGCTATAATATTGTTCTAGATTAATGCTTTTGTAGATTTGTTGCACTAAATTAGTTAAGTCTTCTTTAGATTCTGTAGGGGTTTCTGGTATATTTCTAATTTCTATGCAGGTTACCAATTTTTCCCTTTGAAGGTTTTCTATTTTCTCCTCTAATATTCTAATACTGTTTCGAGATTCTGTTAAGCTTTTTTCGAGAACAATAATTTTATTATTAATTTCTTCAAAGTACTTATTAATAAACTCCACAGACTTCTCAATATCTAAATAACATTGTTTGATATCTTTGTTTTGTTGTTTAATTTCTGTTATATCATCTGCTAATCTGGTTATGATTGTATCTTGCTGGTTTTTCCAAGTTTCAAAAATATTTTTGATTTCTGTTTTAAACATACTGAAGTCAGAGTCCGAAGCAGGTGATAATTCAATTGGCCGACGTTTTGAACGAGTACCTTTGGTGCTTCCCGATTGACTTTCGGTTACCTCCAGTTCTTGTGGAGTTTGTTGATTCGATCCGGTTAGTGGCGGTGAACGAGCTGTACGAGGCATCGTATTTATTTTATTTCTTCTATAAATGTTGATTGCTCGAAAAGATAGTAAATGACTTAATAACAGTGGCTTGTGGCGGTAGCTTGCTCTTGACGTATACTATAATATATGGCCTACAAGATAGGGTTGCAAATGTTTTTGAGTATTTCATTAATAGTGCAATGTTCGTGTTTTGCGTCGCCACGCCAACAATTAGGTTTACCTTCCAACTATAGATAATTCAAATCAATAATATTTTTTTATAGACCATCGTTTAGATTAAGATTTTAAATTGTAAGCATGCAATCGATTTAAAATGACATCATATTACTGAATTAAACCCACTACATAATGTAAATATCGGAGGCTAGTCTACATTTTGCAAAATCTTTATTTGTTCCCCGGTTTTGGAATTAAGTCTATTAGATCATGTCTTAATTCTAGAGAAAAAGCTTTATTATAGTCTAATAATAGTTATTATGTACATTTTAAAGAGATAGATTCGTCATGGTTTCTTGTTCCATATTTGGTTGACATAATGTAACTGTGTATTGTTAATGTCGGTTATCTTCGACTTTTCATTAACTCATACTAGCTGACCCGTGACCACTTCGTTTGGCGGTAAACATTTGTAAAATAACTACTTCTTGTGACTTAAATATAAAAGTTACTCATATACTGTCGATGACTTTTTTGTAGTTATTATCAAGCTCTACAACTTTTCTCTAGAACTCAATCATACATCTCTCATCGTTAAGGTAGCGTTTGCAAGAAACGTTTATATTCGACCGTTTTTCCTCCGACTTACTTTGTAAATCCGAATACCACAAAAGTCTTTTCATTTTTCGCATTAATATATAGCCTATGACATACACAAATAACGTGGCTTTCTATTGGTAGAATAATTTTCAAAATCAGTTTAGTAATTTCTTAGATTACCCTCTACAACATCACAAACTTTACCTCTTTATAATATTAGTATAGAATTATAAATATTTAATATAGTATCAATACAACGATAATAATATGTCAATTTTAGACTCCTACAATTATATTTTAACTCAGTTTTCTATTTTAGATAAGAGTAATGTGAGTCTTGGCAATAAGGATATGCGAATCAATAAATTTGAAATCCGGTGTTTTATTGTTTATTGTAATAAGGATTAATATGTATAGAACATTACATAAACGAATATAGTATCATTCAAAGTGGCGTAAGCAAATGACGTAAGCAAATTATATACAGGATTAGGATAAAAAAAGAAATAAGAAAAAAAAATGAATGAAAACATATTCTTTAGGATGACAATTATTACTTCAATAATTATATATTTGATCAAATCTATACATCTGAAAACAGAAATGGTGACCAAAAGCAGCATACAAATTAAGGTACAAGAGATTATTATTTAAAGAATTAATTGTTTGATTAATTCTATCCACTAGTTCCACCATCTGAATACGCGTCTCCTTTCGAAGCAGAAGCTCCACCAAATGCGTTGACAACATCCTTGGTTGATTTTAGTAGAGACCATGATGAAGCATCCTTCCCTGAAGCGCCGGAATCCACTAAAGCTGATGGGTTCTTGTGTAGTACTTCTTTGTAGGGATCTTGTCCTACTACTAACACCACCAAGAATAACAGAACCTGGAGGATATTTATTTCTATTATATTCATATATAACTAAAATAAATTACTGACGCTAAAATTGTTTTTAAATAGATATAACGGTACATACAAGATTGCGTATTTTAATCTTACAAAACCGAATACAGAAACAAGATCTATCTGTTAAAGGAAACATAATGAACAAAAACAGAAACTCTTTGCGTAGAGTTTCTAAATGTGATCAAATTCTACTCTTTTGTAATGTGAAATATGCGAGGATAAGCCTGGCGAGACGTGGCGACGCAAACCACATAAACTTTCCACTATTAATGAAATACTCAAAACATTTGCAACCATATCTGTATAAACATAAGATTCTAATTGTTTTCGGCCGCTCGTTCTACTAATGTTATGCAACACGCGCCGACGATTTTTTTTTTTTCGAAATGACTACGCTATTGACCCAGCGAGGTCTTAACAGCTTCACCGGACTACTAAGGCGAGCGCTTAAGGCATTCAGCTGGTTTTATTTTAGCAACCAGCTCAAGGGTGCACAGCACACCTCGGCTTGGCTGTTGCCTGTTGCATGCAAAATCGCGACCTATCTTAGGTAGCCTAGCTAACTATTCATATATGGATGAGTTGTTGAAACGTATATGTGTACCAACGTTACACGCCTCAACAACTCCTCCATATATTTATTATCGGAAAATTAAGAGTTTTTCAGTTCGATAAGGGAAAAAAATTAAACCCTTTCACTTTCATGTGTAAGCGTGTAGCGTGCACGTGTGTGGGAGTGATCGTGTAGTGTTGTAGCGGTGATGTATATTTGTGTGTCACCGTATCGCACAAGCAACGCACTCAAGGGCTCCCTACCGAGGGATCGAACCTAGGCTTGAGCCGCTGCCGTGGGAGGCCTAATCGGGTGTGCGGGAGCGAAATTAACCCCCAGACCACGGGACCTAGCGCCCTTTGATAAATGCCCAGAAAAGCACCGCGCATGCGTCTACTTGAATTTTTTTATTTAATAAAAATGTATATTTATGAAATAAAATAGTCATTATTTTATTGAACAGTTTGGTAATACTTTATCTTTATTTCATTATGCCACGGCTGATTCCTGTCGTAATCTGTTCTTTTATGCATATCACTTATACAAAACAATTTCGATGTTTCACATCTACCAGGCGTCCCGTGACTTTTCTCATTAGTTTACTAGAAATTATGTATCAGAACCCTGGAATAACTAAACTTTACGTTACAAAGAAAATAAGATATTTGATCATGTCTCAATATTGATAAAAATCATACTAAAACAGCGGAGTTAAAATAAGTAATTATATTCGGTCTTTACCTACGAAATTGCCTTTTTGTATGAAAAATTGAAACGAATTTTTTTTCATGTACTTTTTATTTGTATTAATCGAAATAATCACCCATGCAATCAATGCATCTGTGCCAACGCAGTGGCAGTTTATTAATGCCCTTCTTAAAGAAATCAGCTGGAAGGGAGGCAACAAATTCTTCAAAAGCATTTTGTACTGCCTCTCGGGTATTTAATTTTTTCCCCGCCAAGGAGTTATCCAAATTCTGGATAAAGTAGTAGTCTGTAGGCGCAAGGTCTGGTGAGTAGGGCGGATGACGGAGAACTTTCAACCCCAGTTCTTGCAACTTGGGAGACCGTCTGCTGTGCAGTATAAGGTTGCGCGTTGTCGTGCAGGAGCAGCAGAGACGAGCGATTGACCAAAGCTGGTTGGAGATGTGCCAGCTTCTCCATCATTGTGTTCAGTTCTTCACAGTATATATCTGCAGTAATGCTCACCCGTTTGGTAAGAAGCTGTGATGAATCACACCAGCGCTAGACTACCAAACAGTGACCATCACTTTTATAGGGGTAAGATTTCGTTTAGGGCATTGTTTAGGTGCTGAATCAGGATCCAACCAACTTGCTGAGCACTTGCGGTTATCAAACAGAATCCATTTTCATCGCAGGTAACAATGCGGTCTAAAATTCCTTCATTTGTGTGTCTGTAGAGCAGTGCAAGGCACGTCTCGACGCGTACTTCGCGCTGGCGACCATTGAGATCGTGGGGCACTCATATGTCAAACTTTTTTACCTTACCAATTTGACGCAAATGGACTAATATTGTTTTGACGCTAACGTCGAAAGCTGTTGCTAATTCAGCCGTAGATTGTGTATCATCAACTTCCACAATCGCCTTTAATTCGTCATTGTCGACCAAAGTCTTCGGACGACCGCGAGGTTCATTTTTCAGGTTGAAATTCCCGGAACAGAAGCGAGCAAACCAATAACAGGTGGTGCGTTAGTTTGTAGTGTTAGCTCCGTAAACGTCGTTCATATTGCGTGCCGCTTGTGCCGCGTTGCTGCCACGACGGTACTCATATTCCATAATTACTCGAATTTTTAACGTATCCATGATGACAAAAAAGATTGAAATGCGATGAAAATGTAACACTCAATCAATAAACAAATGATTACTTTTGGAAAATGAATTTCATGCTTTTAAAATAAAATTAATTTGAAATTAGAATTCTTAGCCAAACAAAAATTATTTTTATTTGAAATGGCCAGTACTGCAGAACGGCAATTCCATAGGTAATGGACCTATTATATTACTAGTATGAGTGAAGGTATTACTAGTATGAGTGAAGAGTAATCGTATTTCAATCTGCGGCACACATAGAAGATTTTCTGAGTGGAGATTTTAGTGTTATTTTGCTAGGTGGTAGAGCCATGCTGAAGCTATAACTGCTTTCAGCATGAATGGGTCAGCTCGCACCCGGTACTACAACCTGACTCACAGAAAACAGACGTGAAGTAACTGATCCTGCGATGTTGCGTTCCGTTCGGTCAGTGAGAGCTTAGGAAGACCATCTCTCCCTCCCTCTCGTCTATTCCCCGCAACACAACCTGGCAACGCACTTGCGACTCCCCTGGTGTTGCAAGTGTCTATGGACCATATTGATCACTTACAATCAGGTAACACATCTGTTGGATTGTTTTCTATGATATAAAAAAATATCACAACCACTAGTTAACAGATCGATAGTCAATATGAAAATCAATTTCTAAATAAAAAAGTCCTAAATGTGCGGAAATATAAGCTTTACATATTACAGAAAGCATATTTAATTTTACATACCTTTAGTAATATTTAACAAAAAATTATCCTTAAGAAGATAAAGATAAGATTAATGTCATTAAGCTTCTTGGGCAAAATTTTAATTTAATTTTTTTTTTATATTCCATTTGTATAAAGTTGCACGTAGAGTACTAGCCTATGCCCGCGACTTCGTTCGCGTGGAATAGTTACTTTGGGCTAATGCTAACACGCAGCGGAAGCTATCAATGGAAAAAGGAAATACAGATTTTGAAACATTCTTTAGTGGTTCTACGCTCCTATTGATCTGAGCTTGATGATATATAGCCTATAACCATTCTCGATAAATGAGCTATATAACACTGAAAGTATTTTTCAAATCGGACCAGTAGTTCCGGAGTCAACGTCACTCACGTCAAAGTCCCCTACAACGTCACAAATTCACAAATATTACCTTATTATAATATTAGTATAGATATATAATTGAATTAGTCATATGTCTCACCAGTAATTGGTAATAAAATGTTAACTCAAGATATTAAATTCTGTGAATTAGTACAGTTCTAAGGTTGTTTTAGCTTAACAAAAAGGTATGTCTACGACAGCAAAACTACGGGTTTAGAATTTAATTTTGTTTTTAATATTTTGTATTCGTGTGTATTGAAGATCCAACAAAAAATATTAAATAAGGATTTGAAATAAAACAGTGTGTAAACTTGTTTTGTCTTTGTTCATTAGCTTTGCATATTGTTCTCTCTAACCAATCTTAATTATTTATTTTACTTTTAGTTAGACTTTGGATTTTAAATCAAATTAATTTAATAATAAACTTACCAATATGGACTTCATTGTTCCGCTTCCTTCCAACTGATGTACTTTACAGTTGCGTATCACTATTTATATGTTCTTCGTATTGTACAAAATGATATAAAGTTGTTTTAAAAGTTCCTTTAAATTAATTAATCCATTTAAATTACAAGTTATGTTTAATTTAACAATAAATTAAGTGAGATAAGTAAATACGTTTCTATCGCTTCATTTAAATGTTAAACACTTGAATATGTTAAGGATATATATTAATTAATTAGTGAATACATTTTTAATAAGGACAACAGTATCTTAGTTGCATATATAATATAACAAATGATTGGTGCGAGTAAGTGATATTATATAGTTCTAGAAACTCTTACAGATGCCCACCACATAATATAAATATCATAAGTACAAAGCTGGACAATATTTTATATCGCATATTTGACTGGGAAATAATAAACAATACTGTTAGCACTCTCCGTACTACTAATGACTTACTATAGTCTATATCAGGGGTGTTGCTAATGACCTGAGACGCCATCGGTCGATGCTATGTTTTAATGTCGGATAGTTATACTACGAAGGACCCACAAAAGGGGCGGCGTTTATCGTGCTGACTCACAGCGAACGGGGTTGACGAAAGCGTCGTCGACGCCGTTCTCGCGCGTCACTGATCCCTGTCAGAGAAGGACGTTCAATATGAAGCCCGCGTACCTACCGCGAACTCGTACTTGCCACTATCCTCGATAGACCCCGCTGATAGGGCTCCGATCGTCACGATGGAGCTATACGTCACAACACCCGCCGCTTCCTCCGCGACCGGTCACGCCGCCGCGCCTGAATACCCGCGCCCTCGCCCTCGCCTTTATCCGCGATAAACAAGGACGGTTTCGAAAAATAAAAAATTGTCCCGCCCTCCGCCACGCGACTCCGACTCGGACTCGGGTCCAGTAAGTCCAGCAGTATAGGTCCCGTGCCGCGAGACCAATAGAATAGACGGCGCCCCGGCGCCTACCGCGACCGCGCAACACGCCAAAACAAAATCGAGCTCTGGCAGATCCAGTCCTGTCTCCGTTCCGCTCACTCTAACCGCGGCTAAGAAGCCCCGCCCACCCCTGTCGGTCACCATCCAGGATAAGGCGCGATGGATGTCAGTCTCCATCGCGCTGAAAACCTTAGGCATTCAGTACAAGTCAGCCCTCAACACCCAGGCAGGGATTCAGGTTAAGATGACTAGCACCGATCACCATCGCAAGCTAACCGAGTACTTATGAGTACAAAAGTTAGCTTATTTCACATACGCACTAGAGGAGGAACATCTACTCCGAAAAGTCTTACGTCGTATCCAGGTCGAAATCTCAACAGACGACATACTAGCGTTTCTTAAGAACGAGAACTTCCCTGTCCAAGAGGTACACCGCATATACCACCCGATCACTAAGTCCAAGTTCAACTTGGTGTTGGTCATTCTCGACCGCACTAAGGAGGGCAAGGAAATTTTTAATATCACGTCCGTGTGCAGTCTCACAGTCGTCACGGTAGAGGCCCCGCGCAAGTCCCATACGCCCTCGCAGTGCCACAACTGCCAGGGCTACGGTTATGTAGCTAGGAATTGCCATCTCCGTCCGAGATGCGTAAAGTGCTTAGGAGATCACTCCACTACAGAGTGCCCGTGTACCCCGCCTCAGCAGATCCTCCGAGTTGTGTTCTGTGCGGGAATGCGGGTCATCCCGCGAACTATCGTGGCTGTCCCCACACCCCGCGCACGCATCGCCCTCGCCAAGCGAGGCAGGCGGCCAGAGCGCCTGTCGCCACCACGCGCCCTCCATCTCCGCTACTCATGTCCGTGGAGGCCTTCCCCGGCCTGCCGGTTGCCTCCTGCACCCCGGCAGCGCCCGCGCGCACACCGCGTGCGCCACCCTCTGGCCCCCTGGGCTCCCAAACCTGAGCCCCAGGCTCAGCCTCCGCAGGCGAAGCCTATTCAATACGACCGCCTTTTCTTTCGAAAGCGTTGATTGGATTAGCCAGTTAATGGTCGTACACGACATAGCAGACATCTTACCTTTTGTCGAGCTTCTCGTGATGAAGAAAAGTCAGGATATGCTCAGAGCGTTTGCGTTTTCCGGCCCTTGCTAGGACAATGAACGAGCTTGTCCGTGCTCATTACAAGTCTCTTT
Organism: Antheraea mylitta; assembly: GCA_014332785.1. NCBI lineage: Eukaryota > Metazoa > Arthropoda > Insecta > Lepidoptera > Saturniidae > Antheraea > Antheraea mylitta. The sequence continues at coordinate 8,592,873 of JACEII010000007.1, read as the reverse complement.
AAACATGTTTGCGGTAATGAATAGGGTTAAACCGCGCGGTCTATCTATTTTATTTTTTAATGCTAGGAATCTCTCAACACAGCGCGATCTAGTAGCTGCCTTCTTGCGCGATAAAAAAATAGATATTTTCCTCACAGAAAACATTACTAAAAGCGAAAATGCGTAGCCCGTAAATCGCAAATTATAATATAATTAGAAATGATCGTGTCACCCGCGGGGGTGGCACCTTAATCTACTTCAAATGGTTGTTATACTGCATGCCGATAGATCCGCCCGCTCTAGCCAATATGGAAGTGTTAGTGTGTAGACTAGGGATGACCGGTCATACATTAATTATAATAGTGTCCGCGTATCTCCCGCTGACTAAAGAATTATTAAAATCCGACTTAGAAGCGTTACTCAAATTAGGAGACTCCGTCATAATAGCGGGGGACCTCAACAGTGGGAATGTCATCTGGAACAGTCCGACTACTTCTCGTAACGGGAAAATATTGGACAAACTAGACGACGATCTAGCTTTTGACAACATAGCCCCTATGGAACCCACTCACTTTTAAGATAACTGTCGTCCGACATTGTTAGACGTAGCTCTCTTTAAAAATGTCACGCTTCGGTTACGATTCATACAAGTCGTACACAAACTTGACTCAGATCACTGTCCCGTTATACTACTGTTAGGTTGGAGCTCGGATGCCACCGCTCCGTCGGTTAAGGTGGCAGATTACGCGAAACTCGCGCGCTATTTCAAAGAAAATCCTACGTCTCAAAGTTTAAACAGGATTCCGAACGTGTTGGTCTCGAAAGCCGACGCGGACCTGACTACCGATTCCCTGGTCGATTACCTTCAGACCGCCGTCAGGGAGAATTTTCGGGGTGCTAGGGTTTTACAGCCTGACTGGGTCGCAACCACCACGTATATGGCGATAAAGCCCGTAATAGTGATTCGCTTCTGCGGGTCGCGTTTCGGGATCAGCCTGTGCATATCCAGCTTTTTTCAGGCCGGCATGATAGTGGCGACCGGCGATGGATAATGTGTCAATCGGTGGTCGCTATTATTTTTGAATTGCACTGTGCTTACCATCAGGCATAATGCACTCATTTTCCGTGCTACAATAAAAAAAAAGACCTAGAAAGAGGTAGAAGCGGTGAACGATCGCCGCTTTATACTCCCGGACGACGTTAAGGCATTGATCATGGATAAGAACGCCGTGACCAGAGCTTACGACACTTACCCGTCCGCAGAGAATCGCGATCGGTTACGCTCACTACGAAAGTTAATTAAGAATCGAATCTCTGAGATCCGGGCCGACAGGTGGGACGGTCTTCTGGAGGACTTCAGGCCGTTCCACCTGGTATTCTGAAAGCTCACGCGTACATTCAAGTCAGCCGATACTATTCCGATGCCCTCTGGACAGAGGCACCGGGTTGCCTCTCGCAATCGATAGTTTAGACAAGGCGGAGTCTCTCGCAGCGAGTTTAGAAAAACAGTGTTCATCAAACACAGCCAATACTGACTCTAATCATATTGGATCGATCGAGTCCTCGGTAGAGCGCGCACTCGGGTCCCTCCCAGCGGATACTCTAACCCCTATCACTTTTGATGAAGTATCGGATGCCATCAAGCGTTTAAAGCTTAAGAAGTCCCCAGATCCCGATGGGATCAGGAACGAGGTATTGTGACTCCTTTATGATCACATCATAGCTCTACTGGTCTGCTCCTTCAATGCGGCCATGTCCCAGGGCCATTCTCGTGCCCACACTTTACAGTCTGTTCGTCCGTGACCTACCTCGGTCCCCGGGAGTAGAGCTAGGTTGTTATCCTGATATACAGTCATCTACGCTTCCGGATGGTTTCCGATACAACTTAGGAAACTCGTCGCAGAGGCCATTAGCACACTCGGTGACTGGTTTACTGCGATGGCGTATAGAGGTCAACCGCGACAAAAGTGCCGCAATACTTTTCAATTCTAAATACCGCGATTACGAGCGTAAACTCAAACCTATCACTTTGCACGACATATTTTTACCGATCCTCCCAACGAAATTACGGCAGCGAACGATCCGTACCAGCCTGTCTCTCGAAACAGAGCGTGTTCACGCCCACGCCCGCGAAACCACAGATCACGCCGCCGTGGTCTGGGGGTTAATTTTGCTCCCGCACACCAGATTAGGCACCCCTCAGCAGCGACTCAAAATTAGGTCGGTTCCTCGGCGGGGAGCCCTTGAGTACGCTGCTAGCACGATACTGTGTAACACAAAAACGTACATCATTGCTACAACACTACACTATCACCTCCACGCACGTGCACGCCACACGCTTACACATGAAAGTGGAAGGGTTTTATTTTTTTTCCCTTATCGAACTAAATATCTCTAATTTTCCTATAATAAATACATGGAGGAGTTGTTGAGGCGTGTATGCTTGGTACACATGTACATTTCAACAACTCATACATATATAAATATGGGATCATACGCTTGGAGAATAAACATAAAAACCACCTTAAATGACTTTTATTCACTCCGAATACAAAAACCGTCTTATCTTTCTTACACTCGTATGCCATCTGCTAATTACAACTGAGACAATCATACTGTGTGTCTCTTTCTACCATTACATTCCGTTTCCCACATTCGGCCACCCCGACAGAATGACTGTCCTCAGTCATTCAGTAGCCTGCTTACAATTACATTGTCTAGCACATAAATATTTCAAGCTTACATGTTACAGAATATCTTAACTATAAAATTATTTTTCTTAATCCTTAACCTAAAGTAACTTCTATTTAGAAACAAACAGTATTACAATTCTGTATAACATTGTACCTCATGTGACAACCTAAAAATACCAAACGGTTAATATTAATTAAATTTATAAAACTTTAACAACTTACATTATGACTTTTAATAATTTACCATAATAAAAACTATATAGGAAACAATAAAGAAAGTTTTCACTTCAATATTATATAGAAATACACAAGAAACATAATAGATAGGTATTCAGTTCACCTTTTCATAAAAACAGCTAAACTAAAAAAAATATTTGTGCCTTTACTAACAGAACTTACTTTTTCACCTTGATACCTATTATGTCCTATACTCTTAGTGATCTTATATGGTCCCAGAAACCTTGGCTTCAATTTCATGGTATGATGTGTCCGCTTTACAGCAACTAAATCACCCTGTCTATATTTAATACCTTTCTTTTTTCTCTTATAAAAATATCTTTTACTTTTTCCCTGGACCTGAAATATTTCTTTAACTTTTCTTGAGCTCTTATAGAGTAATTTTTTATCTATAAAATAGTCTGAACAACTTTCTGACTTCAGTATTTCAAATGAAATGTGTTTTCTTGACTCTTTCTTGAGATTTAACTTCCAAAGTACTCTTTCTTTTCGGAGCTCATCTTTAATTATTTTATTGTTTACTCTATGGTAATCGACACAAACTTTAGTGCTGCCATCTTTCTTTTTAAAAAGCACAAGGGGACTAGCGTATTCAGAAAAACTTGGCCTTATCTGTACTTGTTGCTTAAGAACAGGATCTGTAATCAAACAGTTAGGTTTTCCTATCTCACCTATAACAAAACAAATTTTATTCAACCATACATCGTCTCGTGGCATTACCGTGACTGAACCCTTGTTGATAATAATTACAGTATTTGATAAAAATTCTTGCCCTAACAATAAATCATATGGCATAACATCATTAGGAACAATATAAAATGTACATAGAAATCGTTGGTTATCTAAAATAATTTCAGCTTTAAACTGTACTAGAGAACTAATCCGTTTTTCACCAATTCCAGTTAATGTTACAATTTCTTTATTAAAAGTCGTAATATTTAATCCAAAAAATAGTTTTATAGAAATCAAATTTAGAGCACTCCCGCTATCAACTAAACTCATAAAATGTTTGCCGCAAATGTTCACCATCTTTTCGGATTTGTTTTTGTTTACATTATGGTTGACAGTGTTGACACCGTATGTGACAACTGTCATAACATCGTTATGAAGTTCACTCTCGGTCCCTGATTGGTCAACGCTATAGCCACCATCTTCGTTTTCGTTCCTTCCTGTTGTGTATAACTGTTTTACCGACCGGCCAACTTCATTTGAATCCTTTCGAATGTAACGATTTTCAGATCGGTTTCGGTCACACTGTTTTATCGACCGATTCGGCGGCGTCGATACTGTAATGCCGCTTGCGCTCGTTTGCAAGTTTTTGCACTGTGATCCAATATGGCCGAATTCATTACAGCGGAAACATTTTACGCCATTTTGACAATGCGCTGATATATGTCTCCTGTCACCACAGTTGTAACATCGGCGTTTATTCAATGCTTCCACATTTTTTTTCAGCCTTTTCTTCTCGTCTATTGATTTTCCTCATTTCATCCTTAATTTTTTCATAGATACATAACTTCTCTTTTAAAACACTATACGTAGTCACACCGTATAAAACAACCTTGTTAATGGGGGCGTCTTCGATACCGTCTATTATGTATTGAATAGCCACATAATCGGGAAATTTGGCTCTTTTGCCGAGTTCTTTCATTATGAGCATGTATTGATAATAACTTTCGTCTTTTCTCTTCTTTCTGGCTGACATTAATTCGTGCATTTCTTTAGTATTTAGTATGTCCGGAAATTCTTTCTGTAGAGCATTTTTCAAGTCCTCGTAATTTTTAAACACCTTTTCGGATTTAAGCCATAGACCTGCCGTGCCACATAAAGATCTTCGAGCTATTATTAACATTTGTTGAGGACTCCAACCGAATATCTCTGTATTATCCTCAATATCTTGGGCCAACTTTATCGATGAATAAGATGTATCCTCTCCATTAAACTGGGCGATGCCTCCCTCGACATTATAAGACATGGCCGCCGTTGCTGCATGCGAAGCCACGCTGTCGTCACCTTTTTTACTCTCATCCTCTGCCATCTTCGTATTTGTAATAAATAACACGTATTAATCACGTCTTTTCCAACTTTACACTTCGTTAGACCGGGCACACGGCGCGAAAACCCCGTACCGTCTTGTAGGTTATGCGCGCCAGTAAATTCGTCGTAATTGTCTTTATGCTTCTACTTTCTCTAAGCAGATCCCGAACGAGCCCCCATATTTTGTGGGATCATACGCTTGGAGAATAAAACATAAAAACCACCTTAAATGACTTTTATTCACTCCGGATACAAAAACCGTCTTATCTTTCTTACACTCGTATGCCATCTGCTAATTACAACTGAGACAATCATACTGTGTGTCTCTTTCTACCATTACATTCCGTTTCCCACATAAATAGTTAGCTAGGTTAGCTAAGATAGGATAGCGATTTTGCATGCATCGGGCAACAGCCAAGCCGAGGTGTGCCGTGCACCCTTGAGCTGGTTGCCAATATAAAATCGGCTGAGTGCCTTAAGCGGTCGCCTTAGTAGTCCGGTGAAGCTGTTAAGACCTTGCTAGGTCAATAGCGTAGTCAGTTCGAGAAAAAAACAACTATTTTTAGTAAAATTATGAATTACCGTTGGATATCCATAGCGACATTTAAACTATTACAACCAGCCACATTTACAGATGACACCTCATCTTTTATAAAGAGTATTTGAAAGATTAGCTAACCTAGTAAATAGGCAGAGATCAAAGAGTTAAGTACATATTTCTTCTTCTATTATACAACCGATTGCCGCATTTTTATTTAATAGCTATTTAGCCCAGAGAAAAGCTCAGATCAGAAAAAAAATGAAAATAATTTACATTTTTACTTTTAATATTAAAAGTTCAAAAATAAATAAATCATTATCGAATTTCGAGCATTACAAGTAGTTCGATGAAGATATTGAGATCTTGCCAGGTCAAATGCGTAGTCAGTTCGATAAAAAAGAGCATTAGACAGTAATACAAAGTAAATAGTAATATAACAAAAAAAATTGAGCCGTCATAAGACGCCTGGCAGGTGTGAAACATCGAAATTGTTTTGTATAAGTTACATCCCTAAAAGAACACATTACGACGTACGAACAGATTATCAAGTAATTTGGTTCACTGTATTATTTTAATTTTTTGCCTCATTTAAATCTATCTATACAAAAACATGTGTAAAAATATGAACATCTAATGGAATACATGACTTGATTAATCTTATACAAATATATGATAACTCGACCAGGAATAGGTACCGTTAAGCATTATTTAATTTAGTTCATCCTTTTTTTTTCGAACCAACTACACTATTGACCTAGAAAGATCTTAACAGCTTCACCGAACTACTAAGGCCAGCGCTTGCGGCACTTAGCCGATTTTACTGGACAACTAGCTCAAGGATGCACGGCACACCTCGGCTTGGGCTGTTGCCTGATGCATGCAATTCGCGAACTATCTGAACTAACCAAAGCTAAACTACATATTCATACTTATATGAGTTATAGAAACATATATGTGTACCAAGCATACATACCTCGACAACTCTTATATGTATTTTGTGACGGATAATTTTTCAGTTCTATAAGGGAAAAATAAAACCCTTCTACTTTCATGTGTAAGCGTCTAAACGTGCACGTGTGTGGAGGCAATATGTGTAATCTTGTCGCAGTGATGTAAGATTTAGTGTCACTGTATCGCGTGGGCAGCACACTCAAGGGCTCCACGCCGAGGGAACGGACCTAGGCTTGAGCCGTTGTTGAGGGGAGAGTTCATCCATTAAATCGATAAATGAATAATAATCTAAAGCCTCTAGATTGATGTAACCATTCCTCTTCTAAGACTACGAGCCACTCATTTGGAAACACGGATACAAAGACGTAGCTCACTTAAAGTCCTAATTCTATTTAGAATAAGCTATCCTTGCCAGAATGAAAAAGGCGTTAATGCAATATTAATCTATACCAATATATAAAGCTGAAGAGTTTTTGTTTGTTGGTATGGGTGAACGCGCTAATTTCAAGAACTACCGGTCCGATTTGTAAAATTCTTTCAGTGTTAGATAGCTCATTTATCGAGGAGGGTTTTAGGCTACATATCACCACGTTTTTTTTTTTTTTTTTTTTTTTATTGAAGGACGACAAAGTGACTGCACTATGCCTGATGGTAACCATAGTACAATCCAAGAACAGTGGCGACCACCGCGAGACAGATCATCCATCGTCGGTCGCCGCTGTCATGTCGGCCATAATGACGAAAGTCACCCGGTACTGGATATGCACAGGCTGATCCCGAAACGCGACGCGCAAAAGCGAGTCACTATGACGGGCTTTTTCGCCATGTACATGGTGGTTGCGACCCAGTCGGGCTGTATAACCCTACTACCCCGCTATCGCCATTGCCTCGTTCGTTGATCAGCAGGGTGCACCACGTGCAGGTGAGGTTGGCTTGGGTGTCTCAAATCTTAAGATGTTACTCGACACCCCTTACACCCCAAATTAAAATCAATAAGAGCGGGGAACCAATTAATGATGTTTCAAAATCGGGCTATTTTTTTTCCTTTTGAGATTTTTCGCTGCGTGTTAGCGTTAGTATTATATACGTTGCCATGGTAACGTATTAACTTTCTATCGCAAATATTTTCACAGTTTATTTTGTGTACCTATTCAAAAAGATTATTCTAGGGTAGGTGTTACTCGCGGTTTCGCACGCTTTTTTTAACATATTAAATAAATGTAAAATTGTGATTAAAAGTGAAATTGATCAAAAATATGGTATGTTGTTCACTAAACAACATGCGCGTGACACGTGCGCTGTACTGGACTCCAAAAATAAATTTATTGAAAGTCACATGTTTGTATGTAATTTAAATTATAGCAACGTATAATAATACCTTAAATATATCGACAATACGGGCACATTATATCTATATAATAAAAGATTTAACACATATTGTTCGATATTGTATAGCTTAATATTTTCATTACTTTTTTATACATTGATAATTGAGCACTGAGGGTGGTATTATAGTAGTTTAGTTTCAGGTATGTGGTTGATGATAAATCCCATCGCATTCTATATACTGTTAGTATTCACATATCTAATGTACACGTTACATGGTTACAGTAGATGATGTGCGTGTCCTGCTTAACATTTTTTTAAAGAGTATTTCGCTAATTTACACATCTAATCGCAATTTTACATTTATTTAATGTATTAAAAAAACGCATGCGAAGTTGCGGGTAACAGCTAGTAAATAATAAAACAAAAAAAAAAAAATATTTATTTTATTGGTTTGTAGAAATCAATAGACATGTGCATAATATTTTATATTTAAATTTCTTTCTCGCATCAAACGTCTGTGATTATATTAATGGAACTAAAATTTATCCATTTGTAACACCTAAAGAATTAGCATTGCCATCAGGTGAAAACGCACCTCCCTGAACATCGGAGGAGTCCTTAGTACCCGTTACGGAGGAAGATGCCTGAGGATGATCTCCTGATGCCACGGAAGTCATCAAAGCAGCCGGCATGTTATGAACAACGTGGAGTAGGGTGTTTGGTGCATACGTTCGTTGTGATAACGTCGACGCAACTAAAAGTGTTATAATCTGAAATGGGATATTAACATCATTATTATTATCCTTATTCCACCTAAGTAGGATCGGCACAATATGTTTTTTTTTCTATTAACTCCTGTCAGATGTCATCTCAATATTCGCACCTATTACGAACATATCATTTACACACAGTCCATCTATACCTTTTCGGTCTTCTTCTACTCGAATATCCGTCCACTATCATACTCTACACTTTTCTAGTTACATGGTTTTCATCTCTCCTCATGGCATGCCCACACCATGCTAACTTATTACTCCTCAACTTCTCTATCACTGGTGCTATTTTCAAACCTCCTCTGATATACTCATTCTTAATCTTATCCATTCTAGTTACACCACACATCCACCTTAACATTTGCATCTCTGCCGCATGTAATTTTCTCTCATCCGTCTCTTTCGTAGCCCAGCACTCAGATGCGTACAGCATGACCGGTCTTATCATAGTTTTACAATCCTTCCCCCTCGAGTTTCAGGGGCATTCGTGGCAAGCTACCCCAGACATATTTCGCCATTTCGTCCATTTTACATTTATCCTATTCCTCATATTCTTGTCAATGCCACCGTCGTTTTGTACCAATGATCCGAGACAACAAAAATTGGATATTAACATATATACCATATAACCTTTAATTTATATTTAAAGGGTTAATAGGTTTGCTACGGACCATAGTGGTTACAAAATCTTTCAGTTTTATGAACGAAGTATCAGCTTATTTGTAACAGTACTTGTGGGAGTAATTGCATTAAGAACTTCTCTAAGAGAAGCCAAGTACAATCACTAATTTTAGTTGGCAATAGTATTGGCGGATAGTAAAGGAAACATCAGCTTTAATTGAGACTGGTTTTACCTGACCCAATTCTTAAATATTCGATAATACAGACACTTAAAGGCTCTTTACAAGACTCTTTTCAAAGGCATTGTTTTAATTTAAACATGCAGACGTTAACCAGCGGGAATTCACACTATCCAAGATTACACGATTACTCCAGCAAAAGTATATCAACAATAAATACTAGTGAATAGTGCGTTAGACCTACCAGAGTTAGCGTTAGAGCTAATAAAACGGCTTTTAGATTATTTTTCGTAAAAACCTTAGTATAAAAAAATTCCTTACCAACGTAACTCTCATTGTTCTTGTTGCTTTTGACTTGTGATACTTTTCTATTTAATTTTGTTATTATAACTTCTATATTAATTATGGTAATACAAATGACGGCTCGAGTTAAGTACTAGGGATGAGTAGTAATCTATACTAATTTTATAAAGCGGAAGGGTTTGTTTCGTTGAACGAGCTAATCTCAGGAACTAAGGAACAAGTCCGATTTGAAAAAATATTTCAGTGTTATATAGCTCATTTATCAAGGAAGGACATATCATCACGCTAAGACTAATAGGAACGGAGTCCCAATGAAAAATGTTTCAAGATCGGGATTTTTTTCCTCTTCAGAGCTTCTGTTGCGTGTTAACGTTAGCCCAAAGTAACTATTCCACGCGAACGAAGTCACGAGCAGAGGCTAACCTATAATAAAACTTTATAAATAATATCTTAGAAGTACTGAGAAACTATTAGAAAGGTCTTAATATTACTCATCATAAAAACGTTAGTATACAAAATTTGCTTACCAGTATAGTCTTCATTGTTCCGGTTCGGTTTGACTATTGGTACACGGTTTCATTCCAACTATTGTTATAAGTTCCTTATATACTATTATAGGTTACTTATAATTCAATACAAAAGATTACACAAGACCTGTTCTAATTTTCTTTTGCATTTTATCTACTAATAAATTGTTGTTTGCATAATGATCAAACATTTAGTTCAAGAAAATAAATTTGCGCGCTTCATTTTAATGCAGATTATCTAAAATTTCAATTCTGAAATGATAATGTCAGTCGAAAATTCAATAAACTACGTTGCTACCAATGTAATTTATAAATACACTAAATATTATTTTGCTGTGGTACAAGCATTCCTCTCAAAATTTTGTTAAGCGTTAACGTTGGTACTTAGTAACTTATATAATATAATATTTTACATTTCTTTGTAAATAGTTCTGTAAAGCTATAACAATTTAATAGTAGTATATGAGAATTCGTTTCATAATAAACAAAATCGCATAACATCTTTCGTTTATAAAATGATATTATGGGAAAATCTTTTTTCTTTTGTACGAACCTAAGTTTTTCATTCTTTTTTTCTAAAAACCGAGTAGTTTGTAGGATACATAAACTTTTATTGAAACGTTCTGCCTGTAGTAGATTAAAATATACGTTTTTTTTGCTTAAGAACCTTCTCCTGACAATATCAAATACAACAAAAAAAGAATTAGCGAAATCGGTTCAGCTGTTTTCAAGATTTGCGCTTAGAGTAGAGTAGAGCCACGCTGAAGTTATTACTGGTTTCAGCATGAATGGGTCGACTCGTATGGAGTAGTACCACCCTTTCGAAGAAAACCGACGTGAAGTAACATAGTAAATGCTTGTATTGTTACGTTTCGTTCGATCAGTATGAGCGCTGTAGAACCACCTCTTCTCCCTTCTCCCCCTCCCCCAAACACAGTCTGGCAACGCACTTACTCCTCCGGTGTTGCAAGTGTCTATGGACGGCGGTAATCACTGAACATCACGTGACTCACCTGCCCATTTGCCTTCTAAGAAATAAAAAAATATTTAGTGATTCATTTTTATATTATAGACTAGCTATTACCTGCGGCTTCGCACGCGTTTTTTAAATATATTAAATTGATTTAAAATTGTTATTAGACTTGTAAATAACAATAATACTCTTTCAAAAATATTTGTAAGTATGACACGCACATCATCTACAGTAACAGGTAACATGTACATTATATATGTAAATACTAATAGTGTATCGAATGGGATGGGATTTATCATCAGTCACATAACTGGAACTTTAAACTACTATCTATATATCACCCTCAGTGCTCACTTACATTATATAAGAAAGTAATGGAAATTTTAATCTATACATTATCGAACAATATGTGTTAAATTTTTTTAACCGACTTCAAAAAAAGGAGGTTATCAATTCGACTGTAAGTTTTTTTTTATGTTTGTTACCTCATAACTTTGGACTGGCTGAACCGATTTTGAAGATTCTTTTTTTATTTGAAAGCTAGTGCTTCCCGTGTGGTCCCATTTTGGTCCAGTTCTGTCAACGCCATCCAGTGCAAAACCGTATAAGTGTTAAATTTGCATTTGGTGTGTATACGACAAATAGACGAATAACTCAATATCATGTCAATCAATTTCGATGATTCCTTTTTTATTGTAAAGGGTGTTCTTCAAGGGTAGTTTGATGAGAGTTTGGTTACGTTCTGATTATGGGATCCTTGACAAAGTAACACAACTTTCAAGAAACAAGTCTACTCCTTTCTTAAGGGCCGGCAACGCATCTGTGATTCCTCTCGTGTTGCAGGTATCCATGGGCGACGGTGATCACTTACCATCAGGTGACCCACATGTTATAGAAAAAAAATTATGTACACTAAAAATAGAAAAATAAAGTAAATTTTCAAAAAAAAGAATTAACCGACTTCAATATTAATCAGAGGCATAAAAATAAGGCACTGAAAACTGGAAAATAAATAGTTTATCAAATTAACCAAATTTAATGAAACATATGAATATGTGTGCTACCAAGAGATGCATTGGAAGTCGGTGCCTTTGTACCTAGATGTAGATGATATGATTTTCGGTTGGCACCGATTTCCAATACATCTCTTGGTAGCACACATACTCATATGTTTCATTAAATTTGGTTAATTTGATAAACTATTTATTTTCCGGTTTTCAGTGCCTTATTTTTATGTCTCTGATTAATATTGAAGTCGGTTAATTCTTTTTTTTGAAAATTTACTTTATTATTATATAGATATAATATGTCCATATTGTTGCTATAATCAAGTTATCAATATACCTTGCTATAATTTAAATCACATATAAACATATGACTTTCAATTACATGTATTCTTGGAGTCCAGTACAATGTACGTCACACATGCATGTTTACAGTGAACAACATATTTTTGGTATACTATATACTATAGGTTATTACTACTAACCTTTTAGAATAGCAGCACAAAATAGACTTTAAAAATGTTTGCGATAGCAACGTACTACGTATAATCAAAAATTGGAATAAAAAATAACGTAGAGTAAACTTTTAAACAGGAACACAAAATAAACCATGATAATATTTCCGACAGAATGTTATTATGTTACCATGGCAACGCATATAATACTGACACTGACACGCAGCGGAAGCTCCAAAAATAGCCTGATGTTGAGACATTCTTCATTAGTGCTCCGCTCTTATTGATTTTAACGTGATGATATGTAGCCTATAGCCATCCTCGATAAATGAGCTATCTAACACTAAAAGAAACTTTCAAATCGAACCGGTAGTTCTTGAGATTAGCGCGTTCAACCAAACGAACAAACTCTTCAGCTTTATAATATTAGTATAGATGTGATGATTATAATTAAGATGATAACTAAAAAGTTCTTGTAGAAATGTCTACGTTTACTTAAATTTTGGCCGATGATTAGCCAAAACCTTTTTTTTTTTATATTTATGTAACATAATCTTAGTAAAGAATCTTAAAAGCAAACAGGCGTTTAAAACAAGACCAGGTTAAACAAATTATGTGACCAAAAATTATGCTATAATTACAAGCGTAGAAGTATGTCACAGATATTTTTAATATGGAGTGGATTTTTTTTTTCTCAAAATGACTACGCTATTGACCCAGCTAGGTCTTAACAGCTTCACCGGATTACTAAGGCGAGCGCTTAGGGCACTCAGCCGATTTTATTTGACAACTAGCTCAAGGGTGCACGCCCACCTCGACTTGGGCGGTTGCCTGATATGTGCAATTCGCGAACTATCTGAGCTGAGCTAAGCTAACTATTCATACATATATGAGTTGTTGGAACATATATGCGTACCAAGCATACATAACTCAACAACTCCTATATATTTCGAATCAGATAATTTTCTAAACTATTTCAGTTCGATAAGGGAAAGAAACAAAACCCTTCCACTTTCATGTGTAAGCGTGCATGCGTGCACGTGTGTGGGGGTGATTTGTGTAATGTTGTTGCAGTGATGTAAGATTTTATGTCACTGTATCGCGCGAGCAGTACACTCAAGGGCTCCAAGCCGAGGGAACGGAGATAGGCTTGAGCCGCTGCCGAGGGGTGCCTAATCTGGTGGAGATGGAGTGGATTGAATATTATGAATTTTTAAAGTGTTAAATTTGTGCGTATTTGACAAAGTTGCAGGAATCGATGCAAATCGCAGTACAAAAGTTGGTTGTTACTTGAATGTTTTATTTTCTATACATCTTTTAATCCAGTTGTTATTCAGTTCCATTGAATTAAAGATTCAGTTGAAACAGACTAAATCGTACTCAAAGATATACTTTGATATTCTTGAAAATGATTTATTATGAACACCGTACTTTAGCAGAGTTACGTATTCATACAAACAGACATATATTTCTGAAATTGATTAAAATGTACTAATTATTCTAAAAGACCTGCAACATTTTTTTTAATATTTAAAAAAATCAGACACGTTAGGCTTACACTCTTATTATATGTAAGGATATCCTGCACTTATACTGTATGTATTAATTTTAAAAATGTGATTGTGACGTCAGTATATTTGCTTCGTTTCCACGTTTATATTACTTAACTCACCGTTACAAAATTTTAAATACGTGTTGTGAGGCCACAAGGTAAATATCGTCTAGAAAAAAAAAATTGCTTTCCCGAGTAATAGATCAGATCTACATTAATGAGAGCGAATCCGGAAGAAGAAGCTAGTTAAAACATACTTGTTGATCATTTTAATTTTTGTCTTCAAATTATTTTTTCCCCTTAAAATTCCCTTAAATTTCTTTTTTTATGAACGTACAACTTTTTGAATTAAAAAAAAATTATAATTACCTTACTCAGTCTAGAATATACGAATTCTAATTTAGGATTATTTCTAGTATTAAAATATATCCATCATTTAAAAAATCTAGTTCACCTTTATTTTGATATCATATCGAATATAATATATTAATACCTTTAAACGAGCAATTCTTGTACATTTTTATATTATTATAATATATTCAGGATCTTAAAACGGTGTGAGTGAGCAATTTCTGTGAAACTTAGTATGTAGATGGTTTCGGGAAAGATAAATCGATCTAAGTAGATTTTACTCATAGAATTTTTTTTTTTGCTGACTTTTCAGGCAATGAAAAAATATAGCTAGAATATGAAGGTAAATTTCGTCGCCGCTGTCAAAACAAAAATAGTTCAGATGAAAATCGGCTGCTTCAAAAATCCGTCTACACCCAGTTCGAATCCAAGTGACTATATAATAATAAAACTTTGTTAGGGAAATCTAATAGTTTATTTTATATTAAGAATGTTTTATAAAGAACCGACCTAAACTCGGTCGTCCAGGTACTATTAGTTTATAGACTTTAATTTAGTCTAATTAAATATTTATATATATATAATTAAAAATTCGTGTTATTAACGGTTAGAAATCATAAATCGTACTGAACTTTCCTTAAAAATCTCGAAGTATACTAAAATTCACATCGCTGTTCAAAAATGTCAAAAGAAGGCGAACTGAATACGAAAAACGACATTTAAATAAAATATCTACTTTCATCCCAATGCTTAGTGACCTAAAATATTGAAGCAGAAACACTCAAAAGAAAAGGGTGGCCTAAATTTTATTGCTTTCTTGCAGAACATAACTATTGATAACGGGGTTCAAAACCGTTTAAGGATAAATAAAAAACATGGATTGAATGGGTATTTTTCTCATACAGTAATAGTTAAAACATTATTATAAAATACATATCCAGTGTTGAGAGTAAAGGTTCTCGCATAAATCCTAAAGCGAGTCATTTATACGCATTCTATGTAGAAATTATTTTCGATTTGTAGCTTTTATTATACCAGCTGACTGTTTAAAGGATGATACCCTTCAATCATGTGGTAATTCATGGTCATATTTAACATATAAAATAATAATATCAAAACTGATACTAATAAACAACAAAGAAAATAAATGACAAAAAGGCGCTTTTCAAGGTTACTTTACAAGGTCATTACGTAACTGCTTATTGTGGGGATGCTGTAAAGTCGAACAAAGGGAAGTGGGGCGCGGGCCGAGATACGATTGTTTCACTCTAAATAATTAGGTAAAATATTAAGCACCTATTTTTTTATTAATTCAAAACAAGAATAGACTATTTATTATCCTGTAAAATATTGCTAGCGGCTAACCAGGAACTAAACAGCGACGACAGTGGAAAAAATATTTCAAATATACATAAACAAATATTTCGCATATACCATGGTGGGTGTTCAGAGGAGTTGTTTGGACTGATACCAGCCGCTGCATTCCACTATCGTACAACCCGCCTACAAGTAATTTTTATCAACGCTACCTAGATGGATGGAGGTCTTCTACGGAGAGGTTCCCAAGATCATTTCTCCCCCGTACTTCGAATCTGTGGACTTGACTCCCGGCAACGGTGTTTCCAAACGATTACGAGATACAAACCATCAAGAAACGAGCATATACTTCTTTAAAAGGCAACACACTTGCGACTCCCCTGGTGTTGATAGAGTCTATGGACGGTGGTGATCACTTACCATACCCGCCTGTTTGTATGCCTTCTATAACACACTCCCACTTCTCCAAATATACGTCATTGAAAGTAGTACTTATAAAAATAGTTTCTTAAAGCTATAATAACTTTATTTTAATGTTTTTGGTGGGACCTTTGAATGGCATGTAGTGGGTTTCATATTTTAATAACAATATTGTGTTACTTGGCAATATATTTGCAATATTTATTCTTTATATATATTTTTTTATTTTATAAACTAGCCTCTTTAACTTTGACCGCTATTTATTTTGGGCTAATGGTAACACAAAGCGAAAGTTCTCAAGAGGAAACAAAAATCCAGATTTTGAAACATTTTTCATTCGTGCTCCCCTCTTATTCATCTTAACGTGATGATATATAACCTTCTTCGATATATGAACTTATAACACTAAAATATTTTTTCAAATCTGAACAGTAGTTCCTGAGATTACTCCATACAACGTTACAAACTCACAAAGTCACAAACTCATTAACGTTATCTCTTTGTAATATTAGTATAGGTTTAGCGTTAGAAGGAGGGCTGGCTCTCGAGAACAGCTGTCGGTGCTCCCCAGAAGGTGCACAACAGCAGCAGTACCAACTGATTTTCAACATCGGTAGTAGTTTCCCAGGTGAACTCATAAAAGCTCTACCACCACAATATAGTTTCATCAGAATCTTTTTCTGTACCGAAAGTTCCGACTCAGTAGCAAGGATTGAATCTACGTCAATTAACGCCATGTCCGAACACGCTGTTAACTGGGCTAACATCTCTTCTAACAACATCGCATTCAACATTTTAACGTGCCGTTTGAATTATAAATTTTATTAATTCTATTAAAAGATTTTTTATTATCTATCACATACCGCCGCTTACGATAGAGTTCCTTATACTAGTTTACGAATAAGGTCTAATTTGGCATAGATTTTTGATGGTGCTTATATACTTTTGTTTTTGATGTGAAACATCTATGGGCAGAAGGTAAGCCTGATTGTTGGTATGGCGACGACGAACTTTTTGCCATATTAAAGAAATACTGAAAAAATTTTTGTAACCCAACCAGGGTTCCGCCTCTCGTTCTACTAGTGTTACAGGGCACGCGCTGACGACCTAGCTCCCTTTGATAAATGCCGCCAAACACATCACGCCGCTCCTATTTGAATTTTTGTATTTAATAAAAATGAATATTAATGTAATAAATTAAATAAACAGTCATTATTTTATGGAACCAATTTGTAATGCTTTATCTTTTCATTATTCCATAGCTCATTTCTGTCGTAATGTTCTTTAATGCATATAACTTATACAAAACAATATCGATGTTACACATCTGCCAGGCGTCCCGAGACGGCTCAATTTTTTTTTCGAATTGACTACGCTATTTACTCAGCAAGGTCTTAACAACTTCACCGGAGTACTAAGGCGAGCGCTTAAGGCACTCAGCCGATTTTATTTGGGCAACTAGCTCAATGGTGCACGGCACCCTCGGCTTGGGGTGTTGTCTGTTACATGCAATTCGTGATTTATATGAATTAAAGTAAGCTACATATTCATACTTATATGAGTTATTGAAACATATATGTGTACCATGCATACATATTTCGACAAGTCTTATATGTATCTTGTATCGGATAACATACTTTTGTTTTTGTTTTTTCGTAAGAGTTTATCTACAGGAGGTACCAAAATAATGGGCAAAGTACATACATTTGAAAACCAATATTTCATTTTCTCAGCAGGGTAAACACAAAAAAAAAACTAAAATATCGCATTCATAGACAAAATAGTGAATTCCTCATTGTCTTCGTAGACGGCGTACCTGTAATTTTAGCGAAGTATCGCATACTGGGAATGGAATAAATTATAATTCAAGTAAATTCGAGATTTATCTCACAAAAGAACGGCTTCCCATATTCATTTTCTATACAGCATGGTCCATTTATTTAGAGTTTAACGCCCTGAATATACTTGTCCCACTAATCCAAATATATTCACACGCATGTATGAATATTGGATATTAGTTACGCGGATTGAAATACGATCAGCGAGCGTCAAAGCATAAAGAAATTCCAAGAAGTTCCCATTTCCTTGAAAACCGAATTTATTACTTTGAGTTATCGATGAAACGGTTTAAATCCCCACATATATGTAGTACGTGTGTGTATAATTGACTGTTTCAAAAACTAGTTTTTTATCTATACTAATATTATAAACGGGTAAAGTTTGTGAGTTTGTGGGTTTGTGATGTTGTGACGTTGTAGGGGGTAATCTCAGGAATTACTGGTTCGATTTGAATAATTCTTTCAGTATTTTATAGCTCATTCATTGCGAATGGTTATAGGCTATATATCATCACGCTAAGACCAATATGAGCGGGACACAGGTGAAAAATGATTCAAAATCGGGATGTTTTTTCCTTTTGAATAGTTGCGTGTTAGTGTATATATTCCACGCGAACGAAGTCGTGGGCAGAGGCTAGTCTTAAATATATCGAAAATATTGTTGGAAACGATGAAAAAAAATCGTGTGAAGTCCAGAGCCATTAATATATGCCGCATGGTAAATTTCAATGTCCCATACGATTAACACGGGAAAGCTTGTTTTTTTTGAGTATAGTATTTTATAAATCTTTATTGGTTCATCAAAAAGGCTAGATAATTTTCTTGTATAAAATTGAACACTACAAAAAAGCTACCTTATAATGTGACTAGCTGACCAGGTTGGCGGACATTGCCGTGTTTACCTGACAGTGACCATAGTAAGTAATGAATATAGTAAATAAAAATAATCAATTAAAAAATATTAAAATCTGTTACGATTCTGAACATCTTGGATTATTGTTTTTTCTTGTGGGAAAACAAGAAAGTTAAAAATGCTTGAGAAAGTTAGAAAAACCTTGAGAGCAACTCCATATACCGATTTTAACCGTAACGAAGAACCATGCACATGACTCCAAAAAAAACATTAATTACGGACACGCGCTAACACTGGATTTTTATATGTAACTATCAATCTCGGCAGACGTTGCCTTGTCTTGTTAATTAAAAAAATCCTAAAAGTCAACCGCAGTGCCACCTACCGGGTCTAATTGTGAATCCAAACCATTCTCGGATCCACTGGAACACGCACACAAAATTTCATCAAAATCGGTTCAGCCGTTTTGGAGGAGTTCTGTGACATTTTTACACATTCATACACACGTACAGAAGAAATTTATATATAAAGATAATAAACCGATCATGTTGATATTGATTACTTTAATTCCCTACATATACATAATAACTATAAAGTGTTATTATACTATTAAACTAGCGATCCACCGTGACTTCACGTGGATACAATGTACGAATATGACGTCATAGCGGGTAAACAATTTAGATCAATTTTTGCAATCTACATTTGATCAAAACGATGATGATTATAATTTCTTAAATTCATTAAATATACATAGTACCTGTATAACCAAAAAGGAAAGTGAAAATAGAGTTCTTACCTTTAAAAAATCGCTACCGTATATAACTCTTAAAAGCATTCGTACGCAAATTCTCTACTATGCGTAAAAGCAAAGAAATACCCAGGCTATTTATAACAACTTCATTTCTAAGCTAGTTGGAAGGCTCGACGCACACTCGCGGTCACTCATGTCTTGAAGGTTAAATCCGCTCAAGCTATTTTCGCTTTGTGCAAAATGGCGAAATTACCTGAAAATAAAGAAGGAAATATAAGTAAATACGCCTCATATGCAGTTAACCTTAAGATGAATAAATCTAGATATCTGCTGCAATTTTGCACAGATACAATATAGGTTTTGGAGAACAATAATTTAGAATTAGACGTAAATACATAGAATATATCTATAACATCGACACAACTAACGTTTTCGTAGGTGGTAGAGCCACGCTGAAGCTATTACTGGTTTCAGCATGAATGGGTCGGTTCACCCGGGACAGTACCACCCGACCCACAGAAACACCGACGTGAAGTATCAGTTCTTGCATTATTGTGTTTTGTTCGGCAGTAAGAACGAAGAACCACCTCCCCTCCCCTCGACCCTCTCTCCTACCCTCCCTCTCAAACCCTTCATTCAAACGCAAGCTGGCAACGCATTTGCTACTCCCCCGATGTAGCAAGTGGCTATGGACGATGATCACTTAACATCAAGTGACCCGTCTGTTGTTTTACCTCCTATGACATAACAAAAAACCGAGAACGGGCAAGAGCAGTCCGGCGCACGTCCATTGGCAACACCGCGATAGTGATGTGCCTCTTTTTTTAATTTGCTAGTAAGTAAAGCACTTCAAATAATGTAATATAAGTAGTTATTAAGAATGATGATACTGGCAACACTAGATATCAAATAGGATAGTTCAAGTATACGTGTGGAGTTTTTGGCGGGATTTTAGTCTGTGATGTAGTGGATATTATATTTTATTCATAATCTGTGTTATTTGACTCTATATTGTGTAAATTTGGTGGTGTTTAATATAGTTAGTTTATTGTGCATATTTGAAGTGAATGTAAAAAATACCATTGATTGCCAAAAATAAAGTTAAAAAAAAGAGCAGAACCAACTGTAACCGTTCCTCGTCTGAATCCATACCTCCACTGAATGCAAGTATTGGTGGACGTCACTAAAATACAGTCGGACTGCAATTAGACGTTCCCGTCGTCCGGCTGTCGTATGACATCCGCTCATAAATCTTTGTATCGACCGTACGGCAGCAGTCCGACACAAATCGTCTAAAGCAAAAACGCCCTTATTTTGTGAAAGAGCATGCAAATTTTTTTTTTTTTTTTTTTTTTTTTTTTTTTTCGAAATGTCAACGCTATTGACCCAGTAAGGTCTTAACAGCTTCACCGGACTACTAAGGCGAGCGCTTGAGGCACTCAGCCGATTTTATTTTGGCAACCAGCTCAAGGGTGCACGGCACACCTCGGCTTGGCTGTTGCCTGTTGCATGCAAAATCGCGACCTATTTTAGCTAACCTAGCTAACTATTCATATATGTATGAGTTGTTGAAACGTATATGTGTACCAAGCATACACGCCTCAACACCTCCTCCATATATTTATTATCGGAAAATTGAGAGTTTTTCAGTTCGATAAGGGAAAAAAGTAAACCCTTCCACTTTCATGTGTAAGCGTGTAGGCGTGCACGTGTGTGGAGGTGATCGTGTAGTGTTGTAGCAGTGATATATATTTGTGTGTCACCGTATCGCGCAAGCAACGCACTCAAGGGATCCCTACCGAGGGATCGAACCTAGGCTTGAGCCGCTGCCGTGGGAGGCCTAATCGGGTGTGCGGGAGCGAAATTAACCCCCAGACCACGACGGCGTGATCTGTGGTTACGCGGGCGTGGACGTGAGCACGCTCTGTTTCGAGGGACAGGCTGGTACTGATCGTTCGCTGACGTGATTAAATCAGGAGGGTCGGTAAAAATGCATCGCGGACGTCTTTTATAACGCGCAGCGTTAGGTACGGGTTCATAGTTTGCGGCGGATACCACTAACGGATTGGGATGATTCGCAGCTTTTTCAAAATAACTAATCGTAAGTGATTTTACGTACGCCCAGATAGAAGGAATCTCTAGTCCTCTATGGAGATCGACTCTCCGAATGTACCACGGAGCACCGGTCACTTTACGTAAAACACGATTTTGGAGAACCTGCAGCTTATGAAAGTTGTCTTTGGACATATGCGCAAAAACGGGGCAGCTATATGTCATCACGGGACGGATACACGTCTTATACAAAGTGAGCTTGTGTCTGAGGGACATCTTACTCTTATGACAAAGCAACGGATGGAGGCGACCCAAGACCATAGCGGCTTTGTTTCGCACTCTGTCTGTATGTGAATTGAACTTTAAATGTTTATCTAATGTGACACCGAGATATTTGACCTCTTCGACCCAAAGAATATCGATTCCGTATAGCCTGATGGGCTCAAATTTATTAACGCGTTTCGTGGGATCGAAGAGTATTGCGGCACTCTTATCGGGATTAACTTCTATGCGCCATCGACGAAACCATTCACCGAGAGTATGAACGGCTTTTTCGATGCGCTTCCTAAGAAAGTCCGACCGCCAGCCGGAAGTGTAAATAACGGTATCGTCAGCGTAACAACCTATCTCGACCCCCCGAGACCGAGGTAGGTCACTGATGAACAGATTGAAGAGCGTGGGCGCGAGTATGGAGCCCTGTGGCACACCTGAGCATATCGGGTGGGGCAGCGATAGTTCACCATCCACTCTGAAGCGGAATGTTCTATCAGTGAGATAATCGCGGATAATATGAATTAACCTATCGGGTACGCGAGATTTACATAACTTATGGATGAGCCCTCCGTGCCAGACCTTATCGAAGGCCTTGGCGATATCGAAGAAGACTGCAATTGTGCGTTTCGGTTTACGTTTCGGATCAGCGATAAATTTAGAGAAAATGTACTCCGTGAGGCGGTGTACTTGATTCGTGCAAGAGTGTTTGGCGCGAAATCCAAACTGCTCAGGTGGTATTAATTTTAAATCTGTAATCGAGAACTGAAGACGGTTCAGAAGGAGCCGTTCGTAAAGTTTTCCTAAGGTATCTAACAGACTAATGGGGCGATAGCTAACGGGAAGTGTAGCTTTCTTGCCGGGCTTGTGAATACCTATCACTACGGCCTTTTTCCAGACGGCTGGAAAGTGACCCTGGGACATGGCCGCATTGAAGACGCAGACCAATAGAGCTATGATGCGATCAGGAAGGAGTTTCAGAACCTCGTTCCTGATCCCATCGGGACCTGGGGACTTCCTAGGCTTGAGACGCTTGATGGCGGCCGAAACTTCGTCAAACGTTATCGGGGTTAGGGTATCCGCCGGAGGAGACGCGAGTGCATGCTCTACGGTTGTTTCGATAGACTCTATGATGGAAGGGTTAGTGTTATCAGTGTTTGGCGAACACTGTTTCTCTAAGCTTGCTGCAAGGCATTCCGCTTTATCTATGCTATCGAACGCGGGAGGCAACCCGGGGCCTCTGTCGAGAGGAGGCATTGGAGTGACCATGTCTGATTTGAGAGTTCGCGCTAGAGTCCAGTACGACAGGTGAGACGGCTGGAGACCCTCCAGGAGTCTGTCCCACCTGTCGCCCCGGATCTCAGAAATACGAGACTTGACTGTTTTTCGTAACAAACGTAAACGATCGCAATTTTCTACAGACGGGTAAGCGTTGTAAGCTCGAGACGCGGCGTTCTTTTCCGTGATCAATGCTCTCACGTCGTCAGGCAGTATAAAACGGCGATCGTTCGCCACTTGTACCTCTTTCGAGGTCACCCTGACGGCGGTCTGGAGATAATCAACCAGGGAATCGATGGCCGAATCCGCGTCGGCTTTAGACACCAACACGTCCGGAATCCTGTCTAAACTACTAGACGACGGATTTTCTTTAAAATATTAAACGAGTTTCGCGTAATGAGCCACCCTAACCGACGGCGGGGTGAAGTCTGAATTGTGACCTAACTGTAAAACAACCGGGCGATGATCTGAATCAAGTTCGTGTACTACTTGTATGAGTCGTACAGGAAGCGTGATATTTTTTAAGAGAGCTATATCTAATACTGTGGGTCGGCAATGATCTTGATAGTGCGTGGGTTCCAGAGGGGCTATGACGTCAAAAGCGAGAACCCTACCTAGTTCGTCGAGTATTCTCCCGTTACGAGAGGTACACGGACTATTCCAGATAACGTTCCCGCTATTGAGGTCCCCCGCTATAATAACTGAATCTCCTAAGTTAAGTAGCGCCTGCAAATCGGATCTTAGTAATTCTTTGTTCGGTGGCAAATACGCGGAAACTAAAATAATATTCGAGTGACCGGTCATATCTAATTTACACACTGACACTTCCATATTGGTTAGCGCGGGCGGATCTAACGGCATGCAGTATAACGAACGCCTAAAATAGATTAAGGTGCCACCTCCGCGGGTGACACGGTCGTTCCTGACTATACAGTAGTTCGCTATTCTCGGATTACGCATACTCGGTTTTAACATCGTTTCCTGGATGAGGAAAACGTCAATCTGTCTATCGCGCAAAAAGTCAGCTACTAGATCGCGCTGTGACCGAAGGGATCTCGCATTGAAAAACGAGAGACATAGACCGCGTGGTTTTACTTTATTAAGACCCGTGAATTTTAACACTTATTTAAAAGAGGGTGACCGGGCGATGCGCTGAATGGTGGCTCCGATAGCCGGGAAGCGCGCTAGAGCAGTGAGGAGGCCTAGCTCCTCTTCTACCTCGACGATGGCGTAGAAGGCGAGGACCTCCTTCATGTCGTGTTCACGGAGTAAATGCTTCATCCAGTCGAATTTACCCGAGAGAGAGGATGATGAAGCATAAGCCGCCTGTGGCAGCGGCGCCTGAGGCTTAGAAGAAGCCTGAGGCTGAGGTCGGGGTGCCCAGGGGGCCATAGGGGCCCGCCCGGGTTGAGCCGCGCGCGGCACAGAGGGTAGCGAGCGCGGTGAGGTCGTGGGCGCGGGCGCTACCGGGGCCCGGGAGGCGCCCGGCAGGTCCGGGAAGGCCTCCACGGACATGAGAGGTGGAGGGCGGGCGGCGGCTGCAGGCGCCCTGGGCGCCTGCCTCGCCTGATGGGGTCGCTGTGTGCGCGGTGCGCGAGGACAGCCGCGATAGTTCGCGGGGTGACCCGCGTTACCGCACAACACGCAACTCGGAGGTTCCGGAGTACCGGGAGTGCGAGCGCACTCCTTCGTGGGGTGATCACCCAGGCACTTGACGCACCTGGGGCGAAGATAACAGTTCCTCGCCGAGTGACCATAACACTGACAGTTATGGCACTGAGATGGGGTATGGGTCTTGCGTGGGGGCTCTACGGTAATACCGTTTAAATCGCAGACTGAAGTGAGATTAAAAATGGCCTTGCCCTCCTGCGAACGGTCGAGGAGAACTAGCACCATATTATAAGGGGCGCGGGTGCGTGGGTGGTACATCCGATGTACCTCACGCACGGGGAAATTTTTCTCCTTAAGGGAGAGGGTGACGTCCTCGACCGAGATCTCGGCCGGGACGCGGCGAAGCACTACGCGGAGGAGGCGTTCCTCCTCGAGTGCGAAAGTAAAGTACGCAAACTTCGATTCCCGAAGGAATCGAGTCAGCGCGCGATGGTCGGTGGATGTGGGGCATTTCACTTGAATGCCCGCCGGAGTATTGAGGGCGGACGTATAATGAACCTTAAGGGTTTTGAGGCGATTCGAGATTGAAGTCCACTGGGACTTGTCTTGGATCGTGACAGGGGGCGGGGGGCGTGGTTTCTTACCTGCGGAACCCGTGGTCTGCGAAGGAGCGAGAGGGACGGAGCTAGGTTCGCGCACGCGTGTATTTGAAACCGACGGTTTAACCGGGGCTGGCACCCGGGTGCCACCTATGTTCGCAACTTTACCTGCGGAACCCGAATCTGACGGACTGGCCGGACGTCGCCTGTTATAGGAGACGGTTTGGAAACCGTCTTTATCGGTCTGTTGCGCTGAAGGCGCAGGAATCGCGGACGCGTCAACGGTCACGTGCGCTTCGGCGGACGCCGCTACGTCGAGCCCCATATCGGAGCCGGCCTCCAAGCTGGAGCTCGATGTGGGTGTTGCTACAACACCCCTATCCCTATCGTCAAGCGGAGAGTGTGGCGAGAGGGTCTCGAACGAATTCGCGGTTTTCACGCGGGGCACGTATTGAAAGTCCTCGGAGGACCGGGAAAAGATGTCCATGAACGTGGAGTTCACGACATCCTCATCTACTCCGCGTGCGAGAAGACCGACGCGGCACCTATCCAAGAGCACTTTCGGATCCATTGCGGTAGATTGTGGGAGATGGGGGGGACGTGAACCAACCTCCCTACCTTGAGGGCGGGGGGGGGGGGGGCACGCCAACCGGTTAACTACGGGTCTATCCCGGGTGCAGATCAAGAGAGCTGCTTAAAATAAATCAGAAGAAGAAAGGAATACGGGAAATACGTGAGCGAGACAGGCAAGGTAAATAAATTATATAAATATACAGCAAATAAATAAATAGATAATTAAATAACCAAATAATTGAAGAGGAAATAAAGATATAAAGAAATGACAGGAATAAAGAACTACGTAAATAAATATATAAACAAGTGAGAACAAATAAACAAAGAACAAATAAATATACCAAGAAATAAGCAAAGTAATAAATAAATACAAAGGAAGGATCTCACTCAATTCCTGGTAAAAGAATGCAGGTGTGTTACGCAGGTGCGTAGCTCAGGTGTGGCGCACACGTGTGCGCTACGTCAGTCAAACACTCACGAAGTAATGGCGAACGCCAACCAACTCGCGAGTATCGAAATCGAAAAGTGTAACGAGTGCGTCAGTCTCCTCACGAGCGATGTAGCGGATGCAGCGGTGCGCACAACCGTCCACCACGGCGGTTCGGATCGGACTCCCATGCAAATTGTAAAAGTCAACATTTGAGGTCAACAATCATTTGAGGCTGAATAACCTTGAATAACTTTTAGACGAGTCGACTAAGCAAGAAATCATATCAGATCGTTTTTGTTGATCATTTAATTCCCTGCACGTATATGTTTTCAATGCCACTGGACGATAATTCGCTCGAACGCGTTAAATATCTATCTACTATACATATGATAAGAATGTATATCTAACGTACTTTACAGTACTTTTTAGATTTTTTTGAAAAAAAAAAATGTACGTGTCTGCAAATACGTAATAAGATACATTTCAAGCATTTTTAGAACTGTCTGACTGTACAGTGTATCCACGCAGCTCTATTGTAAGCTCTCTTTACTGCTGTGTTTTCTTCTAATTTTATATTTGTTTTGCTTTTTTTTAACTTTACTTTTGGCAATCATTCTTTCCAATTATTATTGCCATTGTCACGTAGTCAATAATATCACAAGCGTCGTACGATCATTTCAATATTAAACATCGTGTAAATCAATATTCTAACAAGATAGTGGATCCCTTGCTAGAACCTTACAGGGAGTTTCAAAATTTCATGCTCCGTGATATTATTTTCCATTCACTTCACTTATGCACAATAAACTAACTACATTGCGTAAAACACCACCTAATTTAAAAAAAATAGAGTCAAGTAACACAAGATTATGAATAAAATATAAAATCCACTACATGACAGACTAAAATCCCGCCAAAAACTCCCTATTTGTTTTGTTTAGTCTTAAATTTGGTATTTACATTTACATTACATTTGGAATGAGTTCGCGAATTGTTGGACATTTCTTTTTGCCTTTCATTTTTCAAATGTTTTTTTTTTTTTTGTCCAATTTGTTTATGTAATTTAATTTAATTTTACGGTTGTTCCCACAATAAAGTATTTCTTTCTTTCTTTCTATATTTATTAGCGATGTATATTTTCTTTAAAACATAGCCGTAGGTAATCGGTGACATCTCATGTATTATTTTCCAATATTCATTAATAATCACAAAGTAACAAGACACCCGACAAAGTGCGGCCGCGGGCGTAATTCCTTTCTGAGAAAAATATGGGCACATCTTTAAATGTTGGTAGTATATTTATAACAGACTAGCTAATACCCGCGACTATCTCTGCATTGTTCCTTATTTTAATATATTTAAAGGGTAAATAAAAGTTTTAACTAAATACGACTATCTATTAGTAACTCCCTACAATCTCTTCACTAGTGGCTCCAAGTAGCTGTAATGTACACAGCAGCCACACCCCGTGCAACCACGACCATCAGTGTGCTAAACCTAGTGATGGGGCTGCGATACTTCGTAGTTAAAAGGGTGGATCCTCCTTAGGTACATGAAGTCTACGACGTCATGATGATCGTGCATTACTCTCCGATTATTTTGGCGTGGTATCAGGTTAATGCGAAGCCCTCTAAAAGGTCGTAAGGTCAGGATCTACATGGTTTACGGCCGTTCACTGCATCCTGGCCTCTGCCAATCGTATCGGTTTTTCCGGTCCATTGGAATACAGAGTACAGGACGAGAGAGTGCACATGCTCCTGTACAACTGTTTGTGCACGTTAAATATTCTCACTCGCAGATGACTTTAGCGTTTCTTTTCCGGTTATGAGTAATAAGTCTTGCGGCGACAGAGTGGTGGCGGTAGGTTAAAGTATCGATGTACCGAGGCCTAGTTAGCATTCTGCACGTAAGCGACCAGGGGCCTCTGCTTTCCTCTGAATTGAGGAAAGGCCTAGAAAAGGTAGCCTGAACATAGTCCGCTTCACCCATCATCTAGGTGTCTAACCGCGGGCGCCTAGTCATCGTCAAAACGCGGTCGAAACAAACAGAAAAAGATGAGTAAAACCAATCCCCAACAACTTTCCATAGCTACAGAGAATGTTCGGACTCTACTGGACAATGACCGAAACTTGTGCCCAGAGAGAAAAACTGCTCTTATTGCAAGGGAGCTAGCTCGATATAAAATAGACATATCTGAAATCAGTGAAACCCACCTCAGTGATTCTGGAGAGCTTTATGAGCAACTCGGCGGCTATACATACTTTTGGATCGGACGTCCTTCTAGTGAGATAGCGGGAAACGGTGTAGGCTTTGAAATCCTAAATAGTCTGGTTGGAAAATTAAATGAGCGACCAAAAGGTATAAATGAGCGCCTCATGACTCTACGCCTTCCAGTATACAATAATAAACATGTACATCTTATAAGTGCCTATGCACCTACCTTACCTTCACTGGATCACGATAAAGAGATATTTTACCAACATTTGCGTCAAATTCTCGAAAATATCCCAAAATATGATAAAATGGGATGGATGGGAGATTTCAATGCCCGCGTTGGCCGTGATTCTGATACTTCGAACGGAGTACTGGGTAGGCATGGAGTGGGGAAATGTAATGACAATGGCCTTAAGACTTTTATCAGTTTGTGCTGAATTTGACCTAAGCCTTATAAATACGTTTTTCCGGCTTTCTGAAAAATATAAAACCTCATGGGTGCTTCCAAGATCTAAAACACTGGCATCTTTTGGATTACGTAATTGTTCGTCGAAAGGATTTACGTGACGTGCTTATATCTAGAGCGATGCGCGGTGCACTTGGCTGGACTGACCATCGTCTCATTCGGTCAAGTTTGCGCCTAGAACTAAAAGCACCACGATGAGCACCCCACAAAATTCCTACAAAACTAGCCTTTTCCAGATTAATTACCTCTTTATATCTTGGTAATAAGTTGCACGAAAAATTTGCTACCGGTATTTCGCAAAACCAGTCACCCATCATTGATGAAGAATGGAGATTGATTGCTGAACACCTTCATTGTTGTGCCTTTAATACATTAGGTAAAACACAAAGAAAAAACCAATATTGGTTTGATGGATCAGATAAGGAGATCAGAAATGGTGGAGAAACATAGGCATGAATTGAACATAAAATCTGCGGATGCTGGCAGTAAAAAGATAAATCTACGTAAATTAAGAACAAAAGTCCGCGAACTGAAGGATACGTGATGGAAGGAGAAACTATGAAACAAGAAACAAACTGTGAAAATACATTGCTAAAATTTTATTGCCGCGATCAACACTAATTTGTAATTAAATCCATTTCACTAAACTTGCTTGTTAAAAATGAAGTGATGAATAAATTTAATCCGGTAGGAATAATAAGAGGGAGGTTCTCGAAAATTCTCAAATCAGCGCTAATGGTTCTACTTGAAATCATAATTAATATTTCAGTTATATTAATAACAACAGATTCTAAAGGTTCTGCTTAAAGTTAAAAGCCTCTTTTGAGGAATAATACATACTTAAATATTACAATAACCTATTGAGTATAATAGGATATATAAAGCTGAAAAAAATATTGTTATGTATTGTGATTAGGCAAATGATATATCACGCATCACTGCTATTTTTCATACTCAATTAAAAATAACCCATCACATGATTTATTGTCGTATAGCCATTACTTTTAGGACTCAATTAGACACATGCCCGTTTAATTCAAAATCAAACATAATTTGTATTGTGTTAAATAAAATAAACGAGATACCTATATACATAGATATTTAAAAAACAGATACAAAATTGACAATTATGAATTATCACGCGAATGTTTCTTACATATTGAAATCGAATCTATGACCTGTCCATGCCAATAACTAACCACGATTGAGTCACAAAGCTTGGTAATTATTTAATTTATATCACTGCTACTTTTCACAAGATATGAATATGGTTTCATTATATCACTACAAATTATAAAAGAAAACCCGCTGTCACGTCTGTTCTGGTATATTTTTATATATTCATAATCTCGGAAACAGTGTCATCTATTTCCGTGAAACTTAGTATTTAGGTAGTTTCGGGGACGATAAATCGATCTAGCTAGATTTTATTCATATAAAACTTTTATAACTGAGTTTTACGACATAAAAAAAAATAGCTAGAATATAAAGGTAATTTTCGCTAGTGCTGTTAAAACAAAAATAGCTCAGATGGAAATCGGTTGCTTCGAAAATCCGTGTAACTCCAGTTCGAATTCTAGTGACAGCAGAAGAGATATTTTTGTAACATCTTTTAGGCAAATCTAAGAGTTAATTTTGATTAAAAAATGTTTTTAAAGAACCGAGCTAGGCTCGGTCGCCCAAGTACTATTTAATTACAACTCCAGACGATTAGATTTGGTCAAAGAGTAAACAGAATGGGCGATCTACGTGGTAATATTAAATAGAAATAAATAAATAAGAGTTAATTCAGGGCTGGTATAACAGTGGCCTATTTTCCTCAGAGGCCTATAATTCCATTATACGTATTGTCGGAGTTGTACCGAGCGTAAATACCGCAGAATGTTCCAGGTAATAATACTGTTTACATCAAGAAATTCTCGGCGTATTTTGGCAGGATAATTATATTAATAAGTTTTTCCTGAGTTGTCACTATTTATTGACGGATGTTCCGATATACATGTTGTGTTTTTGAATCATGCAATTTTTAATTAAGAAGCTTAGAATAATTTAGCTAATTTCCGACACAAAATACATATAGGAGTTGTTGAGGCACGCATGCTTGGTACACATGCATGTTTTAATAACTCATACGTATATCTAGATAGCGTAGGTTAGCTCAGATAGATCGTGATTTTTGCACATAACAGGCGACCGTCCAATCCGAGGTGTACCGTGCACCCTTGAGTTAGTCGCCCAAACATCCCAAATCGCCTGAGTGCCTTAAGCGCTCGCCTTAGTAGTCCAGTGAAGCTGTAAAGGCCTTGCAAAGCCAATAGCATAGTTAGTTCGAAAAAAAAGAAATGTTTTCTTGATTTTTGAAGTGAAGACTTCTTTAGACGCGTTGTATTTTTTTAGCAGGAGATAAACTTATAATTTCGCGTCATGACATGCCACTGGGCAGGACCAACCGTATTGTGCTTGCGCGACTTTCGTCAAACTAGCGATGCGTAGTACAGGAGCCTGTGTACATGCAATATTTATATTTTATGTTGAGATTGTATAGCCCATCATATGAGTCATGCCGGTAGACATAGAAGAGAGACTAACAATAATAATGTCAAGTCACAAATTATTACATTTAAATAATTTATTTAACATTTTAAAAGATAACAAATTTATCTAATTGTTTAGAGTTTTCACCTCTGTCGGCAATCCTCATGACTGTCTCTACTTTTTCTGTTAAACTATATCGGTGTTATTACAGTAAAGTTGAATACGTATTAGATACTTGCTTTAAAGAGGTTACGTACTAAAAGTACCGCGCTCGCCTGAGGCAAGTTCGCGTTATCCTTTTTCGCAAGTCTATCCTAACGTAATTAAAGCGAGACAAAAGAGCAAGGTAGCGAACATTCAGAGAGCGCGGTGCACTTAAACCGTAACTTATTTAAAGCAAGTATTCAATACGTATTTAACTTTTTTGTAAGAAAACCGTATATTCTTATCACAATATCATCCGATGTTAAATAAAATTGTGGTATAAGATGGTAAACTAAGCTTAAAGGGGGATTTATTCTCGAGTGCACGGGCGGGAATACGACAACTGATGCTTAGTGACAGATGTTCAGGGTAGTAGCTAGCTAGACAGACTTAGAAAAAAATCCCTACCCTATGGTACGGCAGCATCATAATATTATCCTTCACTGAAAACGCTACTACTTAGTGGCAAGAATAAGACCTAACATTCGAAGCGGTATCCAAACATGTTTTCACCTTTTTTTTTTTTTTTTTTTACGTGGGGAAATCCCTTATGGATATCCACCCTCCCGGGGGAGAGAGTGGGATATGTCCGACTCGCACGGACTAAAACCCCACGGTGTACCGACAGACCGTGATGTTGGGGCGGCAAGGGATCGTTCTATGCTATTCCCCTTGAATAGCCGCCCCAACGGTCCACCCGGCGGAAGGTTGCCGCCGGGCTCCTACCTATCGAGAGGCAGCTGGGCACACACCAGCTGCCTCCCTACGTCCGCCAGACCTGTGCAATGAGGGTTTGAGCCCCCCGACTACATCCCCTCAGGTCCGGCTACGGTGGCAGGAGGAGTTGGGCAAAGCGCCGCCTCCTCCTGCCGGTCCTCTGATGGCGAAGACGCCCACTGAGCGGGTCCGCCTCGCGTGCCCTCTCCGCCGCCTCCTTTTGCGAGATGAACTCCTCGCAAAAGGAGGCTACTGCTCGCCATGCCTGCTCGCTGCCGAGCATGGACAGAACCACGCTCGGCAGCGACAAATCTTCTCCTATCGCCACCGCCAGAGTGCGGCGCTCCACCTCCCATGCAGCACATTCAGACAGAGTGTGCTGCGCAGTATCCTCCTCAGCGCCGCACTCGTGACAGGCGGCGGTCGGCTCCCTGCGAGCGATCCGGTGCAGGTACCACCCGAAACAACCATGTCCAGTCAGCACCTGCACCAGTCTGAACGTCAGGGAGCCCCACTTGCGACCAATCCACTCCCGCAGAACCGGGCGGACGGCGTCAACGGTGTACGTTCCGTAGCGCGCGTCCGCCAGGTCCTGCATCCACCTCTCGACTGCTTCCTCCCGCAACTGCCGTCTCTTACACCCTATCTCCCTGGGAGCCGGAGGCTCTCCACTACGTTTCCTCGCCGCCGTGAATTCGTACACAGCGGCGAGAACACCTGCCTCCAGCTCCCAAGGAAGGGAGCCGGCGAGCGCAAAGGCCGCCGCCGAGGACACCGTCCGGTACGCCCGGATCGTCCTCAGTGCCACCGTGCGCTGCGCAATGCGCAGCGTGCGCACGTTGGCGGCACCGAGGGCGTCTGCCCAGACTGGTGCCCCGTAGGCGGCCATCGCCTGCACGACTCCCATGAAAAGTCGCCGGCACCCGGCACCCGGCCCCCCAATATTGGGGAGCAACCGGCCGAGTGCCGCCGCCGCCCCAGCATATCGCGGACCGAGCCCCGTAAAATGGGGCTCAAACCGCCAGCGCCCGTCCAGGGTGAGGCCCAAATACTTCATTTTGGCCCCCACCCTGATCCGGGCGCCTTCCACCATTATGTGGGCCCCAGGAGGTGGCCCCCGCTGAGGTCCGTGGAATAACAGGGCCTCAGTCTTCTCGAGGGCCATCTTGAGGCCCAACCTCCTTATGCGCCTGACCACGAGGGTTGTGGCCATCGTGGCCAGGCGCTCCACCTCCTTCCAATTCCCCCCCCGGGCTACGACTAGGGTGTCATCCGCGTAACAGATTAGACGCGCTCCATATGGGAGCACGCCGCGGAGCACCCAGTCGTAGCCCATGTTCCACAGGAGCGGACCTAGCACCGACCCCTGTGGAACCCCCCGCCTTGTGGCTCGCCGGACCATCCGCCCGTCGCCGTCGACGTAGGCGACCTCCCTGTCCTCCAGGTACGCCTCCAACAGCTGCCGCAGGTACGGGGGCACTCCGAAATATCGGAGAGCCTCCCGTATAATACCGTGCGACAGACTGTTGAAGGCGTTGGCAATGTCTAAGGACACCGCCAAGACCCTCTCCCCTTGGGAGGTCGCTTCCGTCGACAGCGACTTTAGGAGGCACAAGGCGTCCACAGTGGAACGCCCTGTCCGGAAGCCAAACTGCGCGTCCGATAAATTTGGCCCCACTCCCTCCAGGTGCTGGACGACTCGGGAAGAGACGACCCTTTCCAGCACCTTCCCGACGTCGTCCAGCAGGACGAGGGGCCGATACCCGGACGCGCAGTCGGCAGGGCGGCCCTCCTTCGCCATAAGGCAGAGCCGCCCTTGCCTCCAGAGCTTCGGGAACTGCCTGACTACCAAACACCGGTCAAACAGCTCCCGAAGGCACCCCCCAAGATGGCCCAGTGCAAGGCCGAGCACCCGGCCCGGGACCCCGTCAGGACCGGGTGCTCTCCGCCGGTTGAGGAGGCGCTCGACAGCTCTCGCCATCTCCTCTTCTGTAATTGGGGGAGGACTGTCAGGCAACTCCCCAACTTCCGCCCGAGGTGGAGGCATGGGAGGAGCCGGTAGCAGCGGAGGGTCGGGGAATAATTCTCCCACGACCCTCGCCACCACCTCCGGCTGGAGGGTCTCCGTCACCGGGGGCGCCCAGGATCGTAACTTGTTGCGTACGAGCCGATACGGGCGCCCCCAAGGATCCCCCTCCAGCGTTTGCAGCAGTTCTTCCCATGCCGCTTCCTTCGCCCGGCTGATGGCAGCCTGCAGGGTCTTCCTGCACTCCCTGTAACTGCCATACAGCCGGGCCTCCACCTCGGGGTCCCGGTGCCGCCGTCGGCGGCTGCGCCCGAACAGCCGCCGGGCCGCGGAGCAGGCCGCCCGGAGATCGGCGATCTCCGTAGACCACCAGTATACCGCCCGTTTGTCTGAGCGGTGTACGCTCCGCGGCATCGACGCGTCGCAAACCTCAGTGAGGGCACCACGGAGGCGGGCTGCGGACGCGTCGACATCGTCCTGCACGGAGGGCATGGCCCACGCCTGAACGATGGCCGCCTCTTCCGCTAGTTCGCGGTTGAGGCGGCTCACCGCCCAGCAGGGGAACTTCGCGCCCCTCCGAGGGCGGGTGCCAATTGCAGCTTGGGAGGTGGAGACCTCGAACCTTATATATCGATGATCCGATAGGGTCTCCACCTTCTCAAGCACTCTCCACCCCCGGACACGGCGTGCGACAGACGGGGTGGCAAACGAAAGGTCTACCACAGACCCCCCGTTATGTCGCACGCACGTGTGGACATCCCCCTGATTGAGGAGGGACAGCCCCACTTCGGCTACGCACTCCTCAACGGCCATGCCCCTCAGGTCCGTGGCTGCCGCTCCCCAGGTCCTCGATTTTGCATTCAGATCGCCCATGAGGACCACGGGGGCGGCGACAGCCGTCTGACAGCTCGCTGCAGGGAGCCGAGAAACGTCTCGAACTCCCACAGGGGCCTGTTAGGGGAGAAGTACACCCCCACAATGGCGTACTCTCCCCAGACGGCTGCCACGAATCCGGCGCCCCTTTCCCTCACCGCTAGGGGCGAACCACGGCCGGCCACGATCGCCACGGAGCCAGTCCAATCCCCAGCCCACTGCGGCTGGGAGGGGACATAATACGGCTCCGCGGCGACCGCGAGCCCGATGCCCCACTCCGCCACTGACTGCACGAGCAGATCTTGTGCAGCGGCGGAGTGGTTGAGGTTCGCCTGGAGGAAACTGCATATGGTGTGCTCCATTAGTGGACCATCGCAGTTTCCTCCTGCCTGGCGGCGGTCACCCTAGGGCCCACAGCGTTGGGGTCCCTTCCCTTCGTGGTGGGGGGCCGACAGTTGCGGCTCCCCATTACATGGCCTGAGGGCCTCCCAGCGTCCGCGCATATGGCGCATCGGGCCGCCTCCACCTTACACTCGGCCACTTTGTGGCCCGCTGCGCCACAGCGGTAACAACCCTCTCCTCTGCTGGAGGAGGAGGGGCACAGGGGGCGGGTGTGCCCCAAACCCATGCATTTGAAACACCGCATGGGCCTCTCCTCCAGCAGCTGGACGCGGACAGCACTCCACCCGATTAATATTTTTCCGGCCTCGGCGAGCCTCCTGGCCGCCTCCACCGGGAGGGCCATGTGCACCGCACCAAGCCCCCCCCCAGTTCCTTTTGATTTCCCCAGCCTTGAGGTCCTCCATCTTGCAGTCGGCCTTCGTTGCCACGACCGTCATAAGCTCCTCCCGGGATACCGAATCGTCGAGACCGACGATCCGGATGTCCGCCATCTTGGTCGGTACTACGACCGTGGCAATTCCGGCCAACGCCACCTCCAGCTCCCGGGCCAGCTCCACGGCCTTCCCTTTGTTCTGGCCCGGCAACTCAATCTTCCGGGCCCCAGTAGCCGTCGGTCTCACCCGCACCTCTCCGATGCCCATATCTGGAAGCGCAACGTGCGCCCTCGCTTTCATCATCACCTCCTGGTACCCGACCCCCTTACTGACTGCGGTATCTTGCAGGGTCAAAATGACCGCAGCCGATTGGGGGGCGGGAGGTAACTTCAGCCCCACTGGCTTTGGTGGGGCCTTGGGCACCGTGGAAGACGCGGTTGAGGTCTTAGGCGCCGCCGCCGGTGCTCTTGCCACCTTCTTCTTTCGGCCCACCACGGTGGACCACGCTGCCCCATCATTAACCACAGCTGGGGCCGGAAGTTCGGCCCATTTGAGACCCAGTGGAGCCATCGCGGGGCCCGGAGGCACCTTCGCGATGGCCGGCTTCGCCGCACTCGTCGCACCACTCTTCTTCTTCTCGCCGGCTAGGGGCGGGCGAGGAGAATCTTCTGGAGGGAGACGCCTTTCCAAATTCTCCACACGTGCGTTTAGCATATTGGCGAACGACGTGCGGAGAGTGTCGACCACCTCAGCAAGGGCTTGCTGCCATTGAGGCTCAGCTGGTGCCGGCATGGGAGGAGGAGGCGGAGGCATCTGCCTCTTTGCGTTCGCCTCCCTCCGCAAAGCTAAGACCTCCGCCTTCAAATCGTCGACCTGCCGCCGGAGATTCTTCACCTTCCTTTGTAGTCTATTATTCTCCTCCCCCTCTGTTCGATCAACCAACGACTCGACAACCTCCTGCAGGGTCCTGGCTGCGGCTTTCAACGCTCCCCTGCAGGGGCCCGCCAGGTTCTTTGACTTCCTTAGTGTATCGTAGATACCAGTAATCTGTGAACCAGCGAGAGCCTTCAGACTCTGGGCGTCCATGATATCTACTTCTATATTCCTCACCTCCGACTCAGCATCGGAGCTTGGTAAAGAGCCGGCACTAGAGCCGGCAACTGAGACAGCTGCAGAGCCAGTGGCAGAGCCGGGGATAGACTCCGCAGCGCTCACGCCACCAGCCAAGGCCCGGTCAAATGACCCGTCGGCCTCCCCATAACCCCCCGGCCGCTTCCGCGCAACCGAGCGGTCCCTCTGCGATAGGAGCTCACCTTGGGAGCCCCCCCGTCCTCTACGTCTGTATCAGAGTCCTCTATCTTTCCCTTCCCGCTAACACTCCTCACACGTGAGGTTTTTTCCCCCGCGTGGCACTCATGGTGCACTGGTGACCCAAGGGTCACTCAGCGACCAAGAGGCACAAACCCACAGTTTGACAAACACGCCAAAACCTATTAAACAGCAAGAACACGATCCAAGAAACGAAGCCAAGTCAAACAAGAAAGAAATCAACGTCCGAGTAAAACACAAGCCAAGTCAGGAGCAAAAACGAGTCCGAAGTCAATTAGCAAGCCAAGGTCAAGTATAAGAAGCCCAAGAACGCCAGAGAAGACTCATAAACAACGCAGAAACCCTCTTTTCAATAGGGTACAATCTATACTATAATAAAACTGTAACAAGTCGAAATCTGTACATTAAATATTTTTTGAAAATTTTAATCAGGGTAGACTATGTTATCGATATAGAAGCCAAAAATAATCTTTTTACAATTTTTGTCTGTCTGTCTGTCTGTCTGTCTGTCTGTCCCTATGCACACGCATCACTCTGAAAGTACTGAACCAATCTTGATGAAACTTGACATAGTGATAACTAATATTACGAGATTACATCAAATATACTTTTTGTCTCATAAAACGCAAAGGGTTCTCCAGGATAAAGGATTAAAGTCTAGAATATAAACCCGAATTACTCTGAAAGTACTGAACCAATTTTAACGAAATTTGACACGGTGATAACTAATATTAGAAGACTACATCCAGGATACTCTTTGTCCCATAAAACTCAATGAGTTCTCCAGAATAACGAAAAACAAAAATTTGCAGTTAACGTAACTAGACTTTTTTGCGACACCTTAGTACAAAAGCCGGCAACGTTAAAAGAACAAGAA
Organism: Antheraea mylitta; assembly: GCA_014332785.1. Taxonomy (NCBI): domain Eukaryota; kingdom Metazoa; phylum Arthropoda; class Insecta; order Lepidoptera; family Saturniidae; genus Antheraea; species Antheraea mylitta. The sequence goes on along the minus strand of JACEII010000007.1, from coordinate 8,554,356 downwards.
TTTTAGAATACCTGGTTCTTTAATACATCAATATATTTTTTTTTATATCATAAGAGGCAAACGAACAGGTGGGTCACATGATGTTTAGTGACCACCACCGTCTATAGACACTAGCAACACCAGGGGATTTGTAAGTGCGTTTCCAACCTGTATATGGGGGAGTGTAAGGGAACCTCCGGCACTCTCACTGACCGAACGAAACATTAAAATACAAGCACTGTTATTTGACGTCGGTTTTCTGTAAGTATTCTGGCAGTATTAGCCCGAACGAGCCGACCCATTCATGCTGTAACCAGTAATAGCTTCAGCGTGGCTCTACCACCTACAGAAATTATCAATATATCAATAGACAGAATTTAGGACACTTGGTAGCGGGTTAACGTTGTATTTTTAATAGGCATTTTGATTTATGATTAATCAATAATAAGTTTAGGAACATTTTTTTCAGTAACTTTTAAACGCAATTAAACATTCAGACACATTTTTATAAACAATCATATATATACCCGCTGATATATTTTATAAATAAAAAAAAGAATGTGGTGTCGTGGGACACCAGGTAGGAACGAAGTTCTTTCGGCTAATGTAGAATCGACACTATTTGGAAAAAAAAATCGTGCTCAATTTTATGTAATCGTAATTCAAATTATCAATTAAAATAACAAAATATGTCTCTTTATTTTTGTTTGACAACATAAAATTACATAGAAATAGAAATAATTACAAAAAAGGAGAAAGAGAAAGATATTATACACTACTCGCTTATGTATACGACTGTCGCGCCTGCGCACGTCTCATTTAACTGTTTTATTCCATGCACTTTTCGTTACAGTTTTACTATCACATTTTTTTCAGTTCGGTCGCGCAGCAAAATCTCTATCTCCTCCAAGCCTGCCGTAAGGAACTTCGTTCTAATAATAAATTTCAAATCAATTATTTTTTTTTCATAGCAAAGAACCAATTTCATTTTATTAAACATTATTGACCACCATATACAACGATAAACGTAAACGTATGACTTGGGATTGACGCCATCTCAAATATATGCATCGTCGACCATCAGGCTATACAAAGCCGAAATACCTTGGGCCGGCGAGGTGAAATATCTTGGTTTTACTTTAGATAAACACTTAAATTTCGATTCACACACAGAAAGAGTGCGAAACAAAGCCGTATGGTCTTAGGTCGTTTCTATCATTTGCTTTGTCATAAGAGTAAAATATCCCCCAGACAAACTCACTTTATACAAAACTTGCATCCGTCCGATTATGACGTACAGTTGTTCGGTCTTTGCACGTGCGCAAAATCGTATTCAAAAGTTGCAGGTTCTCCAGAACTGAGCCCTACGTAAAATCACCGGTGCCCCATGGTACGTCCGGAATAAGGATCTCCACAGGACCTGGAGATGCTTTCTGTCTGAGCGTATATAAAATCACTTACAGGTAGTTATTTCGAAAAAGCCGCGAATCATCCCAGCCCGTTAGTGGTATCCGCCGCGAACGATGAACCCGTACCCAACGCTGCGCAGTATAGAAGACGACCGCGACACATTTTTACCGACCCTCCTGATTCAATCACGTCAGCGAACGATCAGTACCAGCCTGTCTCTTCAAACAGAGCGTGTTTTCACCCACGCCCGCATAACCGCAGATCACGCCGCCGTAGTCTGGGACTAAATTTCGCTCCCGTACACCAAATTAGGCCCTTCTCGGCAACGGCTCAAGCCTAGATCTGTTCCCTGGGCGTGGAGCCCTTGAGTACGCTGCTCACGCGATACAGTGACACAAGAGTTCTACCCTTTTTTTTCTTTATCCTATCCTACATAGTTTAGAGGAAGTTTTCCTACAGAAAATTCATATAGAAGTTGTTGAGGCACGCATGCTTGGTACACATGCATGTTTCAATAACTTATATACGTATATAAGTTACCGGACTACTAAGACAAGCGCTTAAGGCACTCAGCCGATTTTATTTAGGCAACCAGTTCAAGGGTACACGGCACACCTCGACTTGGCTGTTGCCTGTTGCATGCAAAATCGCGACCTATCTTAACTAATCTAGCTAACTATTCATATATGTATGAGTTGTTGAAACGTATATGTATACCAAGCATACACGCCTCAACAACTCCTGCATATATTTATTATCGGAAAATTGAGAGTTTTTGAGTTGTTGAGAGGAAAAAAGTAAACCTTTCCACTTTCATGTGTAACATGTTTCATTCATCATCATTCAGTGTTTCATGTGTTTCACGTGTGTGGGGGTGATCGTGTAGTGTTGTAGCAGTGATGTATATTTGTGTTTCACCGTATCGCGCAAGCAACGCACTCAAGGGATCCTTACCGAGGGATTGAACCTGATGTATAAAACTGGCTTGGTTTGAAGGTGATAGGTACTATGTTGTGAGTGGTACAGAGATTATTTATAAAAATATATTGGAAATATATTTCAAATACGTTTTTGAAACAGTTTATAACTCTTAGACAATAGTTTCAAGCAAGTGACATTTGACGTTTTCGGCGGGATGTTTGACGCTTCGATATGGTGTTCATATATTTTTCTTTAATACAATGGAGTATAAAAAGGTTTTAATAGAAGTCGAAGATAGTTATGATAAAGTAAGTGGTAGAGATGTTTATTCAGTTTTATGTAGGTTAGTTTTTATTTTAATTGATTCTGGTAGATGACGCTACGAATGGGTACTAGGTTTATTTAAAAAATAAATACATGTAATCTGGGTATATGTTTAAGTGAATCCGTGGATAGTTTGGATTCCCAATTGGAAACGGTAGTTGTGGCTGCAATCGGGTATCAGTTTTATTTGCGGGGTGGTAGGGCTTTACAGCCTGACTGGGTCACAACCACCATGTACATGACAAAAAATCCCTAATAGTGATTCGCTTCTGCGCGTCGCGTTTCGGGATCAGCCTGTGCATATCCAGCTTTTTGTAGGCCGGCATGATAGTGGCGACCAGCGATGGATAGTGTGTCACTCGGTGGTCGCTATTGTTTTTGGATTGTACTGTGCTTACCATCAGGCATAGTGCAGGCATTTTGCGGTGCTACGATAAAAAAAAGAAACAATTTTTTCGCGTGATAACCAATTTGGTGCAAACGAAGTTGCACGGGTCAGCTAGTCATAAATAAAACAAGTGCACCTACCCAACCGTGATGAATTCTAACGACACGGAACGAGCGCAAACACGTCCGTCTCGCTAGAATACCGCGCGGACACTCCAAACATGTTTTCACCTAAGTCATCATTGTATATGTCGAGGCGACAACCCTACGACCTACGTCCAAGAGAGAGGATGGAATATATGACACGGGGGCGGGGGCTGCGATCGGCGCCTTACTCACTATGGTATCGCTCGCCAATGAGCACATATACATTGTATACCTTTTATATAATTAAAAAAAAATTAAACATATAAAAAGTTACATCATTCCACAAAATACCTCTATGGCGCCCACAGTATACTTAAAGAAATTAATTAAGTTTTATGTAACGCGGTACAATTTTATATAATTTTATAACCCCCTGATTTTGCAACATTATTTATTTGGTCTCCACTCCTATTGATCTTGACGTGAAGATATAGCATTCTTCCATAAATGAGCTATCTAACACTAAAATAAGTTTCCGATAATAAATATATGGAGGAGTTGCTGAGGCGTGTATGCTTGGTACACATATACGTTTCAACAACTCATACATATATGAATAGTTAGCTAGGTTAGCTAGGATAGGTCGCGATTTTGCATGCAACAGGCAACAGCCAAGCCGAGGTGTGCCGTGCACCCTTGAGCTGGTTGCCAAAATAAAATCGGCTGAGTGCCTTAAGCGCTCGCCTTAGTAGTCCGGTGAAGCTGTTAAGACCTTGCTGGGTCAATAGCATAGACATCTCGAAAAAAAAAACACACTAAAATAATTTTTCAAACGGACCAGTAGGTCCGAAAAAAAGAACTACTGGTCCTGAGATTAGCGTGTTCAACCAAAAAAATATACAAACGCTCCAGCTTTATAATATTAGTATAGATTAGAAACTTCGCCTTCTTCGTTCTCTTACATTGTCAGTATATTCTGGTCTATATTCAAAAACTCTAGCTCAATCAAAAAATAAATAAAAAACTAAACTACAAAATTCCAGCCTAACACCAAAAGGTGAGTTAGTAAAAAGAGTTGTGAAAAAGTTATCGTAAACTCATTATTATCGGAATTTATAAAATTGGTGCTTTGATGTGACAGCTCGATGCGTCCAGTTACGGCGAAATCAGTAGGTTCGAATCCAATTTATTTTTTCTATTATAAAAAAATACGGACTGACAATCAGACAGGATAATTTTACGATGCGAGTTGCGGTACAGTCGGTCGCATAAATATCGACTATTAGAAATATTAGTAACATGATGAAATATTGGAAATACTCCACAAATAATAATTCTAACCTTGTTTTAATTGTACATTACTTGCTAATAAGGTTTTGATTAAAAAAATTGGCAAGCGCATATAAAAAGGTTCGGCTATTTTTGGATTAAATATAATTTGTAAGCACCGATTTCTAGGATCAACTATTGTCACCGAAGTTGACTCATTTTCACCTTATGTGATTCTTTATCTAACAACCGTGAGCAATGTATAAGAAAGAGAAGCAAAAACAAAAACATGCAAACTAAACACACACACACATGCACATACACGCGCACACACACACACACACACACACACACACACACACACGCACACGCACACGCACACGCACACGCACACGCACACGCACACGCACACGCACACGCACACGCACACGCACACACACACACACACACACACACACACATACACACACAAATACGTCCATGTGCACGCGCAAAATTAATTATTATACAATATTGTAAATAAACTTGTACACGTAATCTCTCATTATACGAAGTGTAAACCGCATTACTTCATAATTGGCACTATTTAATAGTATTCATATATTTTTAATATACCATGATTGTGCTGTGAAGTTCTTATAAAAATAAATAAATAAAAAGGTTACCTAATATGAGAAAATAAGCTTTCTCTGGAAGACAGGTGTCAAGTAACAGTGCTTGCATTATTGTGTTCCGTTTGTTCAGTGGGAGTGACAAGACCCACCTCCCTTTCCTCTCCCCTCCCCCCCAAACACAGGTTGGCAATGTACTTGCGACTCGTTTGTCTTCTATGATATATAAAAAAAAAAAAAAAAACAGATAAATTTTACCCTCGGATTTATTTATATTTTTTCATAAGTAATTTCACTTGTTTATGTTATTTCCTCATTTTTGCTAAACTCCTGTGTAGATAAATTGTACAATCCACCGCAAACTTATTGACCGGTTTAAATATACCAATATCAGTTGTACAGAACACAAATCTAGGTATAAGTACGTATATATTATACACATCGCGTGGAATAGTTACTTTGGGCTGCCGTTAACACGCATCGGAAGCTCTCAAAAGGAAAAAAAAACCGACTTTTAAAATATTTTTCGTTGGTGCTCCGCTTCTAATGATTTTAGCGTTATGATATATAGCCTAAATCCTCGATAAATAAGTTATATAAGATTACAATAATTTTTAGAACGGACAAGTATTTCCTGAGATACCTCCTACAACGTCACAAACTCACAAACTTTACCTCTTTATAATTTTTTTTTTTTTTTTCTCTATCTGACTACGCTATTGACCCAGCAAGGTCTTAACAGCTTCACCGGACTACTAAGGCGAGCGCTTAAGGCACTCAGCCGATTTTATAATGGCAACCAGCTCAAGGGTGCACGGCACACCTCGGCTTGGCTGTTGCCTGTTGCATGTAAAATCGCGACCTAACTTAGCTAACCTAGCTAACTATTCATATATGTTTGAGTTGTTGAAACGTATATGAGTACCAGCATATCCGCCTCAACAACTCCTCCATACATTTTTATCGGAAACTTTGGAGAGTTTTTCAGTTCGATAAGGGAAAAAAAATTTACCAAAAATAACCCTTCCACCAAGATGTGTAGCGTGTAGGCGTGCACGTGTGTGGAGGTGATCGTGTAGTGTTGTAGCAGTGATGTATGGGTGTGTCACCGTATCGGGCAAGCAACGCACTCAAGGGCTCCCTACCGAGGGATCGAACCTAGGCTTGAGCCGCTGCCGTGGGAGCCCTAATCGGGTAAACCTCTTTATAATATTAGTATAGAAGTATAGATTTGTATAGCATCAACACAACGATAGAAAAATGCCACTTTTAAGGCTCCTACAATTATATTTAAACTCCAGCTTTTTTTTTTATATATCATAGGAGGCAAACGAACAGATGGGTCACCTGATGTTAGGTGATCACCACCGTCCATAGACACTTGCAACAACCAGGGGAGTCGGAAGTGCGTTGCCAGCCTGTGTTTGGGAGGAGGGCGGGGGGGGACAGGTAGGGAAGGAGGAAGAGGAAGGGGAGGGTAGGTGGGTCTCCGGCTCTCTCACTGACCGAACGAAACGCAACAATGCAAGCACTGTTATTTCACGTCGGTTTTCTGTGAGAGAGTGTTGCTTCCCCGGACGAGCCGACCCTTCGTGCTGAAAACAATAATAGCTTCAGCTTGGCTCTACCACTACTAAAAGCTATATTGGGAGCGGTCAAGAGATTGACGAGGACTGTAATTACTGTCGGTAATATTTCGAATGTATGGCATAATACAAGGATGACTGTATTAAAACGAATTAGCTACAAAAACAAAAAAAAAACGATTGCAAAATAATTATACATTCAAGTTTTTTGAAGTCAAATTTCTTACGGCATGGTAGCGAATTTTTTTGTTCTTATGCGTTACGCCTTACTATTACTGTAATAACCTCCCATATGGTAATTGTTATCACTGTAACGTGTAAGATTGCATTTATTAAATTATTTTGGAATTTTTAGCGGGATGTTGAATGGAATGTATTGGACTTTATATTTTATTTCAATTTTTTTTTTTATGCCAAAAGGCAGCAAACAGGCGGACGGTCCATCTGATGTTAAATGGTTAGCGTCGCCTATGGATAACTGCAACACCAGGGGTATCGCTGTTATGTTGCCGACCTTGGAGAGCGTGTTTTAATCCCTTTTTGAAGAGCCCCATGTCATAGCCCTGGGGGAACACAGTACCAGATAACTCATTCCACAATGCCAAAGTGCGCATAACAAAGCTTCTAGAATACTGGTTGGCCTCTTATAAATAAATTTAATAGCTGCAGTCCAAATAATGAGTTGTGTTTCTGGTTTGTACCTCATTGCTCGAGTACGAAGTATGCATACGCTATAGCGTATATACGCTATATTATAAGCGACCTTCCTGGCTGACAACAATATCGCAAAAGAAGATATATTTAAATTTAAGAAAAATGGAACGCTTTTTAAAATTTGACGCACCGCACCGATCTGTTTTTCATCATAGTTCGCTTGTTACCGCCGGCAATAAAGCATTGTGCTTGACGCTAGAAGTTTTTTCTATTAAGTGGCTATCTTCGCATATATCTTCATCACCCACCCATATATACATTGAAGACATCGCTCACCTTGCCTGAGACGCTGCTCCGTGCGAGGTGCTGAGTTACAGGTCAGTCCACACTTACTATTTGGGGTTCTTGTTGTTTTTATTTATTTATAAGCAAGGCCATTAATCGCTCACCCGCTCTACTATATTTACACTGCATATCCTGGTGGGGCCTATTTATACGGTCCCATCAGCCCCTTCAAATACCTTACGGTTGTTGCCATTTTGCTGGGCTTTAGCGTATGTGGATGAGCAGCCAGCCAGCCAGCCAATTATTGTATTATTTGTTTTGCGTAATATTGTTTAGTGATTGTGCACAAGTAAAGTGGATGGGGAACAATATCACGTGGCATGGAATCTGATTTGCCACAAAAACTCCCTGGAAAGTTCTAACTAGATGGCCACTATCTTGTTAGTTCATTTAAATGACCGCAAGAAACTTGTAATATCATTACTTACGCGACAATTACAGCAATAATATACTAGAAGAAAAAAAAAAATTATTATTATTTTTAAATTTTAATAATTAAAAAAAATTATTTTTAGAGATTCGTGACTACTTTTTTATATCATAGCGGGCAACCGAATAGGTGGGTCACTTGATGTAAGTGATCACCACCGTCCATAGACACTTGCAACACCAAGGGAGTCGCAAGTGCGTTGCCAGCTTTTGTTGGGGGGGGGGATAGGGAAAGGGGAGTATGGGAGAGGAGGGGGAGGATGGGGAAATGGTCTTCCGGCGCTCTCATTGACCAAACGAAACGCAACAATGCAAGCACTGTTACTTCACGTCGGTTTTCCGTGAGAGGGTGATACTATCCCGGACCACCCGACCCTTTCATGTACCAGTAATAGCTTCAGCGTGGTTCTACCATCTACAAAAACTTTTCTTCAAGCAAAAGATAAATAGTGTATAATAATTTATTTCATAGTGCAACTGTATTCGCATTAAAAAATAAATAGACGGGGAGCGGTAAAGTGGTAATTTGATGGGCCTCAAACAATGTGTCGAAAGGTGCCTCTAGCGCTCGACGGTTCCTAAATTATAGTAATCAAATAAATAAGGGGTTCTCATGCGTATATGCAAGAGTAAACACTAAAACTTTGAACTTTTCAAACTACGCCAATTTTTAATCGCTTTAAAAAAGGTTCTAGTTACTACAATGTTTGTATAAGCGTGATTTTTACTCAAATTACACGACTCCTTTTAAAAAAATCTTTTATTAATAAATATAGTTGAGAAATGTCAAGGTTTTATTAAATAAAATACTAGCTCATACATACGACTTCGTTTGTGTTGTTTATTCTGTTCATAATGCATATCATATATTAAGGAAAAATTAAGAGCACGACACCGCTTGCCACACTCCTCCATGGCAAGAAAACACCGCTAAACGCGTAGTGCTTTAAATTTAATATATAAGTGGAGCTATCTATGTATATCTGTAGATAAAGGCCAAGTGTCAACGAAGTCAAATAAAAGAAAAATATATCGAAATCGTCCTAGTAATTTTTAATTGACACACAACAGCATATCTCTATTATTTTATTTACATGCTTAACGTACCACTGTTATGTATAATTATAGAGGATTGTTTTTAAAGAACGAAAGAAAGAAAAGGCATTTATCTACAACACAAACATACATATTACATACGTACAGATTAACAACGTGCGTATAATATAAACGAAGGAAACTACTAACAAAAATAACCTAAAAAAAATTTAATGTGTGTGACAAATAGACTTCGAGTAAACATATATGCTGTAGAATAGTGTTTCCCAACGTGAGGCACTCATCCCACAGGGGGCAATTTGATAGTTAAGGGGGCAATTTAAAAATGGACTCGACACAACTTTAACCATTTCACTTTGGGTTATATAAATGCAATGCTAGATATCGGTGACAAATTTAACAAAAAAGGCATATTCTTATAAAAATGCTTTAAATGATTATTAGGTATAAATTATTAATAATTAATAATGATATTTTAAAGAGGTAAAGTTTGTGAGTTTGTGACGTTGTAGGGGGTAATCCCAGGAACTACTGGTCCGATTTGAAAAATTCCTTCAATGTTATATGGCTCATTTATCGAGAATGGTTATATGATAGGAGTTCCGATCGGGCGCTCAACGAGAGCGGTTGTCCCTTTTGCTACGCGCTTCGATTTCGATACTCGTGATTTAGTGACGTCTGTTATTACTTCGGGAGTGTTCGTCATTCGTCCGATCGGGCGCAGGTGCACGCACACCTGCATTCTTTTCCCAGAAATTGAGTGAGACCTTTCCATTGTATTTATTTATTGCTTTATTTAATTCTTAGTATAATTATTTGTTTACTCAGTTGTTTATCTATTTATTTACGTAGCTCTTTAGTAATTTCTTTATACATTTATATACTATTCAATTATTTATTTAATTAGCTATCTATTTACTTATTTGTTTTCTATTTATACATTTTATTTATTTGTATATATATTTCATAAGTGGATAGTCCCGTAGCTTACCGTTTGGCATGCCCCCCTGCCCTTCAGGCAGGGAGGTTGGTTCGTGGCGCCCACTCCTCCCTTAGGTCAACATGGAACAGGCAGCTCATTTCAGAGATTTTTTTTTACGACAGGGCCCAAACGCGGATATCGTTGCTAGTTTCGATAACTATGTAGCGTTATTCGGTGAAACTACGCAGTACGTGCCCCGTGTGGCAACCGCGAATTCTTACGCGACTCTCTTGTCGCAATCGCCATCTGACGTCCAAGATAGGGGCCTAATAGAGGCCCCAATACCGAGCTCCAGCTCGGAGACCGGCTCCGAGATGGAGCTTGACGTAGCGGCGTCCACCGAGCCGCCTGCGACCGATAACGCGCCCGCGATTCCCGCGCCTTCAGCGCAAAACATAGATAATGACGGTTATAAAACCGTCTCTTACATTAGATGCCGCGGTTCGCGTTCGTCAGATTCTGACTCGGGTTCCACACCCCCCGAAAAGTTAGTTAATATAAATGGCGCCCGGGTGCCAGCACCGACTACACCGACAGTCTCTAAGCCACGCGTGGGCGGACCTAGCTCCGTTTCTGTCGCTCCTTCCCAACCTACGGGATCCACAGCTAGGAAACAGCGCCCCCCGCCTCCTGTCACGATCCAAGACAAGTCCCAGTGGACTTCTATCTCGAATCGACTTAAGACACGCTCAATTAATTATACGTCCGCCCTCAGTACTCCGGCGGGCATTCAACTTAAATGTCCCACCTCTACAGACCATCGTGCGCTAACAAAATTCCTTAGGGAATCAAAGTTAGCCTATTTCACTTTTGCACTCGAAGAGAAACGCCTCCTCCGCGTAGTGCTTCGCCGCGTCCCGGCCGAGATCTCGGTCGATGACGTCACTCTCTCCCTTAAGGAGAAGAATTTCCCCGTGCGTGAGGTACATCGGATGTACCATCCACGCACCCGCGCCCCGTACAACATGGTCTTAGTTCTCCTCGACCGCTCGCAGGAGGGCAAGGCCATCTTCAACCTCACATCGGTCTGCGATCTAAACGGCATCACCGTTGAGCCCCCACGCAAGACCCATACCCCGTCGCAGTGCCATAACTGCCAGTGTTATGGTCACTCGGCGAGGAATTGCCACCTCCGCCCCAGGTGCGTCAAGTGCCTGGGAGACCACGCCACGAAGGAGTGCGCACGCACTCCCGGCACTCCTGCACCTCCGAGTTGCGTGTTGTGCGGTAACGCGGGTCATCCTGCGAACTATCGCGGTTGTCCCCGTGCACCGCGCACACAACGTCCCCGTCAGGCGAGGCAGGCGCCCAGAGCACCTGTAGCCGCCGCCCGCCCTGCGCCTCCACCTCTCATGTCCGTGGATGCCTTCCCGGACCTGCCGGGCGCCTCCCGGGCCCCGGTAGCGCCCGCGCCCACGACCTCACCGCGCTCGCCACCCTCTGTGCCGCACGCGGCTCAACCCGGGCGGGCCCCTATGGCCCCCTGGGCACCCCGACCTCAGCCTCAGGCTTCTTTTAAGCCTCAGACGCCGCTGCCACAGGCGGCTTATGCTTCATCATCCTCTCTCTCGGGTAAATTCGACTGGATGAAGCATTTACTCCGTGAACACGACATGAAGGAGGTCCTCGCCTTCTACGCCATCGTCGAGGTAGAAGAGGAGCTAGGTCTCCTCACTGCTCTAGCGCGCTTCCCGGCTATCGGAGCCACCATTCAGCGCATCGCCCGGTCACCCTCTTTTAAATAAGTGTTAAAATTCACGGGTCTTAATAAAGTAAAACCACGCGGTCTATGTCTCTCGTTTTTCAATGCGAGATTCCTTCGGTCACAGCGCGATCTAGTAGCTGACTTTTTGCGCGATAGACAGATTGACGTTTTCCTCATCCAGGAAACGATGTTAAAACCGAGTATGCGTAATCCGAGAATCGCGAATTACTGTATAGTCAGGAACGACCGTGTCACCCGCGGGGGTGGCACGTTAATCTATTTTAGGCGTTCGTTGTACTGCATGCCGTTAGATCCGCCCGCGCTAACCAATATGGAAGTGTCAGTGTGTAAATTAGGTATGACCGGTCACTCGAATATTATTTTAGTTTCCGCGTATTTGCCACCAAACAAAGAATTGCTAAGATCCGATTTGCAGGCGCTACTTAATTTAGGAGATTCAGTTATTATAGCGGGGGACCTCAATAGCGGGAACGTTATCTGGAATAGTCCGTGTACCTCTCGTAACGGGAGAATACTCGACGAACTAGGTAGGGTTCTCGCTTTTGACGTCATAGCCCCTCTGGAACCCACGCACTATCAAGATCATTGCCGACCCACAGTATTAGATATAGCTCTCTTAAAAAATATCACGCTTCCTGTACGACTCATACAAGTAGTACACGAACTTGATTCAGATCATCGCCCGGTTGTTTTACAGTTAGGTCACAATTCAGACTTCACCCCGCCGTCGGTTAGGGTGGCTGATTATGCGAAACTCGTTCAATATTTTAAAGAAAATCCGTCGTCTAGTAGTTTAGACAGGATTCCGGACGTGTTGGTGTCTAAAGCCGACGCGGATTCGGCCATCGATTCCCTGGTTGATTATCTCCAGACCGCCGTCAGGGTGACCTCGAAAGAGGTACAAGCGGCGAACGATCGCCGTTTTATACTGCCTGACGACGTAAGAGCATTGATCACGGAAAAGAACGCCGCGACTCGAGCTTACGACGCTTACCCGTCTGTAGAAAATCGCGATCGTTTACGTTTGTTACGAAAAACAGTCAAGTCTCGTATTTCTGAGATCCGGGGCGACAGGTGGGACAGACTCCTGGAGGGTCTCCAGCCGTCTCACCTGTCGTACTGGACTCTAGCGCGAACTCTCAAATCAGACATGGTCACTCCAATGCCTCCTCTCGACAGAGGCCCCGGGTTGCCTCCCGCGTTCGATAGCATAGATAAAGCGGAATGCCTTGCAGCAAGCTTAGAGAAACAGTGTTCGCCAAACACTGATAACACTGACCCTTCCATCATAGAGTCTATCGAAACAACCGTAGAGCATGCACTCGCGTCTCCTCCGGCGGATACCCTAACCCCGATAACGTTTGACGAAGTTTCGGCCGCCATCAAGCGTCTCAAGCCTAGGAAGTCCCCAGGTCCCGATGGGATCAGGAACGAGGTTCTGAAACTCCTTCCTGATCGCATCATAGCTCTATTGGTCTGCGTCTTCAATGCGGCCATGTCCCAGGGTCACTTTCCAGCCGTCTGGAAAAAGGCCGTAGTGATAGGTATTCACAAGCCCGGCAAGAAAGCTACGCTTCCCGTTAGCTATCGCCCCATTAGTCTGTTATATACCTTAGGAAAACTTTACGAGCGGCTCCTTCTGAACCGTCTTCAGTTCTCGATTACAGATTTAAAATTAATACCACCAAGCAGTTTGGATTTCGTGCCGAACACTCTTGCACGAATCAAGTACACCGCCTCACGGAGTATATTTTCTCTAAATTTAACGCCGATCCGAAACGTAAACCGAAACGCACAATTGCAGTCTTCTTCGATATCGCCAAGGCCTTCGATAAGGTCTGGCACGGAGGGCTCATCCATAAATTATGTAAATCTCGCGTACCCGATAGGTTAATTCATATTATCCGCGATTATCTCACTGATAGAACATTCCGCTTCAGAGTGGATGGTGAACTATCGCTGCCCCACCCGATACGCTCAGGTGTGCCACAGGGCTCCATACTCGCGCCCACGCTCTTAAAACTGTTCATCAGTGACCTACCTCGGTCTCGGGGGGTCGAGATAGGTTGTTACGCTGACGATACCGTTATTTACACTTCCGGCTGGCGGTCGGACTTTCTTAGGAAGCGCATCGAAAAAGCCGTTCATACTCTCGGTGAATGGTTTCGTCGATGGCGCATAGAAATTAATCCCGATAAGAGTGCCGCAATACTCTTCGATCCCACGAAACGCGTTAATAAATTTGAGCCCATCAGGCTATACGGACTCGTTATTCCTTGGGTCGAAGAGGTCAAATATCTCGGTGTCACATTAGATAAACATTTAAAGTTCAATTCACATACAGACAGAGTGCGAAACAAAGCCGCTATGGTCTTGGGTCGCCTCCATCCGTTGCTTTGTCATAAGAGTAAGATGTCCCTCAGACACAAGCTCACTTTGTATAAGACGTGTATCCGTCCCGTGATGACATATAGCTGCCCCGTTTTTGCGCATATGTCCAAA
>JACEII010000007.1:8516191-8539688 GCA_014332785.1 Antheraea mylitta | reverse complement strand
TTCGGAGAGTCGATCTCCATAGAGACCTAGAGATTCCTTCTATCTGGGCGTACGTAAAATCACTTACGATTAGTTGTTTTGTAGTAACCACAGATCACGCCGCCGTGGTCTGGGGGTTAATTTCGCTCCCGCACACCCGATTAGGCCTCCCACGGCAGCGGCTCAAGCCTAGGTTCGATCCCTCGGTAGGGAGCCCTTGAGTGCGTTGCTTGCGCGATACGATGACACACAAATATACATCACTGCTACAACACTACACGATCACCCCCACACACGTGCACGCCTACACGCTTACACATGAAAGTGGAAGGGTTTACTTTTTTCCCTTATCGAACTGAAAAACTCTCAATTTTCCGATAATAAATATATGGAGGAGTTGTTGAGGCGTGTATGCTTGGTACACATATACGTTTCAACAACTCATACATATATGAATAGTTAGCTAGGTTAGCTAAGATGGGTCGCGATTTTGCATGCAACAGGCAACAGCCAGGCCGGGTGTGCCGTGCACCCTTGAGCTGGTTGCCAAAATAAAATCGGCTGAGTGCCTCAAGCGCTCGCCTTAGTAGTCCGGTGAAGCTGTTAAGACCTTACTGGGTCAATAGCGTAGACATTTCGAAAAAAAAAAAAAAAAAAGTTATATGATATATATCATCGCGATAAGGCCAATAGGAGCGGAGCACCAATGAAGAATGTTTAAAAATCGGGGCTTATTTTTCTCGTGAGCTACCGCTGCGTGTTAGCGTTAGCCCAAAGTGTCTATTCCACGCGAACAATGTCGCGGGCAAAGGTTAATTAATTTAGGTTTGCCGTTACCAAAATATCAACAGGGTACTTAGAGTCGTCAAGTAAGTTTTCATTATATGTTTTTAAATTTTACTTACGATATTTTTATAACAATTCCATAGTGATTTCTTCTTAAAACTTATCACTATGCGGGTGGGGGGCTTAAAAGTTTGAAAAATGATAAGGTGGGACATAGCCGTGTATGTCTAAAGAGAAAGCTATGCTAAAACTTAATTAAAATGTGTTATATAATGTTTTTCAATTTATCTTTATTCACTGTTCCAAAAAATCCACACGACCAGATACTTAATATTTGGTTTTCATTATAACAATATTCTCGAGCAGTACTGAAAATAAACTGTGCTATGAAATATGCTCGTTATTTAAAATCATAATGCCTCAAATTAGGCAGTGTTAAAGTGAAATAAAATATTATTACATTCGCAAAAACAAAAAATAAATCCAAGAGTCAAATTTATGTATACGAACTGTACCAATTACTTAAGAATCAAGAAGCGGTCTGCCATCATAGTTCTCGTGGAAACAAGATCTTGTTTGTAGAAGCCATAAATACGTGTTCTTAGAAACTTTAAGTGTTACATAAATACGATGGAAAATGCAATCAAGTGTAGTATACTATAATAAATTACTTAAACAGCATCTACAAATTATCAGTAATAAGAGAACATATTCCCACCTTGTTAACATAAACTGTATTTAAATTAATTAGTGGTATTACACAACACGAAATGTAAAATATTAGGAGTAATTTACTTGTATTTAACATTCCTCAATTTTTGCCCTCGATACCGGCCTATCCTATAGCGTATACTGGGTGACTGGTTACTCGTTAGCAATATTTTTACATCATACTCAGCACTCGGACCTCGTTCTAAATCAATTAAAAAATAGGTGCTTAATATTTGACCGAATATTCTAGAGAATACATAAATTATAGTCAATCTTCTACCACTACGAATGTAGTATAAGTGGAATGAAAGTGAACCCCACGAACTAACAAAGGAGAATTTTTCGAAGTTTGAACAAACAAAAGGGTTTATTATTCGTTTTATTAATAAAGGTTATAAACTTCGTGACGCCATTCGCAGGTTTTCTTACCCAGCTAGGTTTATTTAAATTTGTACCTATACTTTTGAGAGTCTTAGAACAAACTTTATCTTAAGTTCTCTTTGTTGTTTATTACTCTTTTATGTTATTATTATGCTCATTAAATGTGACCATGAACTAACACACGATTGAAGGTTATCACTCTTTAAACAGTCACGGCGTGTGTATACACACATTTCTACATCGTCTTTGTTATAGGTTTATTTGGCGAGATCTTATTCTGTCTTGTAGTGGATTTTATTATGGTAATATTGGTGGTGTTTTACGTTACTTACAGTTACTTTGCACAAGTGAAGTGGATAGAGAATAATACCACGGAGCATGGATTCTGAGATGCCATAAAACTCCATGGAATTGTTGGAATATTAAAATTATTGTAAGACGTAATATATCTGCATAATAATGGCAGTAATAATCTGGAAGATTACTTGCTAAAAATAAAATACAATATGCATTTGTGCGAATATGCAAGAGGCTCTCTTAACAGATGAAGGGTTTACCCCAATCCTGCATCACATACTTATATGCAGTTTAGAACCCATATTTTTAATATAATAGACCTGTCTAACTTCGGGTCTTTTTGTGTCTCATTATCCTTTCCATGCTGTTAGTGTTGAGTTACCGTTGTGACCATTACGATACCTTCATTTTACCTTCAACAGTGATAGGCAATAGACGATCTTTAAATGTTTGCCACTAGCTTAGTTACATCGCTATAAGTATCTCACATTATGTTGGTCTTATTTTGGGTCCTTTGATTTTTATTTCGCGATAGTCCTAAATCGGTACCAAATTTATATAATAAAATCTTAGCTAGTTACAGCTTCTAATTTTAATAATAACCCGGCCCCACTACATCTAAAAATTTAAATGGACATATATTTTTCACAGAGGTTTCACAGAGGTTCTTAAACTTTTTTAGATCGCGACGCACTTTCAAGTTTGGTGTTTTGTAACAATGCCTAACCTAGCTAGTCGAAATAGATAAAGTCGATATAAATACGTATAAATAATACCAGTTAGACGCAAATGTTGAAAGACACACAACATGGATCTGTGTGAGCTGGGATTTTAATAGTTTATGTTGCATACACGAATAACTAAGTTAAGCCAAGAATATTGAAGAGGAGTGCTTCACGGCATTTTTTTTTCTTGTCTACAGCGCACCAGGACGTGTCACGAAAACTTTTGGAACCTCTGTGTTAACATGTGAACAGTTCATCTTTTCACTTTATCTTTGCAATTTTGTAAATTACTTACAGCTGTGGAAATCATGTTCTCTATAAAAATTTTAAAGCTCTATAAAAAACTCTCTTATGACTCTTCGTTTAGCATATGGATGAGAAATCCATTTTTCATTATACTTCAAAGAGCTGAGTTGAAGAATCGTGAAATATTTCCAAAGTTACGTCGTAAAAACAAGTAAAATAGTTAAATTTCAATAGGACCCCGTAAAACAACGGATTTGATGATACCTAAAACTTTGACCTGAAATCTTATGGACCGATAAGTTAAGCGAAAAATCATAAAAAAAACTATATTCTTCATAGACCGTTATATTTCCTATAAAAACATATGTTTTACAGCTGTACGTGTTTATGTAACTAGGTTACAAATTTACAAATAACAAGATACATTTTTTTTAATATTATTTCCCATCGTCGGTCTTTTTGGAGCAAATTCACTACTATCGTCGAAAAATTAAATTTGCCAAACTAAAGACCAACCTAATCTCACACATATTTTATATACAATTCGCTGCGTTTCGCCAGGGATCGTATCTATTGTTTTTGATAGCGCTGCAGTTAATTACATTTTGCATAATTAAGCAATCGCCATAAAATTTGATAAACGTAGATTTTTAATCAAAGAAAGTCTTCTAAAATTCGACGGATAAAGACGATTTTACGTATAATCTTTATTCCTCAATATTTCACCTCTCATTCATATTCTCTTAATCTACCGGTAAATCAATTGACGTTCGCATTAGAAAAAAAATACTTTGTAATTGTACTCAGTCTTGAAGATTTCACCATTAGTTTGTTTTCTACTAACTCCAGAATGTTGACGTCAGTACTCGAATATTAAGACAACATCCAAGACAGGCTATCTTCAGAATCCTATTGTATATAGTTTTCATTGTTGATGACTTTTAATTGTATACTGGTATCAAGTTCGCAAACAGGTCATAATAATGTCATTTTCTAATCAGACGAGAGAGAGCATAAGCCAATACAATCAAGAATACAAAAAGAAAATAACCTATATAAATTTTGTTGATTAACTGCAAACAATATCAAAGTTTGATAAATGCAATCCGTCGGTCTATTTGATGCACTGTGAGAGTTTAATGAGAAAAGTTTCAAGTCGCCTTAATCATGTTGCGGAGACAAAACTTTCTCAAACGTTGGACAGTCAAGGGGTCTTGATGCAAGATGAAAGTGTTATAGACTTAGTTACTTAACTAAAAACAAATAATTAGGAAAGAGTCACAAAGATGAACTAATCTACACTTTGATATACTTGTCTTGTGTACTTGTTTAAATATTTTAATTGCCTTAATATTGTTGTAACAGGATATATTTAGCATCTGTCAAAAGATTTGTATGTGATAGAGGCACGCTGAAGCTATTATTGGCTTCAGCATGAATGGGTCGGTTCGTCCGGGGTAGTACCATCATCTCACAGAAAACCGACGTGAACTAATTGTGCTTGCATTGTTGCGTTTCGTTTAGTCAGTGAGAGCGCCGGAGGCGCGCCTCACCTTCCCCCTCTCCTTTTCCCTTCCTCCCCCCACCCTAATACAGGCTGGCAACGCATTTGCGACTTCTCTGGAGTTGCTAGTATCTATGGACGGCGTTGATCACTTAACATCGGGTGACCCACTTATTAGTTTGCCTCTTATGATATAAAAAAAGAAACAAACTGTATTAATACTTTATAAGTGTCTCTGTTTGAGCACGATATTTTTTAACGTTAAATCATGATATGGACAGAGATGGTAAAAACGCTAAGCCTAGAAGATAGATCGGTTCTCGTGTAGCTTTTAGGACAGGTAGGTGCTTGGCAATAGATAAATTTAAGCACGATAGCTAGCCAGGCGGTCGTAGAGTAAGCCTTGCCGTCTTACTATGTATTCATCAAGATTATTTTCTTCACAGAAAGCTCTCATTTACAAGAAGACCAACAGATGTCGATCGAAGCCATCTCCCAATACGCTAACAACTCACCCATCATCAGATTCTTTTTTTACAAACCTTTTATTTTTTATTTGTTTTTTAATGTTCACCGAAAGTCCTTTGAAATCTATTATTGATTATTTTTGATTTTGCACTATGGTTATTATTAAATCACACAAAATCATTATAACATCGTTTTTAATGAATTAAAATAAAAGATGTACAAGGGATTTAACAACGTAAGAGTAAATATGATGGTTCTATATTTAAATGATAGAAATGAAGACAAATTTATAAATAAAAATAGAAACATTTTAATATAGTAAATATACAACATTCCAAAGGAAAAAGCGTTTTCTGTTCTCATTTACAACATAATCTTGTACAGTCTAATTAATTAAATGCTCGTGGAACATGAAAAAACGTGTTATCTTTTATTTCTTTCCAAAATAATATTTTCGTTGAATCATCTGCGACCGTTTTTGCAGGAAAATAAACTTTACTTAGCTAAACAACTGGAATATATATAATTTATATAGCCGGTGGCACCGCACAATGAAACGCGTCATTTCGAGACTGAATCATGTTTTTTATTTCTACCAATATTTGCAGTAATATACATCTATACCATTCTTCCCCCTGTTTACAAAACAATAATTACAAGCAAAAGTATAAAATATATATATATTAAAGCAAAATTAACTTATAAACAAAAAAAAAAAGTACATCACCATAGTTATAGTTTTCTTAGATCGTAAAAATATAAACAAAAAAGATCGCCATACTTTACTAGAATAGACATGTTGTTATATACTAGAATAAACAATTTATTGATATTGAAATTTCTTATCATTTATAGGGTAAACGAGTATAAGGGCATTCAGGCTCGCATCTAACAATTGCTTTACGATATCTTTTAAAATGAATTTTTTTTATTGAAGCACGACAAAGTGACTGCACTATGCCTGATGGTAAGCATAGTACAATCCAAGAACAGTGGCGACCACCGCGAGACAGATCATCCATCGTCGGTCGCCACTGTCATGCCGGCCATAATGACGAAAGTCACCCGGTACTGGATATGCACAGGCTGATCCCGAAACGCGACGCGCAAAAGCGAGTCACTATGACGGGCGTTTTTCGTCATATACATGGTGGTTGCGACCCAGTCGGGCTGTATAACCCTACCAAAAGGCGCACAACGTATTTGACAGAGAATTTTGTGATTGTTTTTGTATACAAATATACTAATTCTTGTTTCTTTTCATTATAGATTTTCGAGCTAAACCACAATCTCTCCTTAATCTAAATGATGAATAGACCTAAGATCGTTGAAGGTGCGTAACAAATTACGTGAATCTATAACAGAACCAGCGAAATCTACAACACTGTCGAAAGTTGGTGTAACAGGACACAATCCTATTGTTAATAGTTCCAAAGCGTCAAACGGTTGACGTTTAAATTGGTTAATTCCTTCATGAGTGTTCAACCACCAACAGCTATAAGGTGTCTTTGCACCAGGTCTGAAAAACCATTTTATAATTAATTGCTTGGAATAAATTTAAGCTTTACCACCACGTTAACTGAGATATACTAACCATACACGAGAGGCTGAATGCTCTGGAAAAAACGTTTCATAGATATAGGTTGTTGATTACAGTCCTTTTGTTGGCGGGGGTTTATTCTTAATAGCTATCGGAATACACTTATCTCGTAATTCGGAACAGAAATTCATCTTAACGGCTGTACTCAGGAGGGCGTAAGATAAAAAAACATACCCCCATGGAATTTTTGTTATAAAAATTGCGAACACCTTTAACAAGTGCTAATGACTATGTCCGGTACCGCCACGACACACCCGAAAGACGGGACTACAACTCCACCGGAACATTACTCGTAACTAACTAACTAGTCACCATATTAGAGATATATCAATTCTATACATAAATAAGAACGATTATATAGAATTGACGTCATCATTTAAATAATAATAATTTGATACTTAGTATTATTTTTGTGTTAATAAATTATTTAGGTTAAATGTAAGTAAACAGTAATTGCTTTGACTTCCACAGTTCGGCATATAAAAGGCGAGATACCGTGATCTACACGCACTTCTATGCGAAAGTTATTGTAGGGAGAAGCTCTGCCCGGATAAATAGTCACAGTGTCTACAGAGTGTTAATGGTTTCCCTGACCGACCGGCTGACATATACGTATTTTGTAACAAAAAATATATATAGTATATATAGTTCAATCAGTAAATAAGAAAAGTGAGAATGTCAGATTATTACGTTTTAACTTTTTTTTTTTCGGATAACAAACAGTGATATATTACAAGTATTTAAACTAAATAGACTCTATACACCAATTAAATGTTTTCGCATATAGTATTCTAGGAAATGGCTAGTTCGTTTCAAAAAACCAAAATAATCAATAACTAATACAAACTTAAATTAATAAAAAAAATATATATTTAAATCCAAAGAGAACTTGAACTAAGCATGAGAACCATTAAACCACGCATTCGCCATAGTATTTTTGAAGTGTTGCGTTGTAGATGTAAAGAAATCGTACTGTGGCTGGACTACCAGATCATTTAATATGTTTGCAGCACGAATAAAGAAAGAGTTCTGTCTATATTGAGATGCACACTGTGGGATGTCCAAATACATAGGCTGTCTTAATGTCCTGTTAGGTATTATCAGATTAATTTTAGAGAGTAAGTGGAGTTTACTTTGGAATCTACAATCAAATCGTTCGATAATTTTGTCAAGCATGTAATTGTTAATCTTAAGATATTCAACGGACTTTGATTACGACTCTCCTACCAGCTTCTATATGTTTTTGAAATAATCACAACTTTTACTCTGACTTCAAAATCAAAATCAAAAAATACTTTATTCAGTTTAGGCCCTAATAAGGCACTTATAAACGTAAAAAACTACCACCGGTTCGGAAACAGCCCAGTCATCGAGAAGAACCGTCAAGAAACTCAATCTGGTATTATCTTTTTAACAAATATATATAATATTTAGACTATATTACATACATGACAGTGCCGTTTTTAATGGATGCACAGAGATGAGTCAATTCCAGACATCACTATCGTTCACTTACTGATCCACTCTATAAAAGCCTTTTGAGATCAAAACCCGCTTGACATGGCACTTAAATTCACAATCCGGCAAAACTATTACTCGTTTTCACACTATTTCCCAAAAAACTATTACTCGTTTTACTAAGTCTAAAACATGGGATAACCAGTTTGTCACGGTTCCTAATATTTAGACTATGCCGGCCTTTTACGAAATCCAGTTTATCAACTTATATATAGCTATATCAGGACTAACAAATCTTGGTGACATAACATTACGCTTATGCTACGCGTCAAAGGAGTGACTACTGAAACGTATGAAATTGCGATCAGCCCTCAAAGAATTCCAAATATCCTTTTGAGAAAACAAGTTTAGAAAAAAACCTTGAGCAGTAAATTGTTCTATTTAGTTTCAATCATATTAATGTTTTCATTGTGGACTTATTAATATGTAGCATATGGTTCAAGAACCATATGAATTAATCAAATACCCTTTATCCGTGGATTGTGTCTGTAATATCAGATCATTACGTAGAGGAATTTATTATGAAAAGGGCAAGTCATTTATATTATATTATCTTTTCGTGATATTATCCTTATTTGAAGAGAACTCCATTATGAGTTACGAGTATCTGACCATCGAGCTTCAGATGTATCAACTCGGATTTCTTATAACTTTATCAGTAAAGCTGAGTGAACACATTTAGAAACGATCTTATCTTTTAAATTGTTAGTTTCTTTCTCCATACAAATGCAAAATCTTCCTCGTGCAATATTCCTGATATTTTTGTTTCGAATTGACTACGCTGTTGATTTAGCAAGATCTTAACAGCTTCACCAGACCACTAAGGCGAACGCTAAAGGCACTCGGTCGATTTTATGTGACAACTAGTCCAAGGGTGCAAGGCACACCTCGGTTTGAGCTGTTGCTTGATACATGCAATTCATGACCTATATGAGCTAACCTAAGCCAAGTATTCACACATATGAGTTGTTGAAACACAACACATATACCAAGCAGACATACCTCAACATTTCTTTTATATATATTTCGAATCAGATAATTTTCAGGTAATTTTGATAAGGGGAAAAAAATAAAACCCTTCCACTTGTGTAAGCGTGTATGCGTGCACGTGTGTGGAGGTGATATGTGTTACGTTGTCGCAATGATGTAAGATTTTGTGTCACTGTATCGCGCAAGCAGCACACTCAAGGGCTCCACGCCGAGGGAACGGACCTAGGCTTAAATCGCTGCCAAGGGGGCCTAATCTAGTGTCTATAGACGAACCTTCCCTTCCTCTCCTCTCCTCCTCCCCCTTTCCCCATTCCTCCCAAACACAGGCGGACAACGCACTTCCGACTCCCCTGGTGTAACTAGTGTCTATAGACGGTGGTGGTCACTAAACATCACGTGACCCACCTGTTCCTTTGCCTCTTATGATATAAAAAAATATATATTGATATATTAAAGAACCAGGTATTCTAAAATTCTTGTTATTTTAACGTTGCCGGCTCTTGTACTAAGGTGTTGCAAAAAAGTCTAGTTACGTTAACTACAAATTTTTGTTTTTCGTTATCCTGGAGAACCCCTTGCGTTTTATGGGACAAAAAGTATCCAGGATGTAGTCTTGTAATATCAGTTATCACTGTGTTAAATTTCGTTAAAATTGGTTCAGTACTTTCAGAGTAATACGGGTTTAGATTCTAGACTTTAATCCTTTATCCTGGAGAACCCTTTGCGTTTTATGGGACAAAAAGTATATTTGATGTAATCTCGTAATATTAGTTATATCACTATGTCAAGTTTCATCAAGATTTAGAGTTATGCGTGTTCACAGACAGACAGACAAAAATTGTAAAAAGATTATTTTTGGCTTCTATATCGATAACATAGTCTACCCTGATTAAAATTTTCAAAAAATATTTAATGTACAGTTTTCGACTTGTTACAGTTTTATTATAGTAATAGATAACTTTTAAAGGTAACAAATTGCTTGAAATGTATATAAAAATGATGATGCATGGTAAAACCACGTTTAGAATTATATAAGGAGCAAAAACTGAACACACATTTAACAAGAGTTTTATTAAACTATGTCTAAAATTTAATATATTGTTTAACAAATGTTACAAAAGTGTGTCCTCCCTAACTAAACATCTGGTTTAAGATTTTTTATACAAGCAAATCTAAATAGGATTCGTTCAAAACTAAAACTTTATTAACTCTCTTGTTGAACACGTGTTCGTTTTTGGAATATGACTATTCTTGTATTTTATTTTTTCGTTTATAATTATTACACTTTCTACGTAATTGCAACACTCAATCGGCTCGATCGCAATAATAGCGCGACTGGTTAGTCGCCAGCAATACTTTTACAGGATAATTATTGGATAATTCTCATTCTAAATAAACTTAAAAATTAGGTGCTTAACGATTTACCTAATTATCTAGAGAAAAATAAAACTAATACAATCAACATCAGGTGATGTACGCAAATACAAACTGGTGTAATAATAAGGAAAGCAATGAATCACACCGGGTCGCGTAGTACCGCCTGCGTCCCGCACCTCAATCACGCTCTGCTTCCCTTTGTTCGACCATGCGGCGTTTCGGACGATAAGCAGTTATATAATGATTAACTTTGAAACGCGCCCCTTTAATTTTGATCATTTTTTATAACAAACTTTAACTATGGTTCTCTTTATTGTTTCTTTTGATATTATTATTCTATATGTTAAATGTCATTATGAACTACCGAAGGCTTAACGGGTTTCACCTGGTATATAACCACTAGTAATACGTTCAACAACCCTCCATATAACTGTAAAAGCTTAGTGAAAATTGCTTATAAATTAAGCCCACCATTATCAGTTCAGTTAAACGTGTATGTAATTATATAAGTAGGAATATTTGGAAAAAAATAAGACATAGTTTAAAATTCGGACATTATGATACAAGGGGTCGTAAATAATGGCGGGTGATTTTTATACTCGTGCGCCATGTTTGTAGTTCAGTGGTCTTTTGTAAGTGGGAAAAGGCACTGACAAAGCCCCCAAACAGCCTAACATTAAAAGTGTAATAAATTGAATATTTTTATAAACATGACACAAATTAATGTCAATTTCATTCAAATGAAGTATCTATTTACCATAATTTAATGAACATACTAGTTAATTTATTCATAATTAATGTTTACTATTTTTAAACATAAAAACTTTCTTAGTAGTTTTTGACCAGATGTTAATCTTGTTTGATTTTTTTTTTTTTGTAGAATCGGGTTACCTGTTTAATTATAGTATAATATTAATAGCACTTTGAGAAATATACACTGCTTATCGTGTACAAATTATATCACAATAATTCGGTGAAATTTCTAAAACAAAGAGCCAACAAATTTTTAGGACAGTGAAGTCGTCGTAAAATGCTTCGTACATCGGAATAAATGCCAATTCTTAATGGTAGTGTAAAACAAACAACGGGGCGATAAAGCAGCAGTTTAAATTATGATTTCATAAGATTGTTTGCCAAAGTAGGAAACAGAAGAAAGAGTTTACAGTGCTATGACTAGTACAGCTTCCTGCACAGTTACGCACGACTGATCGCGAGTTCAACATTCTTGTGCAGATTTTATGCGTTATGACATCTGACGCGTTATAATTATTACTAGAGGCCGCCCAGTGGTCTACATTAGACCATAGTTCATCGATTTTTTAAAACTTTATAGGGTTGTTTTGTCAAAGGGTATACTCGTACTTCTACTATCAAAGGTTTTCATCATACTAACTGAGTAGTTATTTGCCGCTTGTTTTAAATTATACAAACATTAAAAAAAATCTACGTATATTGAAATTAAAAACAGCGCTTGCATAACATGGTAAGGCTTTCAAACTGTAAGTAAACATAACTTTACGAAAATAAAGAAGTTTATCTCAACTCATGATACAATTTTCAATTAATTTTACACGACACACGGTGATAATGAATTAAATGTAGTATGTACATTATATGAAATAGTGATATGGCCATCGTTTGGAAAAGTAATAAATACACAATATAATCAAATGATGAATTCAAAACGTAATGTTTTAATACCACCATTAAATTGCACTTCTCCTGCATATAAACTTTAACTATGCCAAATTTCACGTTCATCCGTTTACGCAATTCGCTTAAAAAGGGGTACAAAGTTTTTGCTTCACGTATTAATATATAGATTTGCTTAAACAATAATTTTCGGGGTCGTTGCAATATACTGTTTCATATTCCTTTTTATATAAATAACGTTTCTTTTATTAATCCGTTTGCTAATACGTATCGTTCATACAATACTATTACTGGCTGTGTCTCCTGCTGTGCCGATATCAGCATACACATATTTCATCTTAGACTGAGTAAATTTCGTTATATGGTCTATAAACACAGATTCTCTTCTTAATATAATATAATTAAGTTGGCATACTCGTATAGGATTGTATGATTGTATTTATTAAGCATAGATGAGCATACATATAATCTATACTAATATTATCAAGAAGAAAAGTTTGTAAGGTTGTTGGGGGTAATCTCAGGAACTATTAGTCTGATTTGAAAAATTCTTTCAGTGTTATATAGCTCATTTATCGAGGAAGGTTATAAATAGGCTATATATCATCACGCTAAGATCAATAGGAACGGAGCACTAATAAATGTTTCAAAATGAGGCACACTTTCCCGACTCTCCTCCTTCCACCCCCTCACTCGTTACTTTTCCTCCCTACCCCCCAAACACAGGCTGGCAACACACTTGCGACTCCCCTGGTGTTGCTAGTGTCTATGGACGGTGGTGATCACTTAAGATCACGTGACCGTGAGTATTCGTTTGCCTCCTACGATATAAAAAAAAATGCAACTGATGACCCGTTTGAAATACGTAACACGAAAATCTAAAACCAGAATAACTTACCCGTGTTATTTGGTAATGATTAAAATAACTGTCGTCAAAGTGTATAAAATTTATTAAATTATGGTTATTACGCGGCTGTTAACGGGTTGTCGGTTATGTTCGCTGTTAGATGGGCGATATAAACAATTTGTACATCATTTGGACGTTCAATAAATTCACTCTCAAATTATATTAAAGTTTAGAAACATATTAGCTGTGACACGGTTTTACACGCGTTACAATGTTTTAATATTAAAAACTATCAACGTCATTGTTTAAATAAGTTCTAAATAGAGCACAACTAGTCCAGTGGTATGTTTCTTTTTTTAATTTTATTAGTTTCAGTTATCATTTGGAATTAAGAATATACCGAGAGAGAGGGGTGATCGCAATTGATTGAATTCACGACTCGCCCTTGACATAATTCATCCTCCGTTGTCCGACGGGATGGTTAGCTGTTAGGGATCTTCCCATGTACAAAAGAAATGAGCCATCACGGGACGCCTGGCATTTGTGAAATATCGAAATTGCTATGTATAAGTTATATGCATAATTAAGCTATGGCTTAATTAAAAGATAACGCATTACAAATTTGTTCCATAAAATAATGACTGTTTATTTATTTTATAACATAAATATTCATTTTTATAAAATACAATATACAAAAATTGAACTAGGCGCTGGGGCGGTGTGTTTGGCGGCATTTATCAAAGGGCGCTAAGTCGTCGGCGCTTTCCGTGTAACGAGTTTGAATTTTATGTTTATACTGATAGTGTTGCGAATGTTTTTGAGTATTTCCTTAATAGTGCAATACTCGTGTTTTGCGTAGCCACGTCAACAATCAGGTTTACCCTCCACCTATAGATGTTTCACATCAAAAAGATTACATTTTCAATAGTTTGGAGAGAGACTTTTTTTAAAGTAGAGATGCCAGAACACCAGGCCGAAGCTTGGCGAATAGATCTACAACTCGAGTGTGGTAAACTATGAACGTATTAGAAAATTACCTAATAATATGCTATTTCATCATTATATTTTACTTCACCAAAAGCAAAGCCTTATTATAGGATTCGAATAGTCGATCGTAGAGGTGTTCCAACAGGCTATCATTAAGTCATTATGGCTTCTAAAATACGCTTAAGTTATACAGTCATTTAAAAAAGGAGGCCGAAGATTGTACAAATATAATGTGTTTTGTTTCAGATTAGTGAAATAAAAACATTTCTTTTTATATCGTAGGAGGTAAACGAATATGTGGGTCAACTGATGTTAAGTGATCACCACTGTCCATAGTCAACACCAGAGTCGCAAGTGCGTTGCCAGCCTATGTTGGTACGGAAGGAGGTGGAGGAAGGGGAGGGAGAGGGAGATGGGCCTCCGACGCTCTCACTGACGGAACGAAACGCAACAATGCAAGCGCTGTTATTTTACGTTGGTGTTTCTATGTGTCGGATAGTACTACCCAAGACGAGACGACCCATTCATGCTGAAACCAGTTATAGCATCAGCGTGGCTCTACCACCTTCAAAAGCTCGAGCGGTTTTGAAAAGAAGAGAATTTTAGTTCAAACAATAGTTTTATATATTTCACTTAGTATTAACAACAGTCTATACAATTCTTACCTTAAAAAAGAAGCAACGTTTAAAGGTATTATTTCACAAAATTCTTTTGTATTTTATTATAAATCGTTGTTAACACTAACACTAGACTGCGACATCATTCTATGAAGCATCCCCCATCTTGTTTTATTATTATTAAACTATAGAGTTTATGCCTACACAGTTTTTTTTTATTGAAGCACGACAAAGTGACTGCACTATGCCTGATGGTAAGCATAGTACAATCCAAAAACAGTGGCGACCACCGAGAAACAGATTATCCATCGTCGGTCGCCGCTGTCATGCCGGCCATAATGACGAAAGTCACCCGATACTGCATATGCACAGGCTGATCCAGAAACGCGACGCGCAGAAGCGAATCACTATGACGGGCTTTTTCGCCATGTATATGGTGGTTGCGACCCAGTCGGGCTGTAAAACCCTACCACCCCGCAAAAGTATAATCTATCGAGATTATACGTAACCAAAGACAATGTGCGGGTAATTTGAATAAAGTGTATGAACTATGCATTCTTATATTATTATTAACATTTATCTATAGTAATATTATAAAGAGGTAAAGTTTGCGAGTTTGACGTTGTAGTAAGGGGGGGGGGGGTTGTAATCTCACGAACTACTGGTCCAATTTAAAAAAAATCTTAGTGTTATATAGCTCGTCTATCGAAGAAGGTTATATGTGATATATGACCATCACGCTATGACTAATAGGAACGGAGCACTAATGAAGAATGTTTCAAAACTCTTTTTTTTCTCTTGAGTGCATCCGCTGCGTGTTAGCGTGTTAGCGTGTAAGCGTGGTCAGTTGTAAACATTGAAATTTGCATATTCTATTGTATTTTTTTCTGAGATACTTATTTTAGCCGAACTACGTCGTTAGTTCTACATTTGTGCTTATTATCAATACTTAAACCTGTATTTTATACAGTGATTAACTTTTCTTGGCGACTTTACTACGGTAATGTATTCGGGAACAATATTTTTTCGGGATGAAAGGTCCCCCCTTTCTGCACAGCTAAAAAGGTTCATGTAAATTTTCATAATGATTGGTTGAATAGTTAACGTAAGCATAACAAAGAAAAACCGCATATTCGCGTGTATAAAAATGGAAAAACACTAGCTGTTCCCGACGACTTCGTTATCGTGGGATATAGCAAAAATAAAATTGTCAATTGTAAATGTACGTGAGAAGTGCATGTGGTACGTCCTTAGTTTATTGATGTGTAATATCTTTCCTTTCGATTGCTGGATATTTTTTTATGAAAGTGATTTTCGAAAACGCACGGAAATGTGTTGCAGCGGAAAGTGGGAAACAGACTCATCTACAGTTACACCGTGCTGTGTATAAAATCTTATGTTACATTTATATTTTCATACTGAGAATATATTCGACTAACAATATGACGACGTCACATGTATTTCATCTCTATTGCATAGTAAGATAACATCATATGTGATTATTGTAAAGCGCGCTCGTTTATTTGTTTTTGCAAGGAACCCTTAACCCTTAAGTTGCATAATCACTCCTTGCTAATGAAAGTCGTAATAAACTGGTCTGACCGTTTCGGGGTTTAGACGCAAAAAAATGTTTTATTGTTATAAGGATATCGCTATATAGTTGTATATACATTGTGATAAAAAGCGGTTATTTTTAAATTACAAATACAGAGTTACACTATATTTCACAGTAACGAGAAAGTTTAGAATGAAATCACAAAATAACAAAAGCACTTAAAAATACCGCAAACACCGTGGCTCAAACTAATCACATTCATAACAATTGTTACGACATTACTATAAATATCACCGCAATTTAAACTAAGGGGTGCTCTACTATAATATACTCGGGTAAAATTTAAAACTTTGTAACCACCATTTATATGATGCATGTACGGTCGTCCAACATATATCCTCTGATATATGTGGTATATTTGTAATAACATATTATGTGGAACTTTCCTATGTCACTTGTTGAAAACTCGCTTAAACGAAAAACCGACATAAAGAAACATCTATAGGATTCAAAACGCGATAGAAAGAGAGAGATAGAATACATTATACAGTATTTTTTCGGGATTTTCTCATTGAATATTGCATTATTTAATTCTTGCTCTGGTTATTTTATTTATACGTGTTTCTATGGCTGTGTATTAACTAGCGTGGTGTTTTATTCACGTGTGTTTATCAATATTTTATTACTTTTTGAAGGTTTTACTTCTACCGCGTGTGAACTGCACATATGTATTTTTTTATTAAATCAAATACGAGAGATCTTTGTAGTTGAATCTTCTTTAGGCGCATTGAGATGTATTTTCTGGCAGGAGATAAATTTATAATTGCGCGCTGTATTGGATAAAATGTAATCAGATTAATGGTTAAAGATTATGATTACATTTTGTAATCTTACATCATTGTTACTGATTAGCTTAAGTAATCATAAAAGTAATCATACATGAGATTAATGATTATTAATCTGTAATCATAATCTTGATTACTTCTTTTGATTAATATCAGAATATTATTGTAGAAATACGTCATTATTTTAACAGTGTAAATCAATTTTATCAGTATTCAACCTTTATCATCAATATAAATTTATTATAAAAATTTAGAATTTTTGAAATTTATGAGTACGGTAGCGGTACGGTACGGATAGCGGAATAAACTATGTTTGCACCTTTCACAGGCTACATATGTGTGTCGGGTTAATTAAATGAAAATGCGTGCGCCGTCTCGTTATATGCGTTTTTATTCACGTTTTACAATAGACTACTAATGTGTAATTGTAAAAATCTTGTAACGAACTTCGCGCTTCGTTTTGATTGGTTTGTTTTCGTCGATGTCGCGTTCCTAGTGTCACCATCTCGATTTAGAGCGTGAACAACTATTACTAACATATTGAATACAAATACAAATAATCATATAATCTTGATTACTAATTACTTTAATCACGAATAATGATTACACAACAATCATCATTAAATGTAATTTTGATTAGATGTAATCATGACTGCTTTCAATCAGATTAATAATCTGATAAAAGTAGTCGATTACACCCATCTCTGATTGCGCGTCACGATATGCTATTAAGCGTGACTGTTTTGCGCTTGCACGGCTTGTGTCCGATTAGCGACCTGTGTACTTGTAACAATTACAATTATTGTAACAATTTTGTATTAAAATTGTGCATCTCATAGTATATTTCATTAATTGATAAACTGTATAAAAATGTATGTAATTATTGCTCGGAATGCAAATAGATGTGAAAACCAGACTACTGTTAATTTCGATATATATACAAATTATGAAATTCAAATAATGCAAGCTATAATTCATTTAAAAATTCAAAAGAGTATACAATTATTCCATTGTTCTGAAGTCCTTGTGACTGCCTTGACTCTTTTTTAAACCGTGTTCCGATCTCGAATCCTAAAAACGGCATTACGGATAATTTTTCCAAATTGATCCCGAGTTAATTATATCATCCGCCCTCTAAAATTCAATTAATTAATTAAATGACTCCATTACCGAACCAAAGTTTATTTTTCACTGTAATAAGGAAGTGAGGGCGCCTGCATCGATGTCTAACAGATTGATTGACACTAACCGCTGTCACGTGTCGACAAAGCAATTAAAAGTTGAGTGGGCAATATCAAATAAATTGAAAAAGTTCCTGTAAAGTACGATGTGAGATGGGTTTTGTAACTCTGAAAGTCTGTTAGCCGAACCATATTAAAAAAAAACATGATTTCAAAAAGTTTTATGCTAATTCCTTTTATCTTCTCCCTAATACTTGACTCATAACGCTATCGTACTGAGTTTTTTTATATATCATTGGCGGCAAATGAACAGGTGGATCACCTTATGTTAAGTGATCACTACCGTTGCACACCAAGTATGTTACCAGCCCGTGTTTGGGAGACGGGGGAGGAAAGGGGAGTTGGGCCTCCGGCACTGTCACGGACCGAACGAAACGCAACAATGCAAGCACTATTAATTCACGTGACTGTTTCTGTAGGTCGGCTGGTACCACCCCGGGCGAACCAACCCATTCATGCTGAAACCAGTAATAGCTTCAACATGGCTCTACTACATACAAAATTATTATAATTGGTCTGGTTTTCACATATATTGGCACTCTGAGCAATGAATGATATACATTTTTTTTAATATCATACGAGGCAAACGAAGAGGTGGGTCACCTAATGTTAAGTGATCACCACCGTCCATAGACACCAGCGACGCCATAGGAGTCGTAAGTGCCAGCCTGTGTTGGTGGGGAAGGGAGGGAGAGGGACATTGGTCTCCGGCGCTCTCACTATCCGAACGAAACGCAACAATGCAAGCACTGTTACTCCATGTCGGTTTTATGAAAGAGGGTGGTACTACCCCGAGCGATCTGACCTATTCATACTCCAGTAATAGCTTCAGCGTGACTCTACCAGCTACTGAAGTTGAACCTGAGTTCTTGATCATCATCATCAACTTACAAGATACTCCCTGCAGGGCCATAGGCCTCTTCCCGTAGGAAGGTATGGGCGTAATCATCACACCAGCTCAAGAAGTATTGGCGATTTCAAACTGAAAAATCCACAGTTCTATATTTTCCAGTATAAAGTGGTACTATATAAACTTTTATCGGGTTCAGGTGTCCTCACGATGCTTCCATTATTAAAAGAAAATACATAGAACGGTGACATTATTAGAACCATACTAATAACCGAACGGTTTGTAGTAATAACCTACTATTGACTGTTGATTTCTCTTTTCTTCTCTTCTCTTTGACTATTGACGTCTCAAGTCCGGTGAAGCCGTGAAGGCTAGTAAGGCGAATAGCGTAGTCAGCTCGAAGAAAAAAAAAACTATTGCCCGTCTACTGTGGACTAAGTATGGTATACACGAATTGTTGTCTTTTGAATCGTATGACTGTGAATATTCTGTAAATATATACATGTGTAAGATATTTATTTTTATTATATTGGTCATGAGTAAACCGACGATTAAAAGTTCGTAGTCCGGTGAAGCTGTTAAGACCTTGCTGGGTCAATAGCGTAATCATTTGAAAAAAAAAAACGATTAAAAGATAAAGACTCTGACGTCATGAATTACGTTATACCTTTAATATGATCTCATCGTTGCTATCCTGTATACTAGGCTATAACCGCGGCTTCGTTCGCGTTTCTATAGACTTTGAACAGTAACTTTTTTGGGATTAAAATGCCCTATGTCCTCTCATATAGAACTCGTATGCAAATTTTCATAATGATTAGTTTAGTAGTTTTTTTTAATGTCATAGGAGGCAAACGACCATGTGGGTCACCTGATGTTAAGTGATCATCGCCGTCCATAGACACTAGCCTAACAAGGGGAGTTGCAAGTGCGTTGCCACCCTATGTTCTAGGAAGGAGGGATGAGGAATAGGGGAAGGAGCGGTGGGCCTCCGGCGCTTTCACTGACGAACAGAACGCAACAATGCAAGCACTGTTACTTCACGTCGATTTTCTATGAGAGGTGGGTACTATCCCGGGCGAGCGTGAAAGCGTAATAAACAAATTTACTATCGTATTCTTAATACTAACCTCTGCCCGCGACTTCGTTCCCCCGTTGCCCCGACTTTAAACACTCTTTATTGTTGTTTCGCTCCTATTGGTCTTAGTGTGATTATATATAGTCTATAACCATCCTCGATTAATGAAATATATAAC
Organism: Antheraea mylitta; assembly: GCA_014332785.1. Lineage (NCBI taxonomy): Eukaryota > Metazoa > Arthropoda > Insecta > Lepidoptera > Saturniidae > Antheraea > Antheraea mylitta. Next base: position 8,519,255 of record JACEII010000007.1, on the reverse strand, counting down.
ATTGAAAGAGTTTTTCAAATCGGTCCAGTAGTTCCTGAGATTACTCCCTACAACGTTACAAACTCACAAACTTTACCTCAATATCTAATACCTTTAAACGAGCAATTCTTGTATATTTTTAAATTTATATATATTCAGGATCTCTGAAACGGCGTCATCTATTTCCGTGAAACTTAGTATGTAGGTAGTTTCGAGGACGATAAATCAATCTCGCTAGATTTCATTCATAGAAAACTTTTTATTACTGAGTTTTCAGGCAATGAAAAAATATAGCTAGAATATAAAAGTAAATTTCGCCGCCGCTGTCAAAATAAAAGAAGCTCAGATGGAAATGAAAATCCGTGTAACCTCAGTTCGAATCCGGGCGACAACAAAAGTGATATTTTTTCAATATTTTTTTTTTTTTTACTAAAAATGGTAATTTTGTAAGGCAAATGTAACAGTTTATTTTAATAAAAAAAAAAAATAACTTACATTTTTTTAAGGAACCGAGCTTGGCTGGGTCGTCCAGGTGCTAATATTAAAATAGATTAGTTATGGTGTCATTGACACAATTAGGGCACATATCTAAAGAAACCTCATATATTCCCTGAGCTAACCGTTTTGTTGTCACTGCAGTCTAAATAAACAGGCAGATGGAACACGCAAATCAATAAAGACATTACAAATTTGTAAAAATTCAAAAATATGAAATAATATATTGGATGTCAAAGTAAATAAATAAAAACAAATTATCGATGCAAATATTTTCAATCAGAACTCCATTGATAAACACAAAATGGTCTCTTACATGAAATAAATGACATAATTCGATTCATCCGGTAACAATCTGGTGAGTAACTTTCGACATTGAAAATAAACAATAGCAAATAGTACGAACTCAGAAGGTACACAAAGATATACTTGAGAACTGCAAGTATTACCAGAAGCGTGTAACGATTATGCATATACGTAACAACATTGTTAAATTACAATTAGAGTGCGACAGAGATAAGAAAATGTACGTGACGGGTTGCTTTAGTTAGTACAGTATGTCTAATCCATCTATATATAATGTAATACCTTTATTTTGTATATTTTTAAATTTGTACATATTCAAGACCTCGGAAAAGGCGTCATCTATTTCCGTGAAACTTAGTATGCAAGTAGTTTGGGGGACGTTAAATCGATCTAGCTAGATTTTATTCATAGAAAACTTTTTTAACTGAGATTTCAGGCAATAAAAAATTATAGCTAGAATATGAAGGTAAATTGCACCGCCGCTGTTAAAACAAAAATAGCTCAGGTGGAACTCGGTTAGTTCGAAAATCCATATAGCCCCCTATATTTTTTTTTTTTTTTGTAAAAAATGACAGTTTTGTAGGGCAAACCTAACAATTTATTTTAATTAAATGAATATTATCATTATTATAATTATAAGGAAAATATCTTTTTAAAATATTTTTTTATGCGATAAAAATGCTAATTTTGTGAGGCAAATCTAACAATTTATTTTAATTCAAAAATGTTTTTTAAACAACCGAGCTAGCTCGGTCGCCCAGGTAATTTGTTTTTAAGTATATATATAGAGCAGGAATAGGCAGTAATAGTTTTAACAACTGCAATAGTTGCAGTCTTAGACGAATTGCGTTACCGTATCGAGTTTTCTAGCTAGGTAGCTCGTGCAGTCTGTATCCTAATGTTACTACTATAAACATATGGTAAATGCTCTTTTGGTTTTAAGTATACCAGGTGACTGTTTAGACAGTAGCAATATTTCTGGAAGACACTCTGTTCTCGATTCTCGTTCAAATTAAAAAAAAAATAGGTGCTTTATATTCAACCGAATTCTCTAGAAAACTATAAAAATTATATGATGAATGATGACCGTCGAGTGATTTAAATTTCATTTGAAAGGGAACGTGGGAACGTCAGGAACAAAACAGAAAGGTTTATTGCTTGTTTTACTATCGAAAGTTATTAACTCCGGGTCGCCCATTGTAGCTTTTGGTATCTGTCATTGCACTTAGGTTTATTATAATTATAACGTGTAAATAACGTTTGTAGTTTTACTTTTGAAAGTCTTAGAACAAACTTTAACTTAGGTTTTCTTTGTTGTTTATTAGTCCTTGTTTTAATATTATTATTTTATATGTTAGATGTGACCATGAAGTATCATATCCTAGAATACTGCGAGTGTCTAACCTTTCGCTTAGTATACAGTTGCAGAAAAGTCTGTAGGCTGGTAGAATAACGGCGGTTGTCAATTTTTTTTTTTTTCGAAATGTCTACGCTATTGACCCAGCAAGGTCTTAACAGCTTCACCGGACTACTAAGGCGAGCGCTTAAGGCACTCAGCCGATTTTATTTTGGCAACCAGCTCAAGGGTGCACGGTACACCTCGGCTTGGCTGTTGCCTGTTGCATGCAAAATCGCGACCTATCTTAGCTAACCTAGCTAACTATTCATGTATGTATGAGTTGTTGAAACGTATATGTGTACCAAGCAAACACGCCTCAACAACTCCTCCATATATTTATTATCGGAAAATTGAGAATTTTTTCAGTTCGATAAGGGAAAAAAAGTAAACTCTTCCACTTACATGTGTAAGCGTATAGGCGTGCACGTGTGTGGGGGTGATCGTGTAGTGTTGTAGCAGTGATGTATATTTGTGTGTCACCGTATCGCGCAAGCAACGTACTCAAGGGCTCCCTACCAAGGGATCGAACCTAGGCTTGAGCCGCTGCCGTGGGAGGCCCAATCGGGTGTGCGGGAGCGAAATTAACCCCCAGACCACGGCGGCGTGATCTGTGGTTACGCGGGCGTGGACGTGAGCACGCTCTGTTTCGAGGGACAGGCTGGTACTGATCGTTCGCTGACGTGATTAAATCAGGAGGGTCGGTAAAAATGCATCGCGGACGTCTTTTATAACGCGCAGTGTTAGGTACGGGTTCATAGTTTGCGGCGGATACCACTAACGGATTGGGATGATTCGCAGCTGTTTCAAAATAACTAATCGTAAGTGATTTTACGTACGTCCAGATAGAAGGAATCTCTAGGTCTCTATGGAGATCGACTCTCCGAA
>JACEII010000007.1:8457487-8515791 GCA_014332785.1 Antheraea mylitta | reverse complement strand
TTTGGACATATGCGCAAAAACGGGGCAGCTATATGTCATCACGGGACAGATACACGTCTTATACAAAGTGAGCTTGTGTCTGAGGGACATCTTACTCTTATGACAAAGCAACGGATAGAGGCGACCCAAGACCATAGCGGCTTTGTTTCGCACTCTGTCTATATGTGAATTGAACTTTAAATGTTTATCTAATGTGACACCGAGATATTTGACCTTGGCGGTTGTCGAAATACTGAAGATTTATCTCACAATAGTTTTGTCGTTCTATAATTAAATAGACCAGGCGTAATCAAATTCCAAGCCATAGATTTTCCATAACAATATTGGAGTAAAATTATATAAAGTGTTACGCTGTCCTATCATCTACTATTCGATACTACAATGGCTCTCAATTTGCTCAGCACTGACTTTTGAGATTTTTTAAATTCAAGCCAATGCAAGTTTCAATCTAATTTCATTTTTTTATAATTCTGTGCATATTTACAACTCATATGAGATGACATATTTTTTTTTTTCAATTTGATACCAATTTTTACATACACTTCTTGGAGGATTTTTTTTGTTTCGCTTTGAGTCCTAATAGTGCTTCCTGACCTCTTTATAATGACACCCGAATCATCGTACTATCTAATCGCGTTACAAATTTACGTTACACAAATTTATAATTTTACACAATGCTGCAATCGCCTTAATCGCATTATTAATCTGTTAGATATTGATGAAATGTGTCGGTATTTTTCGACACAGCGAAATTTGAAAGGTTATCACTGTATTTGACAAATGAAAAAATGTCTTAGTGACAAAACAAAGAATCACGGCTTTATATATCTGTCTTCTGTGGTTATAACAAAATAGTTCCATATACATTACAGTCTCCATTGCTTTTCGCATGTGTTACCAAACCCATGTTTACGCTCGTTTAATTCGCAAGTTGATTGTACCATCTGTTTTCTCTAATCTATGTCAGACGCCTACATTTTTTTCCGATTCCCCAACAATAACCTCATTTATTTCAGCGTAAGAAACAAGAAGGCCGGTAATAATGCAAGCGGGTCTCGTTCGTCGGCAGTTCATTTTGTTAAGTATGCCGAATATTTTGTAGAAAATTCCATAGCGGGGAGAGAAAAATACTTATTGATTCCTCGGCGATGTTTGTTTCCATTGATAATCCGATTTTATTGATGGATGAAAAACCGTAGCAGTCAGTAAAGTGTTATGTGGTGAAAGATAAATATGAAAAAAATCTACGAGGAATTAATAAGAGCAGTATAAACTATACCTAAATTATTATATCTATTCTTCTATTCTAATATTATAAAGAGGTAAAGTTTGTGAGTTTCTAACGTTGTGACGTTGGACGGGGTAATCTTAGGGCCTGCTGGTCCGATTTGAAAAATTCTTGCAGTGTAATATAGCTCATTTATCGAGGATGGTAATAGGCTATATCATCACGCTACGATCAATAGGAGCGGAGCACCAATGAAGAATGTTTAAAAATCAGGGTTTTTTTCCTCTTGAGAGCTTCCGATGCATGTTAGCGTTAGCCTAAAGTACCTATTCCACGCGAACAAAGTCGCGGGCTGAGGCTAGTGTGATATATAAGCCACCTGATTCTAAACATTACAATGGCAACAAATTACACAATTATACAACCTTGGAATTGACTCGAAAATTAATGACTTTAATAACAGATATAACAGATATTTTTTTAACATGGGGAAATCCTTTATTTATTCCCACCATTCCGGGGGAGAGGGTGGGTTATGTCCGAGTTCCACGGACTAAAATCCCACGGTGTACGTCTGACCGTAATTTTGGGGCGGCAAGGTATCAAACTAAGCTAGTCCCCTTATATAGCCACCCCAACGGAAAGTGGCCGCCTGGCTTCTACCTATAGAGAAGTACACAGGGTACACACTAGCTGCCCCCCTCGTCCACCGGACCAGTGCAACGAGGAGATAGATCCCCCGGCCCATCCCCTTAGTTTCGGCTACGGTGGTGGGATGAGTTGGACAAAGCTCCGCCTCCTCCGACCGTTCCTACGTTGACGGAGAGGGCCGTCAAAGGGTCTACCTCGAGGGCCCTCTTCGCTGCCTTCTTCATCGAAAAAAAAAAACAACAAAAAGCAAATGTCTCGCGGTGTTCCCAGGCGGTCACCTATCTAAGTACTGACCGCGGACCAAAGTTGTTTAATATCGGTAATCGGATGAGGATCGATGTTTTCAACACCCTACCCGACACAGGGATACAGGTTGCAGATCAGACTTTCAAAGCTTATGGCAGCATAACTAGTCTCACTTCAGAAGTTACACAAACAAAAAGTATTGTGAATTAAATTCGTGCCGTCACTGATTACGTACACGGTCAATGATCGCATAATTAACCATAGAATAACCAAAGAAAAAGAGGGGGCAAGTCATTGAAATCGAGCGCTTTATATCGACCATTCGCTCGGGTAATGTGACTTGGCGGCGTGCGATTTATTGACTAACTCTCAATAAAGACTTGATCTATAAACGGGGAGTAAATGACATTTTATCTCCAGAAAAGACTCCTTAGATTAAGACTTTTAAATTCTTTTACGATTTTTTTTTCTTATAAGTATTCTTTGATAATAAATATATTGCTTAAAACTTTGTTCCTTATAATCTTATTGTGGAGAGTTTTTGGCGGAATTTTGGAATGTCATGTAATGGATTTTATATTGGGATCAATCTTGTGGTATTTGTCTATATTATTTTAATATTGGTGATGATTTCCGTAACATAGTTTGGTTATTGTGCACAAGTGGAGTTTGTTTGTTTGTTACGCCTCAACCAAACACCGTGAAATTTTACATACATGTTGTCAAGAACACAAAAGACAATTACAGTTCCCGAGGTATAGATTAAACTAACGTTAACGCTGGCGAAGTCGTGGGCAAAAACTGGTAAAGAACAATAACGAGATATATATATTTTTTTAATAAACAAGACTCTTAATCAACATTTGTACATCTACGAAGAAACAATGAGATCCAAAAATCATATGAGTAAAAATCCTGTTCAGAATTAAGGTAAATACATTTTCTATTGTCGAGAATATAAACGGTGTTAAAAATAGTTTTTTGGTCAAACAAAAAATATTAAATATTTAAGACATGCACCACTAATAATGTAGTACAAGAAATTAAGAGATAGACGGCGTTTAAACCAAATTATTGATTACGCAATGAACTGTATAAACGATTTTATTTCAAAGTGTTTTTTCCGAACTGACTACGCTTTTTTTCTTTTTTTTTTAAATACCATAGGAGGCAAAAAAAAAAACAGGCTGGTCACCTGATGTGAAGTGATCACCGCCGTCCATAGATATTAGTAACACCATGGGGCTCGCAAATGCATTGCAGCCTATGTTTGCATGAATGGGACGGGGGAGAAGGAAAGCCTCCGGTGCTCTCACTGACCAAACGAAATGCAACAATCCGAGCACTGTTATTTCACGTCGGTTTTCTGTGAGAGGGTAGTACTATCCCGGGCTAGCCGACTTATTCATGCTAAAACCATTATATGCATGAGCCAAGCTCATAAAATTTACAAATACTTCGTTACATTAACACGTGAAATAATAAAAACTAGAACATACAATAAAAAATATAACAATATCACTTATTTCAATACTTATAATATATAGTGTGTAAAGATACTATTTCTTTTTGCATTGTAGTACCTGTACTAGGCCTAACCTATGTCACTGCTACCCGATTAGGCCTCCCTCGGCAGCGGCTCAAGCCTAGGTAGGGAGCCCTTAAGTGCGTTGCTTGTGCGATACGTTGACACAAAATATCCATAACTGCTACAACACTACACAATCACCCCCACAAACGTGCACGCCTACACGCCTACACATGAAAGTGGAAGGGTTTACTTTTTTCCCTTATCAAACTAAAAAAAACTCCATATTTTCCGATGATACGTATATGGAGGAGTTGTTAAGGCGTGTATGCTTAGTACACATACGTTTCAACAACTCATATATATATGAACAGTTAGCTAGGCGACATCTAAGCTGAGGTGTGCCGTGCACCCTTGAGCTAGTTGCCAAAAATAAAATCAGCTGAGTGCCTTAAGCGCTCCCCTTCGTAGTTCGTTGAAGATGTTAAGTCCTTGCTAGGTCAATAGCGTAGTTAGTTCGAGAAAAAAGTGTCATTGGTACCACAGCTTCCATTAACATATCGTAAATGCACTACACTACTGTAACGTAATGTAATTTCCGTATAACATAACGTATGTACGATATATATAACATTACATTATAGTATACTAAGGAACAGATAGATGTAATTTTGTAACATATTCCAATAACAAATATATAATACTATTTAGTTCCACGTACGTTACAAAGTATTATAATAAAATATAGTTTTTATTAGCTTAAATGTCTCGAGTAGAGAGATAGTATTAATGGGTTACAGTACACTTATAGAAGACGGTGATTACAGTAGCGCATTCGTAATATCGATAACTGGTTCGACTCTCGAGGGAACAAGTTAAACTTGTATTGAGATGTAGGAAACTATATTTGTTACATTTTACTTTGTATTATCATTAAAATAAAATAGTAAAGATTCAATGTGTATTGATTTTTTTTTGTTTCGAACAATTTTTTCTTATTTATTCTATTGTATTAAGTTTTTATGTCTGTCATCACTCTTATGACTGTTCATCAAGTTATTTATTGCATTATTTTATATTTATCCTCACGCAGTAATTAGTAATTTAAATACTAGTCTCTAATTGGTTGAAACTTACAAAATATGTCGTTAACCGTGTCATAAGAATATTTATCCAATGATGTTGAAAAAAAAAAATTAAGCGTTATTGTTTGCTAAGCGAGGATATTCGTATCGAGTGGGAGTAGGAGAGACTATGCAGTTTGGTGTCGCAAAGCATCAGGTCGGATATTATGGTTGGCAATTCGCCCTGGCAAACAAAGCGTTCCAATTCATTCCTCAGGAGTACTATATAATGATTGCGTGTGATTATATAAAAAAACAGCGTAACCCTGATATAAAGAGCCTTAATATAATGAATAAATAATGATTTCCTTAGTCCGGTGAAGCGGTTAAGACCTTGGTAGGTCAATAGCGTAGTCAGTTTGAGAAAAAAAAGAAGGTAATGCAAACGTCAATATCTTTGTGAAAAAAAAATGTTGCATGCGCCTACGTATAACCATTAAAATATATTTCAATCATTTAAATGTCTGTCTATTTTTTTTAATGCATCACAGCTAAATTACTATGTTCATGACAAAACATAACGAAGAAAATTAACCTCGAATATATATAGCCTCGAATAACTTCTTGTTTCATTAAAACTACTCGACTCTCTAAAAAGTTATCGCAATTTGAATGACGACTCGATCTAAATACGACAGAAGAGTAAGGTAAGTAAGTAATTGTAATTCAATCCCTTACAATAAATAACAAGGATATTACATAATGTATACTAAATAATATATATAAGTCAGTAAACTAAAGACTATTTTGAAATTATCGTAATCAATCAGCCGATTTCATCATCGATATAATCATAATCCAACATAAAGCCCCATTCGTGGAAGGTCAGCGGCCAGCTGCATCACAGAGGATATCACGAGGTACGTGCATTGTATCTTTACTGTAGCTGGATCTGAACGAAAACTTTAAGAGTTCTCGAAGACCCTCTGGGCTCCCCCAGAGTAGCAGAAAGCCACGATTAGGCATTTCGACAGTGCGCATGCTACAAGTTATATAACAAACCTCATTTTGTATTGAATTATTCAGTTTAACCACCCCTTTAATATTGTTTATTGAACATAGATGTGACTCTGTTACGTTTAAACTATCGTTCCCATCTTTTTAAAAGTTTTAAAACAAACTTTAACTAAGGTTCTCTTTGTTGTTTATCAGTATTTGTTTTGATATCATTATTTTTTATGTTAAATGTGACCATGAACTACCAAAGGATTGAAGGGTGTTAAACTATAAACAGTCACCTGGTATATTATAACTAAAGTGTACGAAGTCAGAGACGATTGTTATTTAAAAATATAACAATCCGGCGAAAGACTGTAACATGTGCAGATGCGTGAAACAGTATACTTAACACCTCAGGGTTATTTTGTTTTTAATACGTAAAACAGTAAAGCTTTTGTGTTCGAACTGTGAAAACATTAATTAACGTGTGAGCTAATTAATGACTTGGTTAATGAAAATTACAAGCAATTAGTATAATTTCTGGACTTTGAAACGTTATGTCAGACAAGTTATTTACATTGATTATATATAAAAATAATCGGAGCCCGTGACTTGGCTCATATTAGTATAATTTAATTCCGAACTGAAATATTGTTGCTTAACTATAAAGATAGATGGATTTGAAGAGTTTGTTTGTAGTGTCTCCAAAAACAGTGTGTGTAGTTGAGACGCTATAAAGTGAAACCTAAGAAAACAAGACGAGCGTATGTCTCACTGTTCCCCAATATGAAGGCAAGCGAGACACTGCTCCCACTCTACCTGACATAGTGCTTACCTCCACCACGTTATGACACACAAAAAAGTTGCCGATCAGAATTTCAAAGCATGTTTCACTTCAATGACATTTTTTTAATAAATGGGAAATGAAAGTAGGTATATACGGTTCTTATAACAACAAACGATATTTTAAAAAAGTGATGGAAGTCCGCCATTGTGCACGCATTGCACAAAAACTACTTGCTAAATTTCGAAGATTTTTTTTAGTTTTATTTATTTATTCTTCATTGACGTGATAACGTGTTATTAATCGATAAACGCCGGCTGCACGCACGAAAAAGCACGACTCATTGTCACGCTCAGCCTGAACCTAGCTTGCAAGCGTGAGCGCAGAGCAAGCGATAGAAAGGTGCGATCAGCCTAAGCGTTGGCTTGTGACGCATCTGTCTCTCTTTCACTCTATCGGTCGATGCGTCCGCGTAGAAGAGAGACAGCGACAGCGCACAAACTACACGTAAACTGTTTTGTCAATTTTTGGTAAATTTTATGATAATAATTCAATTCAAATCAGAGATGCATGCAATTCATCATCAATGTCTTCTTATGACTTCTTGAAGCGATCATGGCTTAGTTGATAGCTTACTTGATGTACATAAAATTGAATCTTGAGTCGGAGCTTTCAGTAAAAGAAATCGTCATAATTAAACCATCTCTCGGTGGTTGCTGTTATTTTTCCTTTGTATTGTGCTTACCATATAATACATTCCATCGTCACTTTGCAGCGCTTCAATAAAAAAAAACTGCTAATAAAAGCTAGTCATTTATTTATAAAAAAAATATTGAAGAGGGCGTTAATTTACGAAAGTATTATAGTATTATAATGGATTCGCCCGCTCGCATTGGAAGAGTCAAGATCAGTCTGAAGATATATCGTGAAGGAACGAAACACGTGCAGTAATTAATTATATGTTTTTTTTTTTAATTTCACAGTTACATACTAACAATGTCAATCGACGTCAAGTTCAACCATCTACCAAGGATGCATGTTTAATTCTTTTTCTTGTTTTAGTCACCAATATTTCGTTCTATCTACTACAAGTTTCAGATTCAATATTTTCAGGTACAACTTGCGCAAATCAAATCAAACGTGTTTTAATGCTGTGATACGTGTTAGTGGCCTATCAACTCAAGGCGGAACTATAAATTAACATGCATTATAATATTTAAATATACAAACACAGAAGTCGCGAGCGATTTTTAGTATTTACATATTAAGTAAAAATTATGAAGCAAAATTGAAAATACAAATAGGTTTATATTTCAATAAATCGCAAATTTATTCTATTTCCGCGATTCGTTTGAGTTGTTTGTAACACCAGTTCGAGAAATTTCCAATAAACAAACAATTTGTTGATTAAATAACACAACAGTGTATTTACAATTAATTTTTGTGTATCGATGGCTTCCGCTTTTGGTGTAGCTTACATTCGATTATTTAATTTTGAAACACACTTTGTATTTTTAGTAATAAGATAATTTGGTTATGTGCGACGCCATTCTCTTTCTACTTTACCAGCTGACCCATGCCTAGTTCGTTGGGCGGTAAACATTTTTACTCACAATAAAGTTATTACTATATTTCTATATTTATTACTATTCGGTTAGTACTATATCTTGTATTTTAATATAAATTCATACTTGTTGCTCATATTGAGCAAGATCACGTCAAGTGGACCCCCCTCCCTTTCCACTTGATTATTAAATTCAGGTATGAATATTTGTTCATGAAGTATTTACTGTGAACAATTGATGCCCAGAACAGTTTTTGAAAATTTTGTATTTTATCAACATTTTTTTTTATGAAATTTTTTATGACCATTAATTATAAAATCAATAAATAAAAAGCTATTAAAGATATTTCTATGAAACGTGGACCGATAAAGGTCCGATTTGAAAAATTATTTCAATGTTATGTAGCTCATTTATCATGAAAAGTTATAGGCTATATATCATCACGCTAAGAGTAATAGGAGCGGAGCACCAATGAAAAATGTATCAAAATCTGGATTTTTTTTCCTCTTGAGAACTTCTGCTGCGTGTTAGCGTTAGCGCAAAGTAACTATTACTACGCGGACTACGTTGTGGGCAGGGGCTAGTAGATATTTAAACCTGCATAAAACCAGCAGATTGAGGTTCGAGGGAAAAATTACCTGAGTGCACATGAAATGTAAACAACACTCATTGACAAGCACAGTGCCGTCATTTGTACCGTATTAATATAAAAAAAAAAACTAGCACCTAGGCGACCGAGCCTCGCTCGGTTCTTTAAGAAACATTTTTAAATTAAAATAAACTGTTGGATTTGCCTTACAAAATTAGCATCTATTTAAAAAAAAAATGAAAAAGATATCTGTTTTGCTCTCACTCGGATTCGAACTGGGGTTATACGGATTTTCCAAGCAGCCAACTTCCATCTGAGCTATTTTCGTTCTGACAGCAGCTTCGAAATTTACTTTTATATTGTAGCTATATTTTTTCATTGCTTGAAAACTCAGTCAAAAAGAGTTTTCTATAAATAAAATCTAGCTAGATCGATTTATCGTCCCCGAAACTACCTACATACTAAGTTTCAGGGAAATAGATGACGCCGTTTCCGAGATCCTGAATATATACAAATATAAAAATATACAAGAATTGCTCGTTTAAAGCTATTAGATAGAAAAACCGCTAAAACGCTTCACCAATGATTTATCATTACGCCGACATCATCCTCAAAGTAATCTATCAGTGTTAATGTTAATGATGTAAAGATAAGTCAAGGAAATTTACGTAAGAAACCAACAAAGCTGAATCCGGAAGAGCACTATGATAAATATACGAACGAAGCACGCAAAGTATCTAAACTATTTATCATAATATTGAAACACTAACTTGTGTAAGCGGCATTGTCTTTATTTATACCTTTTTTTATTCGTTTTGAAGAGAAACATCTATAAGCGTGGATCAACCTGATTGTTGGCGTGGCGATCGTGAGACATGACAATACGATGTTACAATAATGAGGACATCTGTTATCAAAAGTTTTTTTTTAAACTTTATTTTTGGCAATCAATCTTTCAGATTATTACTGCCATTGTCGCGTAGTCAATAATATTACAAGCGTCGTGCGATCATTTCAATATTAATTGTCGTGTGAGTCAATACTCTAACAAGATGGTGGATCTCTTGTTAGAACCTTCCAGAGTTTTTGTGGCATCTCAGAATTTCATGCTCCGTTGTATTATTTTCCATTCACTTCACTTATGCACAACAAAATAACTTTATTACGTAAAACATCACCAAATTTACACAATATAGAGTCAAAGAACACAAGATTATGAATTAAATATAAAATCCACTACATGAAAGACTATTATCCCGCCAAAAACTCCGTTATTAAAAGTTATGAGAAGAATTAAGACAATCGTAATAGGTTTATCTTGTATTAATTCTCAATGTTATAAATAGATGACGATAATTTCAAAAAGTCAAACTTCATTTGTATATTGAAAGATTTTGAACATTCGAGATGTAGTAAATTCGAGATTTGTAGGTGGTTGAGCCACGGTGAAGCTATTGCTGGCTCCAACATGAATGTGTCGGCTCGCCCGGTGTAATACCACCCTCACAGAAAAAACCGACGTTTTTTTTTCGATCTGACTATGCTATTGGCCTTGCAAGGCCTTTACAGCTTCACCTGACTAAAGAAAACCAAAGTGAAGCAACAGTGCTTGCATTGTTGCGTTTCGTTTGTTTAATGAGGGCGCCGCAGGCCCACCTCTCCTCTTTCCTTACGCCCTTCTTGCCCTCCCCAACACAGGCTGGTAATACACTTGCGGCCCCCCTGGTGTTGCAAATGTCTATGGACGGTGGTGATCACTTAACATGAGGTGGCCCGCCTGTTCGTTTACCTCCTATGATATATAAAAAAAGAAAAGAAGTTATAACCTACACAAAACAATTTCGATGTTTCACATCTGCCAAGCGTCCCATGACGGCTCAATTTTTTTTAAACGGTTTTGTCACAAAGTGACCATACCATCTTTATTGGAATTCATATATAATAAATACTACACACATATAATCACTATTTGCCTCTTATTGATAGCAACATTGGTTAACCTGTACAGCATCCTGGCTTCATCCGACAAAGATGCAGCGAAAGTGCCGTTACAGAGCCCAAAGCAACGTAAATCCTTATTTGCTACTTTTCACCCCTTAACGCTTTAACAACTTTCGAAAATTATTCAAATTAGGTACCCAATTACATTGTTGTGTTCATTCAGCAGACAAGTTTGACGAATATGATACATAGTATTTATAAAACCAAATCCTCTGCCACGTCTGTCTGTCACTGCTTTGCTCCACGGTCAAGGTTTTTTTATTTATCAGGGCAGGCTAACGTCCGCCGGGCCCACTAGTTACAGATAAAAGAAAAATAAACAGAGACACAGCCAAATTCCTTCTTATATTAATTGTAAAGAGAAACTAAGATTGGTTAAATTTTGTAAGAAAAAATAACGAGAATACGAAGTTGTGGTTGTCTCTCTCGCGCTCTATCTTATAGAGTTTGGACAGAGTGGGATAGTAATAGACCCCTGTTTTAACTTATCCCAAAAATGTTTGCACACCGCGTTTCCTTTTAATCTGGAGAGCACCTATGAACGTCATAAAAGCCACTGATTCGGAAGATAATCCAATCATCAAAAAGAGTCGACAAAAAGCTCTATAAGGCTTACCAGGTTTGCAGAAGGGGTAGCGTTATAATTTAGTAGATTCGCCTTTCGAGAATAAAACCTGTTTATCTTTGAATTTATTGTGTGGCAATTCGGTAGTCATTGGGATGTTATACAACCTTTTTTTTATATCATAACGAACTGGCGGGTCACCTGATGTTAGGTGATCACCGACATCCATAGACACTAGCAACAACAAGAGAGTCGCAAGTGCGTTACCAGCCTGTGTTTGGGGGAATTTGGGGAAATGGGAAGGGAGACAGGGTAGAGAAGGGAGGTGGGCCTCCGGCACTCTCACTGACCGAACGAAATGCAACAATGCAAGCACTGTTACTTCACGTCGGTGTTTCTGTGGGTCGGATGGTACTACCCCGGGTAAGCCGACCCATTCATACCGAAACCAATAATAGCTTCAGCGCGGCTCTACCACCTACAAAAGTAAACCTGAGACTATTACATAAAAGTATGGCAACCCTGAAAGATCCTCAACATTATAAATTAACCATCAGTTATCCGTCAAGTCTAGTTTTCACTGACTGGCGACATGCGATCAGTATGGCGCCACGGCACGGCATCGACATGGAATGGCCGATAAGGCAACAATATCATCTATATATATACGAGTAAAAAGGAATTTGTTTGTCCGCGATAAAGTTAAGATATGCGTTTTCGTGATAAAATAAACTGTTACTTAAAGTGTAAAATTCAAATAAAATTCATACAGTAATTAATGTAACTCATGAAATATAATTTAAAGTATCTGGGCGACAGAGCATAGCTCGGTTCTTTAAAAAACTCTTTGAATTAAAATAAACTTAGATTTGCCTCACAAAATTAGCATTTTCATAAAAAAAAGGCTCTTTTGCTGTCACTCTGAACTGAGGTTAGACGGATATTCGAAGCAGCCGATTTCCATCTGAGTTATTTTTGTTTTGACAGCGCCGGCGAAATTTACCTTTATATTCTAGCTATACGTTTTCATTGCCAGAAAACTCAGTTAAAAAGTTTTCTATGAATAAAATCTAGCCAGATCGATTTATCGTTCCCGAAACCACCTACCTAGTACTTACATAGCTTTAACTTTCACAGAAATCGCTGACGCAGTTTCCGAGATCCTGAATATATAACAATATACAAGAATTGCTCGTTTAAAGGTATTAAGATAAAAAATGACTTGTAAAACAGAAAACTCTTTAAAAGGACATCACCTACATGTTTTATTATTCACATAAATAAAGTAGCTAATAGCCATCCGCTTCGTTGGTAGTTAAAGGAATCGCAAAGGAGCAATCGAATCTAAAAAATAAAAAATTAGCAGTAATTGGTCACAGTCCACTGCCGATATGTTCATTAGCTTAGACATGGCTTGGCATCAAATGAACCGTATTTTCATTTAAATGTATAGATAGATACATGACAAAGTAAAGAAAAATATATTCCTATTTGAGTATTCAAAATTTGTGTCTTTTAAGTTCATCTTCTTTTTCTTGATTTGGCTCTGCAGAATCATTTGCCAGTGTCAATGTTTTGTTTCAGTGGAGATTACAGTACATTTTACACAATAAGTGTCGTGTGATTATTTCAATATTCCAACAAGATGGTGGCTCCCTTGTTAGAACTTTCCAGGGATTGGAACTTTTTGTGGCATGTACTTCAAAAGGGTCTCTTATTGTTTACACATTGCGATTTGCTCCATCGCAGTAGTATTAAATGCTACTAAGTTAAAGAAAATTTATAAAAAAAAAACTTAAGGCAGCCATAAAGACGGTCGGCAGAAGAGGAAACAGAAAACAATGGAACTGTGTTCTTAGTTGATTTTTTATAAACCAGTTAGTATGGTTTATTAAATTTCATGATTTCTAAATTAAACAATAATCGGGTTTTCACGTCTAATAGCACTTCGAGTAACATACATACATACAAAATACATTTTTATATAGTTTATCACTTAATCAAAGATATAATGGGCTACACAAACTCAATACAAAATATCAATATTATAGATATACAGCCATATAAGCAATACGTCACAAGCATGTCGACGTCATCGGTGACGGTCGGTGACGTGAAATCACAAAAATCTAAAAATCAAATGTATATGATACTGTCGAATATATACAATGTTTGGCACAAAAGCTACACGTCACAAGCATTTCGAGGTTATCGGTGACGCAAATCCATAATAAGCTTTTCCACTAACAAATTTAAGTACATTTTAATACCTCTACATGTTTAACAAAGTTTTCATTAAAAGAATCTTAAATTTCCTATATAGTTTAAATGGAACTAATTTTAAATTACAATTTGTAAATAATTACGCTTCAGTGTCTTAAGTTAAACTATACAGCGCGACTGGTTATTCACCAACAATATTTTCACAGGATAATCGTTAATCGATTCTCGTTCCAAACCAATTAAAAAATTAGGAGATTAATATTTGACCCAATTATGTAGAGAAAAACAAAACTGATATATACTCAACATTAGGCGATTTACGCAAAAACGATCTGGTGTATAATAAGAAATGCAATGAATCACACCGTGCCGCACAGTCCCGCCAGCGTCCCGCACCTCGATCGGCGCCCTTCTTCTCTTTGTTCGACTAGGCGGCTTTTCGACGATAATTACGTAATGATTAACATTGAAAAGCGCCCCGTGGTTCATTGGACCTAGACATATTTTTTTTACGTTTAAGAGTATCATTCCCATACTTTTGAAAGTTTTTGAATAAACTTTAACTAACGTTCTCTTTGTTGTTCGTTAGTGATTGTTTTGATATTATTATTTTATATGTTAAAAGTGACCATGTACTATCAGAGGATTCAAAAGTGTTAAAATTTAAACAGTCATCTGGTATATTAAAATATAGTTTTTTGATAGCTAAAAGAAGCCGCGAGTAATTTATAGTATCCAGCAAATCTTTAAACTACTCCCATAAATAATATACTAAGCTCCCCTAATTCAGTCTTTACTGATTTTTTTATGCCTAGCCAAGTTTTGTTTTATGACATCTGTGCGTGAAGGTAAATCGAGCTGTGTAACTCGAGTTAAAATAAAAAAGAAACATTGGCACGTTTTTGAATAGGAAGCAAATTGTTTCCTTTTTTTGTTAGGAAAAAAAATACATTCTTACGGAATCATTTTTCTTTTGATATTCTACCGGAACAGCAGTTTCATTTATAATTCAATTGAAGCCATTTCAGAGTGGATCAATATGTGAACGATGGTGATAAATGAAATTGACTACCCTCTTTGTATTTTAAATGTATAGTACCTGGCGACCGAACCCAGCTCGGTTCCTTAAAAACATTTTTAAATTAAAGTAAACTGTTAGGGTTACCTCACAGAATTAAAAAAAAATTAAACAGATACCTCATTTGCTGTCACTCGGATTTGAACTGGAGTTAGACGGATTTTCAAAGCAGCCGATTCCCATTTGAGATATTTTTGTGCTTTACCGATCCACCCGATAATATAATGGTAGCGAACGATCATGTCTCTCCAAACAGAGCGTGTTCACGCCCACGCCCGCGTAACCACAGATTACGCCGCCGTAGTCTGGGGGCAAACTTCGCTCCCGCACACCAGATTAGGCCCACCTCAGCAGCGGCTCAAATCAAGGTCCGTTCCCTCGACGTGGAACGCTTGAGTGCGCTGCTCGCGCGATACAGTTACACAAAATCTTATATCACTGCAACAACATAACACATATCACCCCCACACACGTGCACGCATACAAATGAAAGTGGAAGGGTTTTATTTCTTTCCCTTATCGAACTGAAATAGTTTAGAAAATTATCCGATACGAAATATATATAAGGTATATATATATATATATGAGGTATGTATGCTTGGTACGCATATATGTTCCAACAACTCATATATGAATGAATAGTTAGTTTAGATCAGCTCAGATAGGTCGCGAATTGCATGTATCAGGTAACAGCCCAAGCTGAGGTGTTCCGTGCACCCTTGAGTTAGTTGTCAAATAAAGTCGGCTGATTGTCCTAAGCGCTCGCCTTAGTAGTCCGGTGAAGCTCTTAGGACCTTACTAGGTTAATAGCGTAGTCTGTTCGAGAAGTAAAAGCTATTTTTGTATTTACAGCGGCGGCAAAATTTACCTTTATATTCTAGCTATACTTTTTCATTGATCAAAAACTCAGTTAAAAAGTTTTCTATGAATGAAATCTAGCTAGATCGATTTATCGTTCCCGAAACCACCTACATACTAAGTTTCACGGAAATCGCTAACGCCGTTTCCGAAATCCTGAATATATACAAATATAAAATATACAAGAAATGCTCGTTTAAAGGAGATTTAGATAGATAGATGTATATAGGGTGTAAACCTTAACAGGTAACCTAAACCTCATTTAGCACATGTTGCCAAGTACGCCTTTCTGAGAAGTTATCAATTCGAGATATTAAGCAGAAATTGGCGTGGAGACACAACATTGAAAATATTTGTGTTTTTTTTTAATATCATATGAGGCAGACGAGCAGGTGGGTCACCTGATGTTAAGTGATCACCGCCGTCCATAGACACTTGTAACACCAGGGGAGTCGCTAGTGCGTTGCCAGCCTGTGTTTGTGCGATGGGAGCAAGGAGAAGAGTGGACAGGGGATGTGAACCTCCGGTGCTTTCACTTACCGATCGAAACGCAAAAATACAAGCACTGTTAATTTACGTAGGTTTTCTGGGAGAAGGTGGTACTACCCCGGGTGGACCGACCCATTCAAGCTGAAACCAGTAGGTTAGTAGATGGTAGAGCCTAGCTGAAGCTATTATTGGTTTCAGCATAAACGAGTCGGCTCGTCCGGGGTAGCACCACCCTCTCACAGAAAACCGACGTGAAGTAACAGTGCTTGCATTGTTGCGTTTCGTTCGGTCAGTGAGAGCGCCGGAGATCCATCTCCCCTCCCCTCTCCTCTCCCTTTCTCTCCATTCCCCCAAACACAGGCTGGCAACACACTTGCGATTCCTGTGGGGTTGCTAGTGTCTATGGACGGCGGTGATCGCTTAACAACAGATGACCCACATATTCGTTTGGCTCCTATATGATATAAAAAAAACCAGTACCAACTTCCATGTGGTTCACCACATAAACTAAAACTAGTAAACTATCCCATACATTGTTAGATATATTTGTCAAAACTGGTAACGGAAAATCCTACTTACTAGCTAAATATTTACTTTTCCGTTAACAGATATTATCTGCGGATGAGCAGGTATAAAATAAACTAATTATAACTCACAAGATATCAATTAAAACATTAATTTGTTATGACTCGTTTTATAAACAAGGACGCAAGAGTACTTTTCCTCGACTCACCGCATTATCAGTCTCCTAATTATTTTAAAAGCTCTCCACATTAAGAATATTTATTCATTTCCACAGCCTTCGTGACGAAATTAATTAAGAGTCGCGTGCGAAATTAAATTCCGATTCATTGGACCGAGTTTTAAATATATAGCAGTTGTATAGTAAATACAAGGATTACATACTTGAGTTCATATACTCCTAGTATATGTGCTCCCTCAAACAAAAGTTTACTGGTTTTAGTTGTATACATACGTACATACAATAAAAATCTAATGGAAATCAGTTGAACTGTTTGAAAAATTAAGCTGAACAAACCACAAGCACTTAAATTTTATCCATATGTTTAGATAATCTATAGATAACGTTATAAATTGTATATTTAATCACACTAAAGCATCAAAAGATAGGAAGTTATTCTAAACAACGGTGAAAGAAGAAGGATACCAAATATACACCTTATCAATAATGTCGTACAAACAGACCTTAACAAAAACTCTTCCCTCATCCCACACAACACTACACCACACGCAGTTCTGACACTCGAACGACAATTACAAATGCGAAAGTAACTCTGTCTGTCCGTCCATCGGTTCGTCTGCCTGTCACGCTTTCACGCCACTACTAAGCCGATTTAAACTAAGTCTGGTACATATATAGTTTCGAGCCGAGAAAGGTCTTAGGCTACTTTTTAATGCGAAAACAGGGTTGTAAGGGGTTTGAAAGAGGGAATGAAAAGTTGTATGGAAGTATCGTCATTTTTAGAGCTAAGAAATTTATTTTTTAGGCTGTTGATTCGATATAAATAAATATGACATTCAAAGTATGTAAACTGAGTTTTACCCTCAAGGATCTAAAATAACAATAGGAAATAGGGGATGAAAGTCTGTATGGAAATATGTATGGTTGTGCACCGATTTCAAAAATTCTTTCAGTGTTAGATAGCTCATCTATCGACGAAGCCTATTTGCTATATATAATCAGGCTAAGTCTAATAAGAGCGGAGCACTAATAAAGAATCTTACATTTTTTTTTAAAGTGAAACTTCTAATATTACTTCCAACAAGGTTGCGTTAAATGTTTAACGCTACCATGGAAGCAGTGTTGCAATATGATTTTATTAAAAATCAATTTCTACCCCTTCTTATTTTGGTTCCACATTACGAAGTTTCACTTCTTTCATGCAGAGGGACTCCACGCACTATTTTTTTTATATCCTTTTGAGAGCTTTCGCTACGTGTTAGTTAGCCCGAAGTCATTATTCCACGCAGACGAGGTCGCGAGCAGAAGTTAGTATAATATACTAACTAGTAATCAAGTCCACGTGTATTTAAGCTACGTTAAACAATAAACTGGCTACCGATACATATGACGATAAGTGTTTAGTATAACCCTAAACATGGTCTCTGTTGAGACCAAAGTCCTATACTATCAAACATAGTACTTTTTAAAATAGTATACTGATACTGCCTGTATTAAATACTACATTCTGCCCGCAACTTCGTTCACGTGGAATATTTACTTTGGTCTAATGCTAACACGCAGTGGAAGCTCTCAAGAGGAAAAAATACCGATTTTGAAACATTATTCATTGGTGCTTTGCTCCTATTGGTCTTAGCATTATTATATATGATCTATAACCATCCTCGATAAATGAGCTATATAACGCTGAAAGATTTTTTCATATCGGACCAGTAGTTACTAAGATTACCCCTTACAACGTCACAAACTCACAAATTCACAACGTTACAAACTTACATACTTGACCACTTTATAATATTAGTATAGATAAATAAATACTACATATTGAAAAATAACAACATTTATGTATTTTAGTAGACATATAATTTGAAACAGATATTCTTCTAACACAGAGAAATTTCCTTATTTCTACCCTAAGCTCTGAAACTAATTATTACTTGAGGTCTATATATAGTATTTATTGTATAAAAGCTAAAAACTATCAAATGAGCTATGTAATACAGTTGCCGGAACAACTGTCTCGGACCCACAACACTCCGAAAGTTCGTACACGCCAATGTCCACAAAATGTCCCGAACAGGGCCCAAAGTGTGTCAATATCTCCAAAACCCATGTCGTTTCGAACAGTAATCAATTTTCTTCCATTCCGACCTCCAGGGAACAGACGTGAGGAGAGAACATTCTTGTTGCGGAATGTTTGGAATTATTCATGTTGCGTTTTATGGTACGTGTGTTGTTTTACTGAGATTTTGTAACCGACTTAATTCTTTTCTCATTATCTTTATTATATTTTGCGAATCCTCGTAAATGAGCCGGAAGTTTATTGTAGAGGCAAGCTCTACTAAGCTAAAGTAAGGATCGTAGTTAGATCATAGCATTGGTGACAAGGTAATCTGAGCCCGTTCGGTTATATCACAGTAAAGCATCTATAGCTGTGATTCGACATGGGCATTTGAGAACCAGTCTACCTACCTGATTTAGCGTTTTTTTTTTTATTTCATAGGAGGCAAAGGAAGAGATGGGTCACCTGAAGTTAAGTGATCACCACCGTCCATAGACACTTGCAACACCAAGGGAGTCGGAAGTGCGTTGCCAGCCTGTTTTTGGAAGGAGGGTGGGGAGGGGGCAGGAAGGGAAGGATGGGGGGCAGGAAGGGAAGGAGGAAGGGGAAGGTAGGTGGGTCTCCGGCTCTCTCACTGACCGAACGAAACGCAACAAAGCAAACACTGTTACTTCACGTCGGTTTTCTGTGAGAGGATGGTGCTTCCCCGGACGAGCCGACCCATTAGTGCTGAAACAATAATAGCTTCAGCTTGGCTCTACCACTACTAAAGCGTTTTTACCATTTTGAAGAAGATCGCCATTTCAAATCACGATTGTGATCAAATTCCAAACAATCTGATTAAAATATAACGGAAAATGCATGGTTATATTTCAAAATGACCTAATAAATGCAATTTTAATCGTCCATATATCTTGTTAATTTTTTTAAAGGTTTGAACTAAGTATTTCGCCGTCCATATTTTGTTTTATGATCTTATTTTTCACGTAAACAATATTAGGATCTTAAAAAACCACGTAAAGCCTTTTTCTATCATAGGAGGCAAACGAATAGGTGGGTCACCTGATGTGAATTGATCACCACCGTCCATACACACTTGCAACACCAGGGGAGTCGCAAGTGCATTGCCAGCCTGAGTTGGGGAAAGGGAAGATGAGGAGAGGTGGGTCTCCGGCGTTCTCACTGACTGAACGAAACGCAACAATGCAAGCACTGTTACTACAAGTGTTTCATGCTGAAGCCAGTAATAGCTTCAGCGTAACTCTACCGCCTACATTTTTAAAATGTAACGACTCAAATATTAAATAAGCTAAAAAAGATTCAACCATCTATAAGCTAGCATGGCGTGCCCTACATAGAGAATTAGAGTCACACCCACAATGTTGTACATCGTAATTTATAAAAATAAATAATCAACGAAGTCACGGGTAACCGCTAGTCTGAACTAATTTAAAACCACTAAACAAACGACATTTAATCACTGTTCTGACAGTATTAAACTTGTTGTGTGTATATTCCTAATTTTAAGATCGTAGTCATTTTGTTATTAGATAGGCACATTGGAATGGTAGTTTTGAAGGTTCAGTGAATAATAATTGAATAAAAATTCAACTATTCGTCACTAAATGTGACTCTAGGGTTGTCAAAGTCTTTAAACTAAATGTACATAGTATTTGCAAATACAAAAATGTTACAAAAACAAATGAAATGCAAGATTTTCGACCAATTAATTACCTTATACGCTTTCTTCTTCTACCTAAAGTTATCACGACCTCGTGCGAGAGTCTGCTTTCCTAATTAGCTTCCTTCACTTTACTCAGTCTTTAGCATCCTTTTATCTGAGGTAGTTCTTCCTCAGCCCACCTTCACCACGTCCTGCCAGAGTTTTTTGGGCTTGCCACAAGACCTTGGGCCTTGTGCGATGATATAAAAACATATATTTCCAACATAGACTGAACGCCTGCGATTTATGTGACCAAACCAGCGGTGACAACTTTCCTGCAGCTTATCTACAATATCACGCACTCCAAGGCTACCACGGATGTGTTCATTTCTGATGCGATCTAATTGCGTTACGACACACGTCCATCGTAGAATCGGTGACATGTAGCTGCTGAACATGTCTACCTGTATGTCATGTATGATGTATGTGGTAGAGTCACGGTAAAACTATTACTGGTTTCAGCATGAATGGGTCGGCTCTCCCAGGGCAGTCCCACCTTCTCATAAAAAACCGACGTGAAGTAACAGTGCTTGCAGCCAGCGCCAGAGACACACCTCGCCTCGCCTCTCTCTTATCCCCTTCCCCCATATCCCTTCCCCATACCCAGGCTGGCAACGCACTTGCAACTCCCCTGGTGTTGCATATGTCTATGGACGGCAGTGATTACTTATCATCAGGTGACTCGCCTACTCATTTGCCGCTTATGACATAAAAAATAATTGTTAAAGGTTCACGTAAATCCATGTCACTTAGTATATAAATTTGACTTTTTAGATGAAAAAAACACAATACAAGATAACGTCACTAACGCCACCTGTGCTACTCGTTGTAAAACATAAGACCTATAAGATTTCTTAGCCACTTCAAAATCGACCATGTTTTCGTGGTAATATTATATAGTGACCATTTATCTGGCAACCCTAGGCCATGACGAAATTAAAGTCGAATTAATATGCCTATGGGAATTGCCTGTAATTCAGTGTCCGGCCGTCAAACTTCCACGTACCTACAAAAGTTGATTAATAGCAGAGTTTAAATTAAATTCCGTAGGCTTTTAGTGGAAATGTTATGTCTGATAGTGGACGTTGGTAATGTGTCATTTTAACTTTCATTATCATATATATTTTACTAATAAAATATATAATACTGTGGATTAGAACAAACTTTTCTTTATGTCTATATATCAATACTAATATTATAAAGAGGTAAAGTTTGTGAGTTTTGGGTTTGTGATGTCGTGACGTTGTAGGGGGTAATCTCAGGAACGACTGGTCTGATTTGAATAATTCTTTCAGTGTTATATAGATCATTCGTCGAGAATGGTTATAGTCTATATATCATCACGCTAAGACCAATAGGAGCGGAGCACAGATAAAATATGTTTCAAAATCGGGATGTTTTTTCTTTTTGAGAACTGCTGCGTGTTAGTGTATCTTTTCCACGCGAACGAAGTCGCGGGCAGAGGCTAGTATATAAGAATGTAAATGTAACGTGTCTGTAATTTTTCGATTTTGGTGAAAAAAATGTTTATCGGTGTCTAGAAATAAGTAATAGAATTACATTTCAATAATTTTTAGTAATGTATGTCTGTTACTATGACCACGTATCACTGCTAAAGTACTGAGTTCACAATATCATAAAGCATATCCTCAGGAGTAACTAATTTTTTGTTTCATTGAAATCAGTCTAATCTGTTAAAAGTTATTGTAATTTTAACGAGGACTAGAATTAAGTACGTCAGAAGAGTAGTAATCTATACTAATATTATAAAGCAGGTGGGTTTGTTTGTTTAGTAGGCTGAACTATTGATCCGATTTTAAATATTTTTTCAGTGTTCATTGTTAGATAGCTCATTTATTAAAGAATTTTTCTTTTTGTCCTGTTTACATTTTAATTGATTTCTCTGATTCCCTTTAATGAATAGTTGCAACATTATTTATACACGACAATTTTTTTGCACAAAATCACCGGTCTGGCTCGAACGAAAGCAAATATAAAAACAATGCGAAGTAAATAAAAGGTTCTGACAAGCTCGCAAGCGGCGGTTACAACTTAGACACGAAACAGTCGCGAACAAAGTGTCACGGATACCCCCGAAAAGTGATCGGCTTGGTCAATTAGTCGGCCTTTTTACCACCGACTAATCGGCTAGTCGGCCAAAATCATAATCGGTACATCTCTAGTGAAAACGCTATTATAGCATGAATCAATATGTGAACGATGGCAATCTCTGGAAATAACACCCCTTTCTGTGCATTGACACGATAATGGGATGTAACTATAATATATTTTTTTATAAATTTATATGATGAGGAAATAAACCGATTTTATTTTGGTTTATTGTTGTGTGAGACTTGTTTTTCTTCTGTCTAATTTTTTTTTATATACAACAGTAACGCGCTTGGCCACGATCTCATCTGATGGTAAGCAAGGATGAGGCTGACGATGTATCGCGCTTACCCACTAGAAGCCTGTTCACTCTACTCTTGAAGTCTCCAAAGTTATAAGATGACGGGAAGACAGACGCCGGGAGTGAATTCCACTCCTTAGCTGTACGTATAATGAATGTGGAAACAAATCGCTTCGAACGAATTATGGGAATATCAACCACGTAAGGGTGGAAACCCTCACGGCGTCTAGTCGTCCTCTGATGGAATGGAGACGGTGGAATTATATTGTGTAATTCCTCTGCACACTCTTCAAAGTGTAACCGATAAAACAATGAGAGACAAGCTACTTCTCGACGATGCTCTAAACTGAGCATTCTTGTCTCCCACAACGCTACATCACCGACAAGCTTACGAGCACGACGTTCAATGGAATCAAGAGCAGCCAGCTGATATTTGGCTGATCCATCCCATAAATGGCAGCAATATTCCACACACGAGCGTACTTGGTACAGGCTGAGAAGTTGTTTTGGTGTGAAACATCTCTTTATTTTAAAGAGAATCCCAACTTTCCTCGCAGCTGTTCTTGCTTTCAGTTCAATTAAGCGCCCAAAATTGAGGTTCCACGATAGCTGGATTCCAGGAAGTTCCAGGTTGTCAGTTACTTACAAGGAAACACCTTGAAAAGTAGGAGTCGCGAACGAACTCCTTTTTGTAGAGAAGAGACACGCCCGTGTCTTTTCGGCGTTAAATTTAACCAGGTTTGAATTACCCCAATCGGAAACAAACCTAGGCTTCTTTTTCAAACGCTCGACCATGGCCTCTCTCTTAATAAGGATTTCCGGTAGGCTAGCTCGAGGATTGGATATTAATGGAAAATATATTATTAGAATAATAAACGATGCAAAGTTGGGAGTATCAACTAGTCCTTAATAATATTACAAATGCGAATATGAATACCGCAGTAGTGCCCGGTTTCTGAGTTACTCGGATAAACTGTCATTAGTTATTATTGATTGAATAGAGTTATCCATAAGATAAGCTGTCAATACGTTTCTGAGTACACAACGAGTTGTTAAATAGCTATGAAACCCATAACTAGTTCGTTATGTTCACTGGGTGGAGATTAAGAAAGAGTGTAAATTGATTTTATTATTTTAATTCTTGACTTATGGTATTAATATTATGTTTAAAATACTTTGGAGATTTATGATTTGGAGATTAGTAGATGGTTTAATTTTATTTTATAATTATCTATACTAATATTATAAAGAGGTAAAGTTTGTGAGTTTGTGATATTGTAGGGGGTAATCTCAGAAACGATTGGTCCGATTTGAATAATTCTTTCAGTATTATATAGCTCATTCATCGAGAATGGTTATAGGCTATATATTATCACGCTAAGACCAATAGGAGCGGAGCACAGCTGAAAAATGTTTCAAAATCGGGATGTTTTTTTCTTTTGAGAACTGCTGCGTGTTATTGTTAGGGAATCTATTACACGCGAACGAAGTCGCGGGCAAAGGCTAGTATACTTATAAATGTAATTATTTTAGATATAAAACTTATTAATTAGGTAGTTGTTCGTCAATGGCATGTCATTGTCGAGATCTTAAAAACTATAAATATGAAATGTGCTAATATTATAAAGAGGTACAGTTTATGACGTTATGGCGTTATAGGGTATATTCTCAGGAACTACTTGTCCGATTAAAAAAAAATATTTCAGTGTTATATAGTTTATTTATCTAGAAAATTTATAGGCTATATATCATCACGCTAAGACTAATAGGAGCGGAGCAGCAATGAAGAATGTTTCAAAATTGTTTTTTTTTTCCTGTTGGGAGCTTCCGCTGCGTGTTAGAAATAAAAAACACCTTTATTACCAGCGAACGAAGTCGCGGGCAGAGGCCAGTGTAATATAAATCTTATCGAATAGATAAACGCCTAGATAGGCCAGAAAACCAATTTGACAAATTATCGAACCGAACTCGCTATTGAACTGGTAAATGTGACTCGGAAACCGGGCATAAACAATGAAATAAAACAATTGAAGATCTAAACGTAGATTATTCCAGAAATCCTAACTGATACTCAGCCATAACAGAATCAACAGAAACGTCCATTTAAATCTAACGGAACGGTTTTTTTAGAACGTGTAAACAGAATACTTCTTCGTAATGTGTACTATTTTTAAATAACAAAATGGAGCACCTTTTGCGCTCCAACCGATCACGTTTACGCGATCGGGCAAATATATGTAAATAATGCATTAAATCGCTAACTTTACTGTCTTTTTTTTATATATCATCATAGGAGGCCAGCGAACAGGTGGCTCACCAGATGTTACGTGATCACCACCGTCCATAGATACCAGCAATATCAGAGGAGTCGCAAGTGCGTTGTCAGACTGTGTTTGTAGGGAGAAGGTGGAAGGAGGAAAGGGAAAGGGGGAGGTGGTCCTCTAACACTCTCACTGACCGAACTGATATTCTTGAGAATTTGATATACGTCCGCAAAAACTTAGATAATCTGAATTTAGTAAAAGACCGACATAATGTAAATATTAGAAATAATAATAAACTAGTCACTCCATGTTTTAGGCTGACTAAGGCCAGTAATAGTTTTTTAGGTAAAGGTGTTAGATTTTATAACAAAGTCCCAAAACACATTACCGACTTGCCAGATAATAAGTTTAAGTGTTATGTCAAGCGAGTCTTGAATCATAAAGGCTACCTATTACAGAGTGGATCAATATGAGATGATGACGTCTGTAAATGAGGCCTCTCTCTGTGCATCCACCAAAAAGGAATGTAACCTCATAGGTTTACTATGTTGTAATTATATTAAAAAAAAAAGTATTATGTAAAGATAAACCAGATCGAGTTTCTTGCCGGTTCTTCTGGGTTGTATTGTATATATATATGTGGTAGTTTTGACGTTCACAAGTGCCTTTTAGGGGCCTAAAATGAATAGAGTATTTCGATTTTGAACGAAACGCAACAATGCAAGCACTGATTATTCACGTCGATTATCTGTGGGTCGGGTGGTACTACCCCGGGCGAGCCGAACCATTCATGTTGATGTTGAAACCAGTTATAGTTTCAACGTGGCTCTAACACTCTTACATCTATACTTTTTATCTATTTACTATAAAAAAACAACGAGGCATTCAGAAGGACAAGTGAAAACTCGATACAACAGAATAAAATATGTTCTGTTTAAAATATTTAAATTCATTATATAGTGACTTATTTGAATTACATTATTTGTAAATTGTTTTTTTTTACGTCAGGAAGCAAACGATAGGTTGGGTCGCCTGACGTTAAGTGATCACCGCCATTTAAAAAACCAGGGGCGTCACAAGTACGTTGCCAGCCCGTGTTTTGGGAGGAGAGGGGGGAAGGGAAGGGAGGGAGAGGGACAGGCCTCCGGCGCTCTCACTGATCGAACGAAACGCAACAATGCAAGCACTGATACTTCACGTAGGTTTTCTGAGAGAAGGTGGTAATACCCTGGACGAGCCGACCCATTCATGCTGAAACTAGTAACAGCTTCAGCGTGACGCTACCAGCTTCAAAAATTTCAAAAATCAAAAATTATGAATATAAAACATATGATGAGCTGTACAATCTCCATACAATATATCAATAATAAATTTACACAGGCCCCTATAGTACGCGTCGCTAGTCTCACGCAAGCTGCGTAATACGATTGGTCATGCTTCCTAGCATATTATGACGTGAAATTATAAATAAATCACCTACCAAAAATACCGCTAAACGCGTCTACATAAATTGTCACTACTATAAGAAATGTACTGAATAGTTATATTAAAGAGAACGGAATCGCAGGCGTAAGCTAGTTCATTATAAACTCCAAAGATAATGTTATTCCAATCTGAGCTACTTGTTATGTGTAACAACTAATTTGAAGACAACATCTTATCGTCATTGACCACAATCAATTTTATACTTTATTTAAAAAAGTTTAAAGCTCTGAATCCCTAAACGGTCTTCTTCAATATACGTCCATTTTATACGTTAAGTAATAAAATTTAGTAATGGACATGACTTTCATTTGATAGCCGTAATTTCATATAACTGTCTGGGGACTAGGAAGGTTCATATGTTTTTCATTTAGCTTATACCTTTACAGTACTAATTAAATAGTACTAGTTGTGCCCGTGACTTCGTCCGTGTAGAACCTGATTTAAAAAACAGGAGGATCGACAAAAATGACGCCCCCGCAGCCAGCGGAAGAACAGTCGCCGGAAACCAGCAGCAAGAACGCGCTGATTGCCATCATAAGAAAAGCCGCCACAATGAGAGAGGAACAGCCCGGAACAGAAGCCGAAAAGGCATGCATAGTCTCATAGTCTCGACAAAGTCTTCGCTTAGGTACGCTATGCAGCAGCAACCCGGCCACGCAGGTGGCCCGTTCAGTCACCAACCAGCACAAGGTGCGACTCTACCGAGTAAAATCACTTACGATTAGTTTTTTTTTAAAAAGCTGCGAATCATCCCAGTCCGTTAGTGGTATCCGCCGCAAACTATGAACCCGTGCCTAACGCTGCGCGTTATAAAAGATGTCCACGACACATTTTTACCGACCCTCCTGATTCAATCACGTCAGCGAACGATCAGTACCAGCCTGTCCCTCGAAACAGAGCGTGTTCACGCCCACGCCCGCGTAACAACAGATCACGCCGCCGTGGTCTGGGGGTTAATTTAGCTCCCGCACACCCGATTAGGCCTCCCACGGCAGGGGCTCAAGCCTAGGTTCGATGCCTTGGTAGGGATCTCTTGAGTGCGTTGCTTGCACGATATGGTGACACACAAATATACATCACTGCTACAACACTACACGATCACCCCCACACACGTGCACGCCTAGACGCTTACACTTGTAAGTGGAAGGGTTTACTTTTTTTCCCTTATCGAACTGAAAAACTCTCAATTTTCCATGTAGTCCGGTGAAGCTGTTAAGACCTTGCTAGGTCAATAGCGTAGTCAGTTCGAGATAAAAAAAAAAAACTCAATTTTCCGATAATAAATATATGGAGGAGTTGTTGAGGCGTGTATGCTTGGTACACATATACGTTTCAACAACTCATACATATATGAATAGTTAGCTAGGTTAGCTAAGATAGGTCGCGATTTTGCATGCAACAGGCAATAGCCAAGCCGAGGTGTGCCGTGCACCCTTGAGCTGGTTGCCAAAATAAAATCGGCTGAGTGCCTTAAGCGCTCGCCTTAGTAGTCTGGTGAAGCTGTTAAGACCTTGCTGGGTCAATAGCGTAGTCATTTCGAAAAAAAAAGCCAATTAAGACGCAAGAAAGTCGTTAAACAAGACACACCCTTTGTTAAGGGTTGCGAGAGATATATCAGCAGGAGGGGACACCCTGGGACGGACTCCCCGCACCCCTCTAGGGGGGAGCAAGAAAATCTTCGCAATGTCGCGTCGTCATTAAAATTGCAACAACTTTTGATAGACCAAAACGATTTTAATGAAACAAAGAGTAAATGTTACTCGAAGATATGCTTTATGATTATCTTGAGACGGTTTTATCATGAATATAATACTTTAGCAGTGATGCGTGTTCAAGCAGACAGAGAATTCTAAAAATGACTGATATATATTTTATTATTTATACCAAGACACATGCAACAATTAAAAAAAAATCACAGAGACGTTACCGTGTGTCATTATAGTCAACGTTTCATTAAAATCGGTTCACTCTATCAAAAGTTATTGTAATTTTAATGATGACATGGTTTAATTAAGAGAGGAAAACAAATAGTAATTAGACTTAATACATTCAGATGACTTAATTAGTCACTGTTTTGTAAATCAGGTTCCATGCGGATGAAGTCGCGGGTATAACTAGTATATCTCTCTACAAACACTTGTATATTCCAATAGTATGTTTCTATGTCAACATCATTTTCAAGATCTCGAGCCACACGATTACTTAAAAAAAGGTCTGACAACAATATAGTAAAATTAGCCTGAAAGACATCGTTTACATTTGTTTAAAACTCTTTGACCGGGACTTCGAAAAAATAATGTAATCAGACCAGGACTTCGAAAAAGTAGTGTAATCAGACAAGGTCTTCGAAAAATAAGTGTAATCAAACTCTCACCGTTGTATAATTTGAAGTCTATGAGAGAGTTGAATACCCACCTGTGTAATACTTAGCAAAATTGCCCAAATTGAACTGAAAAAGTAAAGTGCCTGTCTTTCGTCCCAATCTCCTAATTATAATTAACCTTCGAAATAGATACATCAATTTAGACAAGACAGACACGGCTGTTTTCAGTGTACTATATACACTACATTTTATTATGCTTTTATATGGGAGTTAAGCATTAATTATAAAATTTAAAGGTAAGTAAGTAAGGTATTAGTATTTTTTTATATATTATAGGAGGCCAACGAATATAAGGGTCACCTGATGTTAAGAGATCACCACCGTCCATAGACACTTACAACACCAGAGGAGTCCCTGTGTTGGGGGAGGAAGGAAAGAGGAAAGAGGGAAGGTGAGGGAAGGTGGGTCTCCGGCGCTCTCACTGACTGACTTTTCTGTGAGAGCGTGGTACTGCCCCGAGAAACATTCAAAATTTGATAGTGAGTTTTTTTACGCTGTCACGCTTTTATTATATACTAGCTGTTACCCGCGGCTTCGCACGCGCTTTTTGAATATATTAAATAAATTTAAAATCGTTATTAGATGTGTAGATAACAAAAATACTCTTTTAAAAATACTTGTAAGTATGACACGCACATCATCTACAGTAACAGGTAACATGTACATTATATATGTGAACTAATAGTGTATCGAATGGGATGTGATTTATCATCTGCCACATAGCTGGAACTATAAACTACTATCTATATGTAAGTGCTCACTTACACTATATAAGAAAGTAATGAAAATATTAAGCTAAGCATAACTGAACAATATGTGTTAAATATTTTATTATATAAATATAATATGTCCACATTGTTGATATTATCAAGTTATTAATATACCTTTCTATAATTTAAATCACATATGACTTTCAATAATATTTATTCTTGGAGTCCAGTACAATGTACGTCACACGCGCATGTTTACAATGAACAAATTTTTATTCAATTTCACACATACGAATACACGGATTACAGTTCATCACAACATAGTGTCAACAAAGTCGTGTTCCACATCTGTCTATATATCTGTTCTTGATAAGATCAAAAACGCATCTTCATGCCGTTTTTACCAATATATAAAATGACTCTTGGACAAGGTTTAGGTATAGTTTGTCTTATTATCCGGGCGGGTATCGTCTGCTGAACCCGCTAGCTTAAAATAAAACAGCTAATTAGTTAGTTATTTGCCCGTAAAATTCCCGTTCAAATATTACTTGTAGCCCGTTGAAGCTGTTAAGACCTTGCTAGGTCAATAGCGTAGTCATTTCTAAGAAAAAAAACCGTTCAAATAGTTCCAGTCGTTTCGGAGATTACCCGGATTACACGGAACAAATAAACAAACAGACATATCGACAGAATTAAAAAAAAATGTTGATAGTTGTAGTACCGCAGATATATGTATTCATTAAAAAGTATTTATTTTAATATTATATACACACACTTTATACTTATAATACGTAATATATCAGAAACCAAAAATTGGGAACAAAACTAA
The DNA here is from genome assembly GCA_014332785.1 of Antheraea mylitta. Taxonomy (NCBI): domain Eukaryota; kingdom Metazoa; phylum Arthropoda; class Insecta; order Lepidoptera; family Saturniidae; genus Antheraea; species Antheraea mylitta. The sequence continues at coordinate 8,485,354 of JACEII010000007.1, read as the reverse complement.
CGTAGAATAAACTTTTTGAGTTTTTGGCGGGATTTCAGTCTGTCATGTAAACGTTTTTATATTTTATTCATAATCTTGTGTTATTTGACTCTATATTGTGTTAAATTCGTGGCGTTTTATGTAATATGGTTTGTTTGTTGTGCATAAGTGAAATGAATGAAACATAATAACCACGGAGCATGAATTCTGTAGTCTTGAAAATTAAGAAGATAAAAATTTACGAAATTTTATACTATAATATTTACATTAACATTCATACATTAACTTAGACATAGAAGAAAACAGGGTAGAGAATACATAAGAACTACCTATATTGACAACTTCAGAATTGGCAGTATGGATTAATTCCTTCGCCTGTCTTGATGGACGAATATTATTACTACTAACTTTTTAGAATAGCAGCACAAAATAGACTTTAAATATGTTTGCGATAGCAACGTACTACATATAATCAATAAGTGGAATTAAAAATAACGTAGAATAAACTTTTGAACAGGAACACAAAATAAACCCTAATAATATTTCCGATAGAATGTTATCATGTTCCATGGCAACGCATATAATACTGACACTAACACGCAGCGGATGCTCAAAAATAGCCCGATTTTGTGACATTCGTCATTAGTGCTCCGCTCCTATTGGTTTTAACGTGATGATATGTGGCCTATAGCCATCCTGGATAAATGAGCTATCTAAAACTAAAAGAAACTTTCAAATCGGATCGGTAGTTCTTGAGATTAGCGCATTCAACCAAACAAACAAACTCTTCAGCTTTATAATATTAGTATAGATACCACCGATTATTATTGTAGGGACACACTTGCATATCTATAGAGTGCACGCTATAGGTATGTAGGGGACAAAGTCCACTCATCGTTTCCCGTTGCAATATAAAATGTTCATGTGTAACTAGTCCGGTTGTAGCCGTATAGGCAAGTGTACGTGTATTGGGTAAATCCGTAATTATATGTATTTAGTAATATCCTTGACTGGTGAAATTAATACAAACTGATTATTCGAAAATACGGACTTTTATTGATCTAACCGGGCTCACAATATATCTATACTATAATAAAACTGTAACAAGTCGAAATCTGTACATTAAATATTTTTTGAAAATTTTAATCAGGGTAGACTATGTTATCGATATAGTAGCCAAAAATAATCTTTTTACAATTTTTGTCTGTCTATCTGTCTGTCTGTCTGTCTGTCTGTCCCTATGCACACGCATCACTCTGAAAGTACTGAACCAATCTTGATGAAACTTGACATAATGATAACTAATATTACGAGATTACATCAAATATACTTTTTGTCTCATAAAACGCAAAGGGTTCTCCAGGATAAAGGATTAAAGTCTAGAATATAAACCCGAATTACTCTGAAAGTACTGAACCAATTTTAACGAAATTTGACACGGTGATAACTAATATTAGAAGACTACATCCAGGATACTCTTTGTCCCATAAAACGTAATGAGTTCTCCAGCATAACGAAAAACAAAAATTTGCAGTTAACGTAACTAGACTTTTTTGCGACACCTTAGTACAAGATCTGGCAACGTTAAAACAACAAGAATTTTAGAATACCTGGTTCTTTAATACATCAATATATTTTTTTTATATATCATAAGAGGCAAACGAACAGGTGGATCACGTGATGTTTAGCGTCTATAGACACTAGCAACACCAGGGGATTTGTAAGTGCGTTTCCAACCTGTATATGGGGGAGTGTAAGGGAACCTCCGGCACTCTCACTGACTGAACGAAACATTACAATGCAAGCACTGTTATTTGACGTTGGTTTTCTGTAAGTATTCTGGCAGTATTAGCCCGAACGAGCCGACCCATTCATGCTGAAACCAGTAATAGCTTCAGCGTGGCTTTACCACCTGCAGAAATTATCAATATACCAATAGACAGAATTTAGGACACTTGGTAGCGGGTTAACGTTGTACTTTTAATAGGCATTTTGATTTATGATTAATTAATATTAAGTTTAGGAACATTTTTTTCAGTAACTTTTAAACGCAATTAAACATTCAGACACATTTTTTATAAACAATCATATATATACCCGCTGATATATTTTATAAATAAAAAAAGAATGTGGTGTCGTGGGACACCAGGTAGGAACGAAGTTCTTTCGGCTAATGTGGAATCGACACTATTTGGGAAAAAAAATCGTGCTCAATTTTATGTAATCGTAATTCAAATTATCAATTAAAATAACAAAATATGTCCCTTTATTTTTGTTTGACAACATAAAATTACATAGAAATAGAAATAATTACAAAAAAGGAGAAAGAGAAAGATATTATACACTACTCGCTTATGTATACGACTGTCGCGCCTGCGCACGTCTCATTTAACTGTTTTATTCCATGCACTTTTCGTTACAGTTTTACTATCACATTTTTTTCAGTTCGGTCGCGCAGCAAAATCTCTATCTCCTCCAAGCCTGCCGCAAGGAACTTCGTTCCAATAATAAATTTCAAATCAATTTTTTTTTCATAGCAAAGAACCAATTTCATTTTATTAAACATTATTGACCACCATATACAACGATAAACGTAAACGTATGACTTGGGATTGACGTCATCTCAAATATATGCGTCGTCGACCATCAGGCTATACAAAGCCGAAATACCTTGGGCCGGCGAGGTGAAATATCTTGGTGTTACTTTAGATAAACACTTAAATTTCGATTCACACACAGAAAGAGTGCGAAACAAAGCCGTATGGTCTTAGGTCGTTTCTATCATTTGCTTTGTCATAAGAGTAAAATATCCCCCAGACAAACTCACTTTATACAAAACTTGCATCCGTCCGATTATGACGTACAGTTGTTCGGTCTTTGCACATGCGCAAAATCGTATTCAAAAGTTGCAGGTTCTCCAGAACTGAGCCCTACGTAAAATCACCGGTGCCCCATGGTACGTCCGGAATAAGGATCTCCACAGGACCTGGAGATGCTTTCTGTCCGAGCGTATATAAAATCACTTACAGGAAGTTATTTCGAAAAAGCCGCGAATCATCCCAGCCCGTTAGTGGTATCCGCCGCGAACGATGAACCCGTACCCAACGCTGCGCAGTATAGAAGACGACCGCGACACATTTTTACCGACCCTCCTGATTCAATCACGTCAGCGAACGATCAGTACCAGCCTGTCTCTTCAAACAGAGCGTGTTCTCACCCACGCCCGCATAATCGCAGATCACGCCGCCGTGGTCTGGGACTAAATTTCGCTCCCGTACACCAAATTAGGCCCTTCTCGGCAACGGCTCAAGCCTAGATCTGTTCCCTGGGCGTGGAGCCCTTGAGTACGCTGCTCACGCGATACAGTGACACAAGAGTTCTACCCTTATTTTTTGTTATCCTATCCTACATAGTTTAGAGCATTTTTTCCTACACAAAATACATATAGAAGTTGTTGAGGCACGCATGCTTGGTACACATGCATGTTTCAATAACTTATATACGTATATAAGTTACCGGACTACTAAGACGAGCGCTTAAGGCACTCAGCCGATTTTATTTAGGCAACCAGTTCAAGGGTACACGGCACACCTCGGCTTGGCTGTTGCCTGTTGCATGCAAAATCGCGACCTATCTTAACTAATCTAGCTAACTATTCATATATGTATGAGTTATTGAAACGTATATGTATACCAAGCATACACGCCTCAACAACTCCTGCATATATTTATTATCGGAAAATTGAGAGTTTTTTAGTTCGATAAGGAAAAAAGTAAACCCTTCCACTTTCATGTGTAACATGTTTCATTCATCATCATTCAGTGTTTCATGTGTTTCACGTGTGTGGGGGTGATCGTGTAGTGTTGTAGCAGTGATGTATATTTGTGTGTCACCGTATCGCGCAAGCAACGCACTCAAGGGCTCCCTGCCGAGGGATTGAACCTGATGTATAAAATTGGCTTGGTTTGAAGGTGATAGGTACTATGTTGTGAGTGGTACAGAGATTATTTATAAAAATATATTGGAAATATATTTCAAATACGTTTTTGAAACAGTTTATAACTCTTAGACAATAGTTTCAAGCAAGTGACATTTGACGTTTTCGGCGGGATGTTTGACGCTTCGATACGGTGTTCATATATTTTTCTTTAATACAATGGAGTATAAAAAGGTTTTAATACAAGTCGAAGATAGTTATGATAAAGTAAGTGGTAGAGATGTTTATTCAGTTTTATGTAGGTTAGTTTTTATTTTAATTGATCCTGGTAGATGACGCTACGAATGGGTACTAGGTTTATTTAAAAAATGAATACATGTAATCTGGGTATATGTTTAAGTGAATCCGTGGATAGTTTGGATTCACAATTGGAATCGGTAGTTGTGGCTGCAATTGGGTATCAGTTTTATTTGCGGGGTGGTAGGTCTTTACAGCCTGAATGGGTCACAACCACCATGTACATGACGAAAAAATCCGTAATAGTGATTCGCTTCTGCGCGTCGCGTTTCGGGATCAGCCTGTGCTTATCCAGCTTTTTGTAGGCCGGCATGATAGTGGCGACCAGCGATGGATAGTGTGTCACTCGGTGGTCGCTATTGTTTTTGGATTGTACTGTGCTTACCATCAGGCATAGTGCAGGCATTTTGCTGTGCTACGATAAAAAAAAAGAAACAATTTTTTCGCGTGATAGCCAATTTGGTGCAAACGAAGTTGCACGGGTCAGCTAGTACATCTATAAAAATACACAGCACACTTAAATTGGTGACCCCGAACCAGAACACAAAACGACGAGTGCTAAAACGTTTAACATGACCACACGCATAACCCAAGTTGCTGATGTTGACTGCAAGCCACAGCTCTGGGAGACAACAAGATTTGGTGATTATATAGCAGACATTACCGCTGAGTTGGCAAAGATAAACGCCAGGTTAGCAAACATTGAGTGTAGCCGACTAAAGAAACAAAGAGAAGGAAGCCGCTCATGTCAATTTTCACGCTCAAACTCGAGGCCAGGACGTCGTACACCGAAGTCACACGACTGGCTCTGCATTTATCATTATAAATATCGTCGCCGTGCTCATAGATGTACTCCACCCTGCGCCTGGAAGCCCAAGGAGTTTAGGATGGAGAAGAGAAACCATGCAACGTCGGAAAACTAGGAGGTGAGGTACAGCCTTCGGCTGGGGTCTGTGCCGTCACCCCTTGCAGCCGTCTATCAGTCATGGACAACAACACAGGATTGCATTTTCTCGTCGATACAGGAGCAAATGTGTCCGTATTACCAGTAAGCAAAAAAATTAGTAGATCTGTTCAGTGTTCCGATTATAAGTTATACGCCGCCAACGGTACGGAAATTGCTACTTACGGTGTTAAATCATTAGTTTTAGACCTTAATCTTCGTAGACCATATCGTTGGGAATTCATTTTAGCACATATTAAGCATCCAATACTGGGCGCAGATTTTTTGTCGCATCACAAAATTTTAGTAGATATGCATAGACGTAAACTAATAGATCAAGTTACAGATTTGAATGTATTAGCATCAATTGTAAAAGTCAAACAGTCTTCTGTTACTTCTATTATCGAAAATCACCCATACTATGATTTATTATGTATGTACCCAGATCTTAAGAAGCCAATGTCATTCAGGGAAACTCCTTCGCATAACACATTACATTATATCGAGACAACGGGTCCCCCCGTTTTCTCGCGGGCTAGACCACTACCGCCAGACAGATACAAGAAAGTAAAAGAAGAATTTAGAATTATGCAGGAGTTGGGTATCTGTAGACCTTCTAAAAGTGCATGGGCTAGTCCACTGCACGTAGTACCAAAGAAAAACGGCGAATTAAGACCGTGCGGTGACTATCGACAATTAAACGCAATAACGAAGCCCGACAGATATCCAGTTCCTAGACTACACGAATTTACTTATATATTGGCTAACAAAAATATTTTTTCAAAATTAGATATTAATAGGGCTTATCATTGTATCCCGGTTGCACCGAATGATATCGAGAAAACCGCGATTATTACTCCTTTCGAACTTTTTGAGTTCCCCCGCATGACATTCGGTTTAAGAAATGCAGCGCAAACATTCCAGCGTTTTATGAATAATACCGTTTTGCATGGTTTTGATTTTTTATTTAATTATTTAGACGATGTCATTATCGCTAGTGAAAATGAGACCCTACACAGAGAACATTTAAAGTCGATATTCGAGCGATTTAATAGGTACGGAATTACTATAAACTTGAGTAAATGTTCTTTTGGACAGTCGCGTATAGAATTCTTAGGCCATGAAGTAAGTGTAGATGGTATAAGACCTCTTAAAGAAAAAGTTCAGGCAATAGTAAATTTTCCTAAACCAGAGACAGTTGATAATTTAAGACGATTTTTAGGTATGTTAAATTTTTATAGGCCTCATCTACCAAATTTAGCTGTATATCAGTGTGAATTAAATAAGTATTTGATAAACGCTACGAAAAAAGATAAAACCAAAATGGGTTGGACCGAAATTTCAGAAAATGCATTTTTACAATGTAAGACAGGTCTTCAACAAACCGTAACCTTGACACACCCTTTATCAAACGTACCACTAGCTTTGATGACTGATGCATCAAATACTTGCATAGGCGCGATATTGCAACAAAAAGTACAAGGTTCTTGGAAGCCTCTAGGATACTTTTCTAAAAAATTGACACCAACAGAGCAAAAGTATTCCACATATGATCGCGAATTGGTAGCCATATACAAGTCTATTAAATATTTTCGGAAATTATTTGAAGGCCGACCTCTGACCATATATACAGATCATAAGCCATTGTGTCACGCTTTTTCAAAAATTGGTAAAGACGACAAGGAAACACCTAGAAGAACACGACAACTTATTTTTATTAGTGAATTTACAGTCGACATACAACATATTTCTGGTAAAGATAATATTGTAGCCGACACATTATCACGTGTAGAAACTATTTTTTGCCCGACTGTACTAGACTACGATGCACTTGCTGACGCGCAAGCGAAAGATGAGTATTTATCGCGTGAGGTGCAAAGTCCAAAGCGTAACAACAGCGTTCATTTAAAGCGAATCAAGTTACCTTTTTGTAGCAAATCGATATATTGCGAAATTTCTAATGATATTATTAGACCCTATTTAACAGAACACTTTAGAAAAAATTGTTTCGATAGTGTTCATAATCTGAGTCACCCAGGTATGCGGGCCACGAGAAAAATGATATCAAAACAGTATTTTTGGCCTGGCATGAACATCGATATAGGACGATGGGCTAAAGGTTGCCTACAGTGTCAGAAAGCGAAAGTCAACCGCCACGTCATTTCCGATCTAGGAGTATTTGAAAAAGTTGCACGTTTTGAGCACATCCACGTGGATATTGTTGGTCCCTTACCAACGTCTCCACAAGGATTTAAATATTTAGTTACAATAGTAGACAGATGCACTCGTTGGCCAGAGGCCTTCCCAGTGCAAGAGATTACTACTGAAGTGGTTGCAAAATGTATATATGAAGGGTAGATAGTGAGATATGGATGTCCTGTTCGTATTACTAGTGACCAAGGACGACAGTTCGAGTCGAATTTATTTTTAAAATTGATGCGATTCCTAGGCATTTACAAAATTCGTACCACTCCTTATCATCCCCAGAGTAACGGGATGGTAGAAAGATGGCATAGGTCGTTGAAAGCAGCGCTTATGGCCCGTTTACAGATTAGTAACGCGGGCTGGACAGACGAATTACCTACGATTTTACTAGGTCTGCGCGCCGCGGTACGAACAGATAGCGGAATTAGTGCAGCAGAATTAGCCTTCGGAAAAACTTTACGTTTACCTGGTCAATTCTATGATAGCTCTCAGGATAGAGACCCGAACGATCCATATAGTTTAGTAGAGAAGATTCGCGAGACTATCGATAGTTATCGTCCAACAAGAGAAAAATTAAGCTCGCGGAAAATATTTGTCCACACTGAATTACAAAATTGTGAGTACGTGTTTGTTAGGGATGATTCCGTTCATAAGTCGTTAAAACCCCCTTATGACGGACCATTTAAAGTATTGGAAAGAAGTCCAAAAATTTTTTAAATTCAGTTACCGAATCGCGAAGCTCGTATTTCCATAGACAGATTGAAACCAGCTTTCGTGTTAAAAGAATTCGAAACGCCAACTTATAGTCATAATGCACGTAGTAACGATACTGAGAAATCACAGGAATCGTCGCAACTATTGCCATACAAGCATCAGGTTACCAGGAGCGGTAGAGCAATCCGACCTCCTGTGAGATTCAAGCTATAGATATATTTTTTTACGTTAACATAGGTTAATACGTTATGTAAAATAGATTTTGCATTACTAGTTATACATTTTTTCCAACGGAAATATGTATAAGTTAGTACGTTTTAATGTGATTATATAGAAAACTTCCAATAGTAGATATTTTCCTATAGTATATAGATAGACAATCGAATACAAAATAGTTTTAAATTCAAATTTAGTTTAAAATAAGTATAAGTGAATTTAACATTTGATAGATATATATAAAGCCTCATTCAAAAGTAATGAATGTTATGTTTAAAATTCTGGAATGTAAGCACATTTTCAAATGAATTTGGTATTGAATAAAGTTTGTATTGTTTTATTTAATTATAAGTTGTAATGTTTGTTGCTACCTAGGAATCTTGTTACAATATTTGCGCAACACATTTACCTACGAGTAAAATTACGAAATTGTCACGTAAACATTATTGTGTAAGTAATATGCATTTATGTACGAATATTGAATTTATTAACGTGCATGTTAGAACAAAAAACGTACAATAAGCTGTTTTGTAATATTTATGTAGTATTTTATTTTGAATAAGTAATTTAGGTAATTGCGTTAGGATATGTACATTCCTAAGACAGTCATTTTAGCGACAGTACACCTAACAAGTGGACGATTTAACAATGGGAGGCTATCAATCAAAAGATAATATAGCAATGGCACAGGCTCAGGTAAACACTGGGGAGTTGAGCCAGAAAATAAATGTTATGAGCATTGTGCTAGTAATATTAGCAGCAATTTTAGTCGGCGTGGTGTTATATGGCATAAGACTACTGTGCCACCGCCACGTAAAAAATTGGCTTCGCCGAGAAATGGCCTCATCTAATATGACCGCACCGGTGGTGCGAGTCCAGACTGTACAGCAGCAACCCGCTGCTGCCGCCACTCCAACTACTGCGCGCTCTGTGTACATTTAGCAAATCTGTGAATGTATTAATCTTAGAATTGTGTTTTATATTCAGTTTCATGTTTATATAAAATTTTTTGTAATTTTTTAATTTTTTTTGTGGAGGAGGAATGGTGTAGGGACACACTTGCATATCTATAGAGTGCACGCTATAGGTATGTAGGGGACAAAGTCCACTCATCGTTTCCCGTTGCAATATAAAATGTTCATGTGTAACTAGTCCGGTTGTAGCCGTATAGGCAAGTGTACGTGTATTGGGTAAATCCGTAATTATATGTATTTAGTAATATCCTTGACTGGTGAAATTAATACAAACTGATTATTCGAAAATACGGACTTTTATTGATCTAGCCGGGCTCACAATATATACATCTATAAATATACCAGCACACCTAAAATTATGATATTTTGCGTACAGATTGTCAAGGATACGTGGATAAATAGGAAAATTGCCTTTTCTAAGGATAAGTCAAGTCTATATTAAAGTGAGCAATAGCAGGAGTAAAAGCTAATTACAGATATAATAGTAACATAGTAGCGATGAAAAATATGTCGATACAACTGAAAACTCCAAAACAATTAAATAAATGTGTTCTCTTTTGAATTTTCATATTCATTATAGTGTAAATGACAATATTTTAATTTCAGCATTTGTTTATTGAAATTATTAACATTAGTGTAGTTTTCACATCTATTGGTACTCGGAGCAACAATTATATACATTTTTATAAAGCCTATTACTTAATAAGGTATAACGAGCTGCAAAATATCAATATTATATGTACACAGGCTCCTAGACTACGCGTCGCTAGTCTGACGTAAGCCACGCAAGCGCAATACTGCCGGTCACATTAACTAGCATGTCATAACGCGATATTATAACTTTAGTTCCGAGTTTTTGGCGGGATTTTAGTCTGGCATGTAGTGGATTTTATATTTTATTCATAATCTTGTGTTATTTGACTCTATATTCTGTAAATTTGGTGGTGTTTTACGTAATATAGTTAGTTTATTGTGCACAAGTAAAGTGAATGAAAAATAATACCACGGAGCATGAAATTCTGAGATGCCACAAAAACTCCCTGGAAGATGTTCTTGTTAGAATATTAATTCACCCGACGCTTAATATTGAAATGATCGTACGATGCTTGTAATATTATTGACTACGCGATAATAGCAGTAATAATCTGAAGGATTGATTGCCAAAAATAAAGTAAAAAAAAATCTTTAGCTCCCACCAAAAATACCAGTCAACGCGCCTAAAGAACTTCAAAAAAGACGCATTGACTTAATTGTTGTTAAATTAATAATAAAAAGTCGTTCCGTTTTTAGTACAACGATGTTCAGTCTGTATTTAAACTGCTAAAATCTTAACATGATCTTTTTCTTTGTATTTATACTATTGCGTAGGTTTTTTCTTCCTAATATTCAATTCTTTCTTAATTCCTTCAATGTCACCAGTCCTTTCTGCGTGACTATTTAAAAATCCCTCTCTTTTGATCCTTCCTGTCATCAAATTTAATATATTTCGTTGCCCTCTTTTATATTTTACAGTGAACCTTTCAGTGGTATCCTCCTACACAGCAGGTACATTATTAACTTAAGTATTCTTCCAAAAATATACGCTTTCAATCTTCATATCAAAGTTAGAAGTCAACGACTAACCTTTATAAAAATATATTGTTTTACCTGATTTCATTTAGTTATAAATTATTTCTGTTATCATTCGCTTTCGTTTTCTTTAAGAATTTAAGTAAATGCTTTAGTTATATTTAGATAATTTATGTTGTTTCCATCAGCTTAAGGCTTTATAATCTACCATTTTTTTTTATTGAAGCACGACAAAGTGACTGCACTATGCCTGATAGTAAACATAGTACAATCCAAAAACAGTGGCGACCACCGAGAGACAGATCATCCATCGTAGGTCGCCGCTGTCATGCCGGCCATAATGACGAAAGTCACCCGGTACTGGATATGTACAGGCTGATCCTGAAACGCGACGCGCAAAAGCGAGTCACTATGACGGGCTTTTTCGCCATGTACATGGTGGTTGCGACCCAGTCGGGCTGTAAAACCCTACCACCCCGCTATCGCCATTGCCTCGTTCGTTGATCAGCAGGGTGTACCACGTGCAGGTGAGGTTGGCTTAGGTGTCTCAAGTCTTAGGCCGGGAGCCAACGGCAGGGTGCCATCATTGTGGCTGCGCAACGGATAATGCACAGCACACATTAACAGTCTGTCCCGCCTGGGACGTGCCACGCCGCGAGCTCGTCGCGGCCATAGGCCCGGATCTCTCGCTCTCGACTGTTGTCTGTAAGATGGTCGAGAGTGAGACTGGGTGGAACTCCGTCGCTTCATACTGCGAGGCAGTTATGTTCGCCAAGGAAGCGGCGGAAAGGGAGAGGGAGCAGACCACCAGGCTCATCTCCCGCGGCCGACGAATACGGCGGCGACGGGTTGGAGACGATCTTATGCCGCCGTAAAGGGCCTGCGGGCGTTGTGACGCGGGCACGTCCATCGCCCTGCGCTATAGCAGGCCTACGTGGTGGAGGCGCATTGTGCCATGCGACTCCCACATTTCGTCGGGAGGGGCTTAACTCCCGCCCCTCCCTGGGGGGAGTTATTGACCCACCCAGGCCGTAGAAGGGGCCCCTCGGCAGTGGCCGACACCTGCCGGGTGAGCAGACGTAGTGCCGTAGGCAGCTCCTGCTCCCCGGCCAAATAGGTGTAAGTAGGCACTATGGGATTTTAGTCCGTGCAACTCGGACATACCCCACCCTCAGCTGCCCGGCTAGGGTGGATATCTGTAGAGATTTCCCCATGTAAAAAAAAAAAAAAAAGGTGTCTCAAGTCTTAACATGTTACTCGACACCCCTTACACCCCTTGTGAATATTATAGACGAGAGAATCTTATCTCTTTATTACGTGCGACAAATGTATGTATATTTATTTACCGTGTTACCAAACAATTTTATTTTTGTCTCGAACTGACTACGCTTTTCACCTAGCAAGCTTAACAGCTTCACCGGACTACTAAGGCGAGCGCTTAGGACACCCAGCCGATTTTATTTGACAACTAGCTCAAAGGTGCACGGCACACCTCGGCTTGGGCTGTTGCCTGATACGTGCAATTCGCGATCTATCTGAGCTAACTTAAGCTACATATTCATACTTATGTAAGTTATTGAAACATATATGTCTACCAAGCATACATACCTCGACAACTCTTATATGTACTTTGTGTCGGATATTTTTTCTAAACTATTTCAGTTCGATAAGGGAAAGAAACAAAACCCTTCCACTTTAATGTATAAGCGTGTATGCGTGCACGTGTGTGGGGGTGATATGTGTAATGTTGTTGCAGTGCTGTAAGAGTTTGTGTCACTGTATCGCACTCAAGGGCTCCACGCCGAGGGAACGGGCCCAGGCTTGAGGCGCTGCCGAGAGAGGGCCTAATCTGGGTTACCAAACGGCTTGATGGATTTTATTTAACATATGAGATGTATTTAGATTCCTGTTAATTGGATTGAAGTCGAGCTTTTTATATAACTTTATTAATATTCGTTATTAATTTAATTAATCTATAATGTATTGTCCCAGTTATTATGCTAAGCTAAAATTAATAAGTTTAACGATGTACTTCGAAATTATAACTCAATTTTAGTAAAAGCACTAATTATAAAAGTAGTATCTGTCTAGCCAACACCATCGGTAATCTATTCCTATTAGCTATAAGGTTGTTCTGTGTATGCTGCACCTGAGAGCCAATCCCCGTTTAAGTTTTAGCGTGTTTACCATTTCAGACCATGTAGACATTTCCACAGGCGAAATTGTAGTGAAACGTAAAGCCTAAATTAACCTATGTACATAAATACATAGTACCTGGACGACCGAGCCTAGCTCGGTACTTTAAAAAACATTTTTAAATTAAAAGTCATATCAGTCTATTCACAAAGTACAGCTTTAATTGGTTCAGTATTTCTTTTTATTTTTTCACTCTCTCTCTTTCTGTTATTTTGTTATATTCCTAATGTTTTAAAGTATGATTTAAGAGTATCAATTAATTTCAGTATTTTATTACTTTTTCTGTTTCAATTTCTTTGTTTTTGTATTAGTTTATTAAAACTTTAAATACGTAAAATAGTTTAATATTTACTTTTATGAATAAGTAATTAAGTGTTGGAGCATGTCGTGGTTGTTCTATAAATATGACTATATTCGTATATCAATACATATCGTATACAATCGTAATAGTCCTACTTTTTATATATTTACTAGTGTATTGTCATGTTGACGACCCTTTTTTTTTACATGGGGAAATCCCTTATGGATACGCCACCCTCTCGGGGGAGAGAGTGGGTGATGTCCGACTCGCACGGACTAAAACCCCATGGGTGCCCACTACCGCCGTAATGGAGGACAAGGGATGAAAGAGTATTCCGCATGTCCCCCTGCGGCCAGCCCAGAAAGAAAGATCCTGGGCCTCCCGCTAAAGAGAGACAGCCTGGCACGCGTAGACTGTCTCCCAGACGGCTGAATCAGTGCAATGGAGAGACCAGCCCCCCGACCGATCTCCCCTTGGCCCGGCTTAAATGTTGACGACCCTAAAATAAATAAATAAAAGAAACTGTTAGATCTGCCTCACAAAATTGGCATTTAAAAAAAAGTAAATATCAAAAAAAGATATTTCTACTCGTATTACTGTCACTCGGATTCGAACTGGGGTTAGGCAGATTTTCGAAGCAGCCGATTTTCGTCTGAACTATTTTTGTTTCGACAGCGTCTGCGAAATGTACCTTCATATTCTATCTATATTTTTCATTGCCTGAAAACTCGACAACAAACAAAAATTTTGAAATCTAGCTAGATCGATTTATCGTCCCCGAAACTACCTGCTAATTTACTAACGTATATTTGCTAAGTATTAAAATTTTGTTAGCTTTTCTGTCATAAAAAAATTATGCTTTCTTACTCGTTTTTCAACTAAGTCTAATTTGAGTACTGAAAATTATTACTGAAAAATTACAATTATAATGTTATACACTCGGCAGCATCTCAAGCCTAGGTCCGTTTCCTCGGCGTGGAACCCTTGAGTACGCTCCTCGTGAGATACAATGACACAAAATCTTAAATCACTGCAACAACATTACGCATATTACCTCCACACACGTACACGTATGCTTACTCACGAAAGTGGAAGTGTTTTATTTTTTACCCTATCGAACTGAAATAATTTAGAAAAATTATCCGACACAAAATATAAGAGTTGTCGAGGTATGTATGCTTGGTACACATATATGTTTCAATAACTCATATAAGTATGAATATGTAGGCTAAGCTTAGGTTAGCTCAGATAGGTCGCGAATTCCATGTATCAGGCAACAGCCCAAGCCGAGGTGTGCCGTGCACCCTTGAGCTAATTGCCCAAATAAAATGGGCTGAGTGCCGCAAGCGCTCGCCTTACTAGTCTCGTGAAGCTGTTAAGACCTTGCTAGGTCAGTAGCATAGTCAGTTCAAAAAAAAAATAGACTATAGATGTCCAGACTTTTAATATATATTAAATTTAATATTGCAAAAAAAAAACATTAATTGTGAATTTTTTTCTTTTTTTTTCTCGAACTGACTACGCTATTGACCTAGCAAGGTATTAACAGCTTCACCGGACTACATTTTTTTCTCTGAACAGCAATATGTAGTATTAAGCTTAGCAGTGACGATAATATAAACCGAGAGGTAATTTAAAATTACTAACAAAGTTGTAAAGGCAGATGACAGAATTAAGTTGAAATAATAAAAGACACTCCACAATTTAAAACACAATAAAACACAGAGATCCCACAATTAAACAAAACCTCTTTTATGATGAGTAAATCGTACGTACCAGTTAGTACAATGTAAATATCGTTACGGTGTGAATCGTCCTCACAGGTGACGCGCCTACATCGAGCGAGGAATTGAAGAATACGATAAGTGTTATCTAGGAATGACTGGAGATAAGGCGCAGGAAACCCAGAGCAGATGTTATAATAACAAGTATTATCTCTGTTTATTTTGTTTTACGCTCACGGCGAGCGTTAACGTGTGACTGAACAAGTTTGGATTTGGATGGGTTTTTTTTTATTTGCTCTCACAGAACATAATGGGTCTCTGTGTGTGAAGTGACACCTGCGTTAGTAAAAGAAAAAAATGTGTTAATTTGAATAGTTTTTCATACAGTTTATGTATATTAAAAATCATAATTTTTATCACGTTTTTTTTTACTTTCTTACTAGATTGTGCATGCGACTTCGTTTATATTAAAATGGTATTATTATAAGAAGTACGTACTTCATCTGGATTAATTATAGGTTTTTTTTGTAACCCAACTTTAATTAAAATACATAACGCCTACAAGTTTTTACAAAAATTAAAGGTGAACTCTAGTAGACTCTCTAATTATTCATCATGCAAAAGCATAAAAATTTGTAGTCTAAATATTATATGTTTTTCTCACTCCTATTAAAATCGATTCATCTGTTTCATAAAAAACAAAAATTCATGAAGAAAATATTTACAAGATGAAATTGCGTATTATCCTAACTAATACGCTAGTTTTTGCTTGTCGCTTCACTCGGCTTCACTAAATTTGATCTACACTTAGGGTTTTTTTTTTGTGTGCAAGATACCCTATATATTACTTGACAATGTCTATGCAAAATTTAGTGACGATCAATTCAGGAGTTAAAGCGCGAAACAAACAAACTACATTCGCATTTATGATATTATTAGTAAGGATTTTAATATGAATATTATTTAGAGATCTTTTGTTTGGCTATAACTCACCTATTCATTACTAAAATAATAAAAATGCCTATAAAGCCAATGGCAAAGCTAATAAAGGATACACAAAAATTAAAGTATGTCAGAAAAACTAACTAACAATTAGTGCAAATACAAATTGTTATTTAAACTTCATATTTAAACAGACTTTCATTAATCCGACTTTGAAATACGGGTTTGTTATGAAATAAAATATTTGCACTTAATCCGAGCTTTTCGCAAAAATACTCATTACTAGATGTACCAGCGAGTTTGCATGGATTTTCATTATTTAATTTAATAAGACATTAGTTATAACAAACTAGTATAGTGTAAATATATCTCCGTATTCCAATATCTACAACTATCTACCATATAATCTAGCTAACCAAGCCACACGTTTCTGCGACTCAGTTATTGAAAAAGAAATTCAAAATTAAAGCGTGGCGCCATCTATGACCAATCTATAACAGTCGGTCCTACAGCTTTCTGTTAACAAACTAGTTTAAAGTGCCATCTGTTCGAAAGTAATGGTACTTAATTAATAACAATAATCAACATTGACAATCATTTCATTTGCAATTAAAAAATATTGAGGCCGTTAATCGAATTATTTCTTTAGTTGGACCAAAATTATACATAAATTACAACTTTCATGAAGATCGGTTGTGTAGTTTCGGAGTTATTAAATATATATCAAAAATATTTTATTCAGTTTAGGCCCTAATAAGGCACTTATGAACGTCAAAAACTACCACCGGTTGGGAAAACAACCCCGCCATCGAGAAGAACCGGCAAGAAACTCAATCGGGTACATTTTTAAACATATATTTCCAATATATCATACAATAGCTTTTAGTGGATAAGAGAAGTCAATTCCAGACATCACTATCGTTCACATACTGATCCACTCTATATTATCCTTTTGACACTAAAACTCGCTTGACGTGGCGGTTAAATTTACAGTTCGGCAAATCTGTAACATTTTGTTTTGGGACTTTATTGTAAAACCTAACACTATTTATTAACTAAGAAATTATTACTGGTTATTAAAGTTTCTAGTATTTAAATTATGCCGGTCTTTTACTAAACTCAGTTTTTCAAAGTTTTTACGGACATGCATTAAATTATCATGAATGTATTGGGAGGGTAGAGTTAAGATACCGAATTCCTGAAACTTCGTTTTTAATGATTCGCGAGATCCCATATTATATATTGCTCCAACTGCCCGTTTTTGTAATAAAAATATGATGTCTACCTCAGCAGCCGTACCCCACAGCAGAATACCATAAGACATTATGCTATGGAAGTAAGCGAAGTAGATTAACCTAGTAGTGGCAATATCTGTAAGCTGGTGAAACGTGGACAAACATCGTGACACTCGATTTTTATATATTAAAATAGAAAATAGATGTTATAAAGTCGCTTTTCGCATCTCTCTCTGTTTTATCTGGGTATTTCATAAGACGACACAGATTTAAAATAATGTTCGTGAAAAAAGAAATTTGTTTATGTGAATTGTAGATATCATAGCTACAAAAGATGGATCTAAAACATTTACGGTATTATTAGAAAAAAAGTTAAATACGTATTGAATACTTGCTTTAACACGTTCACGCCGGCGCGTACCACCGGTGGCCCGCACTAGAATGTCTTTTCTGGCGGCCCATACCACCGGTGGTACGTATTCGATTGTGCTATTAGAAATAATGAGAATTTAACGTTTAATTATTAAAAATAGCACAATCGAATACGTACCACCGGTGGTACGCGCCGGCGTGAACGTGTTAAAAAGGTTTCGAACTAAATGCACCGCGCTAGCCCGATGCAAGTTTGCGTTATCCTTTTTTCGCAAGTCTAACCTAACCTAACCAAAGCGAAATAAAAGAGCAAGATGGCGAGTATTCAGCGAGCGCGGTGCATTTAAAACCGAACCTTTTAAAAGCAAGTATCTAATACGTCTTTAACTCTTTTGTAATAAACCGATAACGTTGTTAGAGTTTAGAGTTTTTGGCGGGATTTCAGTCTGCCATGTAGTGGATTTTATATTTTATTCATAATCTTATGTTATTTGACTCTATATTCTGTAAATTTGGTGGTGTTTTACGTAATATAGTTAGTTTATTATGCATAAGTGACGTGAATGGAAAATAATACCACGGAGCATGAAATTCTGAGATGCCACAAAAACTCCCTGGAAGGTAAAGGGATCCACCATCTTGTTAGAATATTGATTCACACGATGCTTAAAATTGAAATGACCGCACGATGCTTGTGATATTATTGACTACGCAACAATGGCAGTAACAATCGGAGAGATTGATTGCCAAAAATAAAGTTAAAAAAAAACGTTGTTAGTCTATTTTAGAGTATATATTTAGACGCTTTTAACACCGCACTAGTACATTGCATCCCTGTTAAATCGGGACGGGTTACTAACATCTTCTATGCATATAATAAGAACGTTGGCCTAATGTGTCTGTACATTCTAGATTTTTATGAAAAAAAATTGATGCAGATGTATAAGTAATACACATTATAATAACAATAAACATTTCAATCTTTTTTAGAAATGTATATCGGTCAATCTGTTTACTTGTTTGTATATATATATATATATATATATATATATATATATATATATATATATATATATAACATTAGCCTCAGCCCGCGACTTCGTTCGCGTGGAATAGTTACTTTGGATTAACGCTAACACGCAGCGGAAGCTCTCAAAAGGAAAAAAAAAACACGATTTTTAAACATTCCTCATTGGTGCTCCGCTCCTATTGGTCTTAGCGCGATGGTATATAGCCTATAACCATCCTCAATAAATGAGCTATATAACATTGACAACAAGAATTTTTAAATCGGACCAGTAGTTCTTGAGATTACCAGGGGGTAATATTATAAACGTTGTAGGGACAACGTCACAAACTTTACCTCTTTATAATATTAGTATAGAAGTATAGATTTACTCTTAACTAGTGGGCGCCCAGTGGTCGATATTCGACCATAGTTAATTGATTTTTTAAAGTTTGAACTTTATTATAGTTCTTTTGTCAAAAGGTATACTTCTATAATCAAAGGTTTTCATCATGGTTACTCAGTTATTTGTCATTTGCCATGATCTTTATTATATAATCATTTAAAAAAATCTTCGTGTTAATGAAAATGAAAATTAATAATAAATTGGAAACAAAAACCACGTGGTAAAGCTCAAATTAAACCAAACATAATTTTACGAAAATAAAGAAATTTATCGCAACCCATGACACAATTTTAATTTAATTTTACACGACACTATAGGGAGATATTGAATTAAATGTAATCTGTTCATTATAAGAAATAGTGATATGCCCAGTATCATCGTTTGGAAAAGTAATAAATGCACAATACAATCAAATGGTGAATCCAAGACAAAGACGTTTATAATAAATACTACCATTAGCTTTTGAAAATAAATTCTTTTTTGTTGATACATGAGGTTGAATTGCAACATTGTAACCGCGGAGGTCTAAGTCATGGATTACTTTTATGAACAAAATCCTTATTTTGATTATACAAAGTATGATTTGGCTCATTTTTTTATTAATTCATCATCTGAAGTGAGTTCACCATAAAAAATAATAAACATTACAATAATAGTTATACTTTATAATATCATTGTTGAATGTAGGATGAAAAATGGTAATTAGAACGTAGGAGTTAAAAAATACATATAGTCGAGCATAGCAACCTCCTTCACAACCTCTTTTGAACTTCCTAATTATTGACGGCTGTCAAAATGTCTTTTTTATTTACATGTGTGTATATGTTGTGTAAAATTCAAGCAGTAGGGTGAGTAGTGGATACTTTATTAAATTTAATGTACTTCTAATGCATTTTATGTAAAATAAACAGCTTTCTGCACTTTTCCGCCATATAAACTGTAACTATGCCAAATTTCAAGTTCACCCGTTGACGGGAAATTGGTTAAAAGGGGTACAATTTTTTTGCTTAACATATTAATATATAGATATCATTAAAACCCGTTCGCACTATCAAACGTTATTGTAATATTAATGACGACCAGATTTAAGGTAACAATGGAAGAGTAGATAAATCAATGGATATAATATATTTAGATGATTTTATTAGTCACTGTTTTTGTCATTTGGTTCCACAGGGACGGAGTCGCGAGCACAGATAGTAAAAAATAAAGCAAGGAATGCAACTGACGAAACAAAACAAAAGATTTATACCCACGGGATTGGCTATAAGTATACTTTAACTTTGAACGAGGCACGAATATATAATTTAACAATTATCCGCTTGTTACTTTTTAATGAGCACCTATCCGGAGTTGGAGGAAGTTAGGAGGCTCGAGTTGGGCTATTGTTTCCTCCATCCAAATCCGCCGGAGACAGGAGTAAGTCGCAAGTTTTGTGTACACAGATACTTAAGCTTCTTGGCCTCGAGCTTTGTTTTGCATTGACGCGTAACTTTTGCATATTTTGCACGGTTACATAAGAGATTTGGGTGTAATTTTGCTAACGAACATATAACTGAATTTACTGGATACACGTACATATGTTTGGCTTACATTTCGTATTTATTCTTGACGTAAAATCGACTCGTATGCCGTCATGGTAAACGGCATGACGCTTTCTATGTCAGTGTTCTCTATTCTAAAGTTCTCGCTTTTCCATTATTGTTAACTCTCGTACGATTAGTACACCCGTACAAAAGGGTGGACAAAATTTAAATAAAATCAAATTGAAAACCAAACAGCTAACCAATTAAAATGCACGTCCTCCGCTCACTTGTAGAATTTGTGAAATCTGGATATCATATAAAAAAGCAATCAACGCAATACGAGGAAAATCTCAAAGAGACTTGAGGGAATTTTTTATCACTCACCAACAGGCGATGCTTGGATGAAATATAAGCTTTGGGTATCCAATGTTTTAGGGCGACAAGGCTGTGTCGACACCCTTTCGTTTTATAAGGGTTGACTTTTTAAAGATTAATGTTGGGTCGACAACGATTCGTGTCGTGAACGCGAATTATGGTTATACTAAATGCTTTTAGTACTTTGCAGGAGCTCATATTTTTAAAATATTTATTGTATGGAATATTAAATTTTTATTTATAAATTCCACGGTGTGTTCAGACATCACGGCAATGGACGTATGTTGGACGTTGGGCGCCAGTGTAGATTCGGGTGGTAATTATAACTATTTGGAACTGATTTATTACGTGCGACGGTGTTCTTTATACATTTTTTTTATATCATAGGAGGCAAACGAACAGGCTGGTCACTCGACGTTAAGTGATCACCGCCGTCCATAGGCATTAGCAAAACCAGGGGATCCGCAAATGCGTTGCCAACTTGTGATTGGAATGAATGAGGAGATGGGAAGAGGGAGAGAGGGAGAGAAGGAGAAGTGGTCCTCCGGCACTCTCACTGAACGAACGAAACGCAATAATGCAAGCACTGTTACTTCCCGTCGGTTTTCTGTGAAATATACATATTCCCGTTTCCCCCTCGATAACCAATCAGTTAATTATTAACCAGGTGATCAGTTCAATACTTCACCAGATTAGGCCCCCCTCGGCAGCAACTCAAGCCTAGGTCCGTTCCCTCAGCGTGGAGTCCTTGAGTGCGCTGCTCGCGCGATACAGAGACAGAAAATCTTACATCACTGCAACAACAGTACACATATCATCCCCACGCACGTGCACGCATACATACTTACACATGAAAGTGGAAGGGTTTTGTTTCTTTCCCTTATCGAACTGAAATAGTTTGGAAAATATCCGATACGTAATATATATAAGAGTTGTTGAGGTATGTATGCTAGGTACACATATATGCTCCAACAACTCATATATGTATGATTGCATGATGCATGATTGTATGATGATGCTTAGGTCAGTTCAGATATATCGAGAATTGCACGTATCAGGCAACAGCCCAAGTCGAGGTGTGCCGTGCACCCTTGAGCTAGTTGCCCAAATAGAATCGACTGAGTACCGCAAGCACTCGCCTCAGTAGTCCGGTGAAGCTGTTAAGACCTTGCTGGGTCAATAACGTAGTCAGTTCGAAAAAAAAAATAACACTTCTGTACCATAAATTTAATAAGATGCAGGAGTATTTTAAAAGTTCTCAAACCAATTATATCGCTGTTTCCAGACATTTAGCAAAAAGTTTGACGAATATATATATATAAAAGGAAAACATACAGACACTCTACGTTTCTTAATACATCAATTTTGAAAAAAGAACTCAAATCGTTACAGTTTTGGAGATGAAAATGGGGAATACGAAATCATGATTTCGATTATTTTATATAAGTATAACCACATCTAACTACAGTTGTCTCGCTCTTTCGCACTATTGGATAATTCTAGCACAGAGTGCGACAACAATAGAACCCTATTTTCATTTTTTTTCCACATAATTTTCCTTTAAGCAGCAAAGGTCCGAATAAGACAACGTATCCGCATAGAACTAGATTCCATCATTCATTAAGCCGCAATGTTACCGTTATCTGTGACACAAATCTTACCTCGGTGTTATTCGCCCTTTGCGTCTCTGAACTTGGGTAGCGTTTAATTAATTCGACATTCCGTTTATATTTGAAACAGTATAAAATTTGCATTAATTTATATATTCTACTCTCTATACGTTAACAGAACTGACTGACGAAATTACCTAAATATATAAAAATCCAATGTCATGATGTTTGTCCAGGATGAACTCCGAAACGGCTAAACCGATCTTCATAAAAGTTGGCATTTATGTGTAATTTGGTCCAACTTGAGAGATAGAATAATTTATATTTCGATTATTGACCTCGATATTTTTTAATTACAAATTAAATAATTGTCAATGTTGAGTATTGTTATTAATTGTAAGTTTCATCAGTCCCGTACAGATGGCGCGTTAAATTAGTTTCTTGACAGTAAACCTTAGAACCAACTGTTATAAATATCTCAGCGACCGAAAGAAACGCAACAATGCCTGCACTGTTACTTCGCGTTGGTTTTCTGTGAGAGCAACCAGAGAGAGCTTGAGCGTGGCTCTACCACCTAAAATCACTTTTGATTATTATTTTTAATCTCTTATTTTATAACATGATGCAAAACATCTATAGGCGGAGGGTAAACCTGATTGTTGGCGTGGCGACGCAGAGCACAAACTTTGCACTATTAACGAAATACTCAAAAACTTTTGCCACCCTTAAATGTATAAACATAAGATTTAAAATGGTTTTATCGGCCACTTGTTCTCCTAGTGTTACGCGGCGCGCGGCGATGACTTAGCGCCCTTTGATAAATACCGTCAAACATACCGAGCCTGCACCTAGTTGATTTTTTGTATTTTTAATTTAATAAATATGAATATTAATGTAATAAAATAAATAAACAGTCATTATTTTATAGAACAAATTTGTAATGTATTATCTTTTCTTTTTGCAATATCTGATTCTTGCTGTAATCTGTTATTTTATGCATATAACTTGTACAAAACAATTTCGATATTTCACATCTGCAAGGCGTCCCGTGACGGCTCAATTTTTTTTATTCCTGTGACAAGATTTACGAAGCTTCTTAGACTTTTGTCTACTAATCATTATCCGATACGAAATATATATAGGAGTTGTTGAGGTATGTATGCTTGGTACACATATATGCTCCAACAACTCATATATGTATGAATAGTTAGCTTAGGTCAGTTCAGATAGGTCGCGAATTGCATGTATCAGGCAACAGCCCAAGCCGAGGTGTGCCGTGTACCCTTGAGCCAGTTGCCCAAATAAAATCGGCTGAGTATCGCAGGCGCTCGCCTTAGTAGTCCGGTGAAGCTGTTAAGACCTTGCTGGATCAATAGCGTGGTCAGTTCGAAAAAAAGAAGTCTACTATTTAATATCAAAACATTTTGGATTATATACAAAACATTTTCTTAGTTTTCATGGAATAAAACTACGCTTACTTCAAAAGAAAGACGTGTCAGACATAACTCCAGGCAATATCTTCCAACATGTATTTCAAGTTATTCAAAGAAATAATACTTAATTTAAATAAGTTGTTTATTATTTTTAACTAATTCTAATCAAGGATTTACCATTATACTAAATTTATTAAGGTTCGTCTGTCTACACGCCTACTCGGTTTAGTAGACAAAAGGTCTATATCATTTACGTTATTAATATAACTAGCTGTAAGCCGAGACTGTGCTCGCGTGGAATCTCCGAAACGGTTGATCCGATTTTCACAGGACTTTCACAGGCAGATAACGAATGTTTTTTTTTTCGAACTGACTACGCTATTGACCTAGCAAGGTCTTAACAGCTTCACCGAACTACTAAGGCGAGCGCTTAAGGCACTCAGCCGATTTTATTCGGGCAACTAGCTCAAGGGTGCACGGCAAACCTCGGCTTGGCTGTTGCCTGTTACATGCAAACTCGCGACCTATTTTAGCTAACCTAGCTAACTATTCATATATGTTTGGGTTGTTGAGACGCATATGTGTACCAAGCATACACGCCTCAATAACCCCTCCATATATTTTTTATCGGAAAATTAGAGTTTTTCAGTCCGATAAGGGAAAAAAATAAAACCCTTCCATTTCCATGTGTAAGCGTGTGGCGTGCACGTGTGTGGGTTGATCGTGTAGTGTTGTAGCAGTTATGTATAATTGTGTGTCACCGTATCGCGCAAGCAACGCACTCAAGGGCTCCCTACCGAGGGATCGAACCTAGGCTTAAGCCGCTGCCGTGGGAGGCCTAATCAGGTGTACGGGAGCGTAATTAACCCCCAGACCACGGCGGCGTGATCTGTGGTTACGCGGGCGTAGGCGTGAACACGCTCTGTTTCGAGGGACAGGATGGTACTGATCGTTCGCTGACGTGATTGAATCAGGAGGATCTGTAAAAATGTGTCGCGGACGCCTTTTATAACGCGCAGCGTTAGGTACGGGTTCATAGTTTGCGGCGGATACCACTAACGGACTGGGATGATTCACGGCTTTTTCAAAATAACTAATCGTAAGTGATTTTACGTATGCCCAGATAGAAGGGATCTCTAGGTCTCTATGGAGATCGACTCTCCGGATGTACCACGGGGCACCGGTCACTTTACGTAAAACACGATTTTGGAGAACCTGCAGCTTATGAATGTTATCTTTGCACATATGCGCAAAAACAGGGCAGCTATATGTCATCACGGGACGGATACACGTCTTATACAAAGTGAGCTTGTGTCTGAGGGAGAAGATAACGAATGTAATAAGCAGTAACGTAAGTGATTTTAGAGTATCTGTTATCCGCTACTTTACACGTAAAGAATCTAGTAATAAAAAAATACGCAAAAATAGTTTAAGTTTGCGCAGAATTCATTTTTTTTATTCTAATCTAGAATAATCGGTATTGACCGATATCTGTCTGTCTGATCGCGATAAACGCAAAAACTATTGAACGGCGATTAAGAAGGAAGGTTTTGGTATATAGCTCTTTAAGGTTTTGTGTAAATTGGTTGAAATACAACGAAACGAATCGTCGGAAATGTCGGAAAAAGTCAAGCCGCTAGGGAGTTTTCATCGAAAACGCTGCCTAATTCTTTTGAGATAAAAAAACATTGTATGTTGGGATATTCCCCTCTTATAAATATTATTATATTCGAGAATTCAATTTAATTTATTTGTAATTAATATAAATATTATTATATTCGAGAATTCAATTTATGTATAGTCATATCAATAGAATAAAGTATTTTTTTCTAAAACTGATTACGGCATTACCCTAGCAAGGTCTTAACAGCTTCATCGGACTACAAAAACATCTGTTTTGCTGTCACTCGGATTCGAACTACGGTTACAAAGATTTTCGAAGCAGCCGATTTCCATCTAGGCTATTTTTGTTTCTAATAAAATCATTGAAAACTAGATTCGCTTTTGTACAGCGTCGGAATAAACAAAGATTACTTGAATACAAATATCTAATATGAAAGGGGTAATTACCAAGGCTCGATCCCCGAAATTAGGTAATTTGGTTTATTGCAAAATTTTCCTTGAACAAAAACATGATGACCTCATTAAGGAATCCGGGTTCGTACGCGCTTCCGTATATCCATAATTTCATAACTCGTATAAAAAAAAAGTATACAAAATACATGGATATAGATAACTGAAAAGATTCTAAGACCGAAATATGCAAAACGATATAAAGCAATGTTTCCCAACGTGGGGCAATTTGATAGTTAACGGGGGCAATTTAAAAATGGACTCGACACGACTTTAACCCTTTCGCTTTGGATTATTTAAATGCAGTTCTAGATATCGGTGACAAATTTGACAAAAAAGGCAAATTAAAAAAATGCTGTATATAATTATCAGGTATAATTTCGTTTGACGTTAGCAAAATATAAACTGGGTAATTAGAGTCGTCAAATTAAGAAATTTTTCATGACATGTTTTGAAATTTTACTGACGATGTTTTGATAACAATTTCATAGTAAATTTTCCCTAAAAATTATCATTTATATTTCTTAAGGGACCAAAACAATATTTAAAGGTTAAAAATTATGTATGGGGGCATACAATTTTAGAAATATTAAGGTGGGGCATGGCCTAAAAAAGGTTGAGAAACATTGATATAAAGAAAATAGTTAGACAAATTGAGGCTTCTATCTTTTCGCATAGTAAGAATGTAAATGTAATGTCTACTTTTAAAATTTTTGCGAAAAAAAAAAAATAGTGCAGATTCTTAGAACATTCGGTTCGGTCTTGATAATTTAATGTCCGTAAAAACTTTGAAAAACTGAATTTAGTAAAAGACCGGCATAATGTAAATACTAGAAACTATAATAAACTGGTCGTCCTATGTTTCAGACTTAGTAAAACCAGTAATAGTTTCTTAGGTAATAGTGTTAGGTTTTACAATAAAATCCCAAAACATGTTACCGATATGCCGGACTGCAAATTTCAGCGTCACGTCAACCGGGTTTAGGGTCAAAAGGATATTATAGAGTGGATCGGTATGTGAACGATAGTGATGTCTGGAATTGCCTCCTCTTTGTGCATCCACTATAAGCTATTGTATGATGTATTGGAAATATATGTAAAAAAAAATTAACCTGATCGAGTTTTCTTGCCGTTTCTTCTCCATGGTTGGGTTGTTTTCCGAACCAGTGATAGTTTTTGACGTTCACAAGCGTCTTATTAGGTCCGAAACTGAATATTTTTGATTTGATTTTTTGATTGATTTGACTTGTCAGGGATACCAATAAACACTTCGTAGTTACTATCACTATTTATTTTGGCAGAGCTTCGCCTTACAATAGTTTGTACATAAGAATGCGTAGATAGCACCGAAATCTTGCCTTTTATAGGCCGAACTATATAACTTATAAGACGAACTATATAAATCAAAGCAATTACCATTTACTCATAACTATGCACAATGATTTAAGTAACACAAAAACAATGAACAAATTAATATTATTTAAGTACATCAATTCTATATAATCATTCTTATTTATGTATCTGAAATATGTTTAGACTTTAGACATACATGTAGAGCAGCGACATCTTGCCTTTTATAGGCCAAACTATGGAAGTCAAAGCAATTACTATTATTTATTAATTATTAAAATTCTGCAAAATACTTTAAAGTAACACAAAAATAATGATAATCATCAAACTTATGTTATGCAAGTAATAAATCAATAATATAAATTCTTATTGATGTCTTATTGAAATCTATATAATAACAATTCTTATTTATGTATCTTTAATATTGTGGCGCTAGTGTCAATGTGTCTCTCTAATATGTTGACGCTAGTCTCAATGTGTATTT
>JACEII010000007.1:8419663-8457477 GCA_014332785.1 Antheraea mylitta | reverse complement strand
AATGTGTCTCTCTAATATGTTGGCGCTAGTCTCAATGTGTATTTCTATTATTGTGGCGCTAGTCTCAATGTGTATTTCTAATATTGTGGCGCTAGTATCTAAACCCATGTTGATTAATTACTACTTATCATATTTTTAGAATATGATGCTAATGATGACAGCACAACACTTTCAAATATTTTAGAAAATATATTTAGAATTGATAGAGGTCGATAGTTGTTGATGATACTTTTATCACCTTTTTTTAAAAATCGGAACCACATTACCTTCTTTCCATAAAGTTGGTTCCATAGTTTTCCGTTTTTTTTTTTTATGAAAAGTGGAGGAATGCCATCTGGTCCTGCCCCTTTACTAGCGTCAATTTTCTTAATAGCTTTTAGTATGCATCACTCACTTATTAAGATGTTACTGAATGAATTTTGCTGGAAAATTGTGGTCTTGGTTGATGTATTAGTATTAATGTAAGTTGGATCAGAGTAAACTGAAGAAAAGTGATCAGCAAATAGTTTACAAATATATTCACCGGTGTTAGCTATTCTATTGCCTAATTTCATCTCAGTCGGTATTTCCGAAATACCTTTTGTCCCTGCCTTTACAAACAATTTTTTTTTTCGAATTTTGCGTTATGCAGTCTCTATACTTTCAACATAGCTATTGTAACTACATCTAATCGCCAACCCGATGCGCTTATTCAATAACTTGGTCTCTATAAGATCTCTGGGATTATAATATCGTTTGTACTCTCATCTAATCCTCTCTTTTTCGGAAATTAATGATATTAAGAATCTCGTATACGAAAACTGATATTTCGGTTTCGTTTTCTTAAATTTGGAACAACGTAAGCTATTATAGAATTTACAATATTGTAAATTTTTTGTGTTTTGACATTGATATCCTTATTACAAAGTTCGTATTCCCAATTTGCCCTACACAACTGAGAGCTAGCGAGTTTATAGTCTGCTTTCCTGAAATTGTGGGTTGCGAATACTTTCTTCTTGAGAACAGGTACAACTATGAAATCAACAGATATGACAAGGGCAGGATGCAATTGCAGCATATAATTCATAGATGACACTACACATATTATATTAACAGTTAACATTCTGAAGAATTGAAAGTAGAACATAGATAATATCAACTCGAAATTATTTTAAGGGTCTTCTTGACTTTCATTTAAAACTTTCAGGGATTTGGCCTCGGTACGTAACGATTGAATAATGAAATGAATGAGAATTGATTAAATTATTTCCACTATTGTTTTTTATATGCGGAATAAAATTATTATCTATACTAATATTATAAAGAGGTAACGTTTGTGAGTTTGTGACGTTGTGATGTTGTGACGTTGTAGGGGGTAATCTCAGGAACTACTGGTCCGATCTGAATAATTATTTCAGTGTTATATTATAGCTTATTCATCGATAATGGTTATAGGCTATATATCATCACGCTAAGACCAAGACCAATAGGAGCGGAGCACAGATGAAAAATATTTTAAAATTGGGATGTTTTTTCCTTTTGAGAACGCGAACGAAGTCGCGGGCAGAGGCTAGTAATCAATAAACATGATTCTTCTCAATGTGTTTTCGATTCGGTGCGTTGGATGAAACTTGAAATTCGATATTGAAAAACTAGATTGAAATGGTAAATTTTCTGGAAAACATCAATTGGTATATAGAATTATGTTACTTTTTATCCTTTTAGTTGTTTGTATTACTAACAGTTTTTTCTTAAAATTTACTAATCAGATTATAGGCACCTACGTGTCTGAAGTACGTTAATTGTTGTTTTTAGTACCACGTCAAATCCTGAGAGTCAATTAATTATCATTATTTAAATATAATACATTGAGATAATACATAGTTCCTAATATTTTTATTTAGATTTATCTATTTAGGAATGAGGTTATTTGAAGTTAGTTATTGATTTTGTAAATACTATTTTTTAAAATATTTATATTAATTTTCGTTTTGTTCTAGTGAAATCAGTTTCCTTTTGCAAACACTTATTACCACATATAACATTATATAAATTAAATTATTTTGAGGTAAAAGGCACTGTTTATATAAAAATTTAACTTTTATTTAATTTTTTATATCAACCATGCCACAATTTCTCTATGTCACATATATGTATGTAGCAAACTATGTCTGTGTAACGTACAATTTTAGCAATTGATTCAGATACCTATCCCATCAAGTCAATGTGTAACAAATATTAACCGCAACTCTTAATCCGGCCTATAAAGATTTTAACGATACCGCAAGAAATAGGTCACGCTACTCTGAAGCGTATTCAGATAATTTATATTTTACCTAACACATATAACACTAATATACACATTTATTATATCAATTGAACGAACCTGTTACGAAGTGGAACTAGCCAAAGTTTCCGTTGAACGCAAAAATTGCGTCTCCAGTTCAAATACACACACTAAATTAAATTCTAAACCACATCATCGCGTCACAATAAACCATCGTAATTACACTATAAAATATACCATTTACACAACGTGCATATGTTGCAAACACTGAAATCCGTGTACCACGATTCCTTTCGTCTGTTTTACATCACGCACGAACGCGTCATTGATCGTAACCCGATTGATTCACCAAAGCACAACTACACACAACGAACGGCGAAGCTCGACTGACGCGCGACACGTTGCGACGAAAGCGAGAGCTTCATAAAAAGCTACAAACGCCTCAAACAAAAAAGAATAAAGCTATAGAACATTTATCGAAGCTAAATAATTTACTAAGAAGCTTCTTAGTTCTTTCTATTCTTATTCAAATATAGATTTACGATTACTGTGTGTAGATAAAACGATGTCGGTGTTCCTGTCCGTGTTACCTTATAGGTACCTAGCACCTAAACTTGAAAACGGATTTTGATACGGTTTTCACTATCGTTTAGGGTGTTTTTTTTTTCTGAAAATTTGTATGTATAATGCATATATATTATGATTATATAAATTAGAAAAAAATATGGTACATGTTCTAAGGAAGTCATATGAAAGCATTTTTAGCTTAACGCTGGCTAAATCTTAGAAGTATATAAAAATAATGTATTACAGAATTGTATAATTAAAAATGCCTATAGAAAAGACCCCGATGTTATAAGTATATCTCCTGAGGATAACTCGCAGTCATCATTTTTATCTTATGTATAATATTCATAAATAGACGCTTACGCTGTTTTAACAAATTAGCTTGATTTTTTATCTATTTAAATACTTGAGAATTATCATTGCATAGTATTAAACAAAGCCCTTTGTCTATCTGTTTGCGATAAGCTCAAAAACTACTAAACGGATTTTCTTAAGGTTTTCACCAGTAGATGAAGTGGTTCATAAGGGAGGTTTTGGTATATAATTTTTCAAGAATCTTTATATCCAGGGCGAAACAACCTCTGTCGTGCTCGCTAATTATATAATAAAAAAACAAATGATAATAGAAAACATTGAGAATTACTTCAGATCAAAACTGCATTTTACTGCATATCATTTGCATTTGCAACGAATGTCTTAGGAGACATCACACGTTCAAAATACGAAATAATTCCAAATGTTTAATAAGCTGAGATAATTAAAGCTATAAATGGTTTCAGCATGAATGGGTCGGCTCGTCCGCGGTAGTACCACGCGACCCATAGAAAATCGACGTGAAGTAACACTGCTTGCATTGTTGCGTTTGGTCAGTGAGAGCGCTGGAGGCCCACCTCCCCTTCTCTCCCTCTCCTCCCTTCCCCCAGACATAAGCTGGCGACGCACTTGCGAATCCGCGAATCCCGTGGGATTGCTAGTGGCTATGGATACCAGTGATCACTTAACATCAACTGACCCGCCTGTTAGTTCGCCTCCTATGATATAAAACAAAATCAGATAAGGTTATTTTCAAACGTAAAGTACTGTAAATTATTAAAATAAATGTCGACGATAAATATACGGTGTAAAATCCTTCTAAATCTTTCTGCTTTTATTTTTGCGTAAAGCCTAATTATAATGGCCAGAAACGCGGAACATTTTCTTACCAGAGATTCTTAAGAATGATCTAAATTTAGACACAAACATCCGTATTTGAAATAGTGCCTTTAATTTTATTTTTATATCGCAGGAGTTAAACGAACAGGTGGGTAGCCTGGTGTTAAGTGATCACTACCGTCCATAGACACCAGCAACACCAGAGGAGTTGCAAGTGCGTTGCCAGCCTGTGTTGGTTGGGAAAGGCGGAAGGGGAAGAAGGAGGGAGGTGGGCATTCGGCGCTCTCACTGACCGAAGGAAACGCAACAATGCAAGCACCGTTACATCGTTTTTCTGTGAGAGGATGGTATTACCCCGGACGAGCCGATCCATTTATGCTGAAACCTGTTATAGCATCAACGTGGCTCTGCCACCTACAACAGGAGCTAATTAACAAACTAATTAAGAAGAGCTTTTGAAGAAGAAAGATACTGTAATCTATGGCTTATGTGATAAGGTTAAATATAATGCTTGTTGGATTAACATCAAATGCTGGGATACTCAAGCTGAAAAACAGTCGTAAGGCGGCGGACTGCAACAAAAAATAATCACACATTTTTTAATTTAACTATTTTTTTACATTGAAATCGTATCTAAATAAAATCAAAATTTATAAGGAAAAACATGTCTAGTTTAATCCAAATTTCGTATAATCTGCGCTATTATTTGATGCAGTATTAAACAGTACATTGTTCACACTGCATTGCGAAAAAAATTCCCGAACGCAAACATTTATAAGGCCACCAACTAAACGTATTTCCGAAAGTTTTGATCTATACTAATATTATAAAGAAGTAAAGTTTGTGAATTTGTGACGTTGTAGGAGGTAATCTCAGGAACTAAAGGTTCGATTTAAAAAATCTTTCAGTGTTATATAGCTAGAGGAAAAGGAAAGGAGGAAAGAGGAAGGAAGGTGGGCCTCAAAAACGCTCTCACCGACCGAACGAAACACAACAATTCAAGCACTGTTATTTCACGTCAGTTTTCTGTGAGAGGCGTGGTACTGCCCCGGACGAGGCGACCCATTCGTGATGAAACCAGTCTTCGGCGTGGCTCTACCACCTACCATTGTTTGTACATATGTGCTTGTGCTTGTCTATTGTGAAGCCTTGGTGTATCGATTATATGAATATTTTATAATTATTTGAAGTTTTCACTTCTAACACGTAGGGACACATGATTTATTTTTAATTTTCTTTTTACACTATTAATATCAGCCCAATAATCACCGTCCATAAATGCTCTCTCATAAAATCATCATTCACAAAATTTACGGAGCATATATAGCAACTTATACATACATATATTTAATTAACTTAATCTTTTTGGATATCATCTATGTGTTATAACCATGTTGAACAAAAAGACAAAGATTTTTTTTACAAAGTATCCAAACTTACCTCACAATTGTCAAAATAATTGTCATGGGGGCCTAATGGTATGATCGGCGGAACATCATTCCGATATACCTATCTATCAACAATTTGTCGGAATTTGCGTACATTTAATAATTTAAATTGGTAATATATCGGCTGACAGTGAAAAAAAAACATCGTAAGGGAACCTGAACTTCAGAAATGTTCTTGTAGTAGGTACTACTGTATGTGGGAAAAATATAGAACTGTCGATTTCTCAGAGTTTGAAATCGCGTATACGTCGTGGGCTGGCGTGGTGATTACGCCCATACCTTCCTTCAGAAAGAGGCCTATAGCCCTGCAGTGGGTTACAGGCTGATGATAATTTCAAAAAAATGTCCAGAACGTAACCTGTGTCATAATTTTGTGAAATTTTATAATAATAGTTATTTCTTTCAACCTTTTGCTAAAATGAATCAAGTGTTTCAGAAACCCCATAAGTCATTATACTTTACCAAACGGGGTTTTTACGTTTTTCTAAGATAGCTTCATTTTTTTTTATTTTTTAGTGTAGCATGGCAAAATGACTGCACTATGACTGATGGTAAGCACAGTGCAATCCAAAAAATAATAGCGACCACCGATTGACAAACTATCTATCGCCGGTCGCCACTATCATGCCGGCCTGCAAAAAAGCTGGATATGCTCAGGCTGATCCCGAAACGCGACCCGCAGAAGCGAATCACTATTACGGGCTTTTTCGCCATATACAAGGTGGTTGCGGCCCAGTCAGGCTGTAAAACCCTACCACACCGCTTTCGCCATTGCCTCGTTCGTTGATTAGCAGGGTGCACCACGTGCAGGAGAGGTTGGCTTGGGTGTCTCAAATCTTATGATGTTATTTGGCACCCCTTACACCCCAAAATATATGTCAAACAAAAATCACAGAAGTCACTTTAATATCAAAGTCAAATATCGCATAGGGGAGACCGGGGATGGTTGGCTATAGGGGCAGGTAGACTAAGCAGCAATAACTCGCTAACGTCACTTGTTTCTCATCAACAAATCACAAGCGACGATGCCTCCCCGCGACCCGCTAACTTGTGCGAAGTGAGCCGCTTCAGTCGCGCGGCGTTCGTGAGTGGCAACACACGTTGTATTTTTGGTCTCGGTAAGTAATGATTCTCATCTGTACTTTTTTTGTTATTGTGCCTATGGCTCTGTTAGAAACAATGTTGTTGTTATGCCAAATGTAAATATGATAGTTTTATTCTATATTGCATAGTATTGCTTCCACGTTAGTGCCAGAGTTTACCTATGATACGCAACTAAAATTTAAAACGGCGTAAGGGGTTAGTTGACAAATTTTGTTCGGGGTAGGTAGACTAATTAGTCAACCAACCCCTTTCAAATGAGTATAACATTTTATACTTATCTTGGAGAAATGTGTGGGCTAATAGTTAATGTGCATATTTATAGTTAATGTAAACATTATTATAGTCTTCTCTCACATACTAAACTACAGTTGTATTTTTACAGAAAATGAGGACGTACAAAAGAAATTCTGAAAGGGGTTGTGTACCAAAAGATATCCTAGAAAGAGCTTGCCACGCAGTAATCTTAGATAATAATAGCATAAACGCCACATCAAAGAAATACCAAATTCCATACAAAACATTGCATCGTTATGTAACTAAACTTAAACAAAAGCTAGAAAGTAATCCAGCCCTCAGTAGAGCTGATTTGACCCTGGACACGGCGGGGTACATTAAAAATAGGCAGGTATTTAGCGATGACGAAGAAAATAAGCTGGAAGCTTATTTAAAGGCGGCTGCTGATATTTATTATGGATTAACACCATATGGGACACGCAAGTTTGCATTCGAATACGCAATAAAAAATAATAAAACTATGCTTGAATCTTGGAATACAAAATTAATCGCTGGCGAAGATTGGCTTGGAAATTTCTTAAAACGTCATCCCTCGTTATCGATAAGATAACGATCTTCCATCAAATTCAGGCGTAGGTTCTGCTAATCTGATGGCTTCTATATTGCCTGAAAGGACAAAGTCATCTAGTACCGATTGCGAATCACCTTCTATTCTTGATGTAGGACACGTACAAGAAGAACCAGAAATAGAAAACAGGTATTGATGCACTTCCATTTGAAACGCCACCTCCACCTGCATTTAATCAAGATATACTTTCTCATATCATACCATCCCCATGTGTAACACCACCTCCACCTGAATCCAGCCAAAGATTTCTTTTGCCTGAAGAGATTAGACCTTTTCCGAAAGTACCACCACGATTAGAAAATAGAAGAAATATACGAAAACGTAAAAGCACCATATATAAAGACACTCCTGAGAAAGAAAATCTTCTTGAAAACAAAAAGAAACAAATAAGTAAGGATACTTTAAAAAAGATGAAAAAACAAAAAACTAACCCAAAAACAAAAGGAAAAAGCAAAGGAACAGACAAGGATTAAGGTAAAGGAAAGAGAAAGGAAAAGAAAACTATGAATAACGCAACGTTAACAATTAAGGCTGATACCGAAAGTACAAAAAATAATCTTACTTATTGTTGATTTTTTTAATAGTTTAAAAAGAGACTGTTACCTTTATTAAAGTTCTTTATTAAGCGAGAATGGATCTCATATTTAAGTGTGTTTATAATTAAATAAAAAGTTTCTATCATTGAGTAAATTTTAATGTTTTATTTTATACTAATCCACTTTATTTACAGTAATAACTGCCTAAGTCTACCTACCCCACGGTTATGGTCAACTTACCCCGGATATGGGGTAGATTGACCAAGCGTCAGGAGTTTACAAAATCAACGAAATTGGTATTAGAATAAAAAGTATATAGGTTTTAGATTAGTATTTTAAGTACCTGAATAATTGTTCTATCTGTATCAATTGTTGTTTTTATTATATTAAGTTAAACATCAGAGATATACGAGCTTCAGTGAAAAGTTAGTCAACCGTCCCCGGTCTCCCCTACATTAGAGAAACTCCATAAGTCACTGACACTGATTTTATTCAAAATTAGGCAATATAAATTTTTCCACTATAATGAATGACAAGATGGTAGTGACTGTTAGTAAATACATGATACATGGCTGTGTATCATGTTCTTTTATGCTGAATAATGCATCGAGGGTTGTTTAATTAAAAACGATACAAATCTTCCTCAAGAACGAAATATAAAAATATTTTATAATTAAATTTATAAATGGTCAGTGATAGATCGAGAAAACAATGAGGGTTAAATCTATTCTTGAATTTTGGTTTCAAATTACTAATAATAATAATGTTATAAAGAGGTAAAGTTTGTGACGTTGTGATGTTGTGACGTTGTAGGGGGTAATCTCAGGAACTACTGGTCCGATTTGAATAATTCTTTCCGTGTTATATATCTCATTCGTTGATAGTGGCTATAGGCTGTATATCATCACGTTAAGACTAATAGGAGCGGAGAACAGATGACAAATGTTTCAAAATCGGGGTTTTTTTACCTTTTGAGAACTGCTGCGTGTTAGTATTAGTGTATCTATTCCACGCGAACGAAGTCGCGGGCAGAGGCTAGTTGATCATAAAGAAATTAATTAAGTCAAATGATTTTTAAGTGATTTTTTAAGCACTAAAAAACAAGAAGATAATATTGTACAAAATAAAAACATCGCATAATTACTTAAAATTTTCTATTCTATACTAATACTAATTACTAATTGTATTATAAAGAGGTAAAGTTTGTGACGTTGTGACGTTGTAGGGAGTAATCTCAGGAACAACTGGTCCGATTTTAATAATTCTTTCAATGTTATATAGCTTATTTATCGAGAATGGTTATAGAGTATATATTATCACGCTATGACTAATAGGAGTGGAGCACCAATGAAGAATGTTTAAAAATCGGACTTTTTTCCTCTTCAGAGCTTCAGCTGCGTGTTAACGTTAATCCCAAGAATCGCTTCCACGCGAACGAAGTCGTGGGCAGAAGTTAGTTCAGAACAATTTTATGTAGCAAGTCAGATTTTTGGTTCTCCTGGAAAGTTAACTTATGGGGTTCTGAAACATCCGATTCAAATACTTCTTCCATAAGTAAATTATAACTCCTAAACAATTTAATACTGTAGTACAATACTATAGCGAGTTTCCTTAAATAATAGCTTCTAAACCTCCTTTAAATTTATTTTCCTTGCACGATTAGATTCATTGCAATCAAATTAAAGATCAGATAGTCGGACAGCTCGGTGTCGACCAGTCCACAGATATTTTGTTTCGTGCCGGGTAATTTCCTGTCTTAGCATCGCCCGAGTCAATTTAACGACAACGAATGGCCGGAATTATGTATATATATTCACGTAATTAAAATACCGTAATTTCTCGGTATATTCACGTTTTTCGTTTGACTCGAACTGTATTTAAATCGTGTAAACGTTGTAAAAAACCGTAATCGTTGCTCGTTTATTTATAGTTTTGTTTTCAGCGTGTTGGTAAGTTATTTTTTGCTTCCGTAAACAATATTATTTCGATAGACTCATTGCAATATTTGGAACGAATACCAGTGAAGTATGAATCTTCCTTATTTTACTTGTATATTACTAGCCTCTGCCCGCGACTTCGTTCGCGTGGCATAGACAATTTGGGCTAACGCTAACTCTCACGAGGAAAAAAACCCCGATTTTTTAACATTTTTCATTAGTGCTCAGCTCCTATTGTTCTTAGCATATATAGCCTATAACCATCCTCGATAAATGAACTATAAAACACTGAAAGAATTTTTCAAATCGGACCAGTAGTTACTGAGATTACCCCCTACAACATCACTAACTGACAAACTCACAACGTCACAAACTTAACCTCTTTATAATATTAGTATAGAACTTTGATCATCTACTTATAACAATGAAGTTGGTCGTATACCTTACAACGTCACAAACTCACAAACTTTACCTTTTTTTTCTGAAATGACTACGCTATTGACCCAGCAAGGTCTTAACAGCTTCACCGGACTAGCAAACTTTACCTCTTTATAATATTAGTATAGATTTGTATACATTATACACGCTATGTTTTCGGCTTTCGACGTGTTTGTTATTACATACGTAACATATAAATTTATTCGATCAGTACACTATTAATTTATTTGCAGAAGTTGTAATTACTTTTAGAGGTATTTTTAACTGGTAGAAATTATCACGTAACGAAGAAGTACGTGGTAGAACCACGCTGATCCTATAACTGGTTTCAGCATGAATGGGGAATGGGTCGCCTCGTCCGGGTTAGTACCACCCTCTCACATAAAACCGACGTGAAGTAGCAGTGCTTGCATTGTTGCGTTTCGTTTGGTCAGTGAGAGCGCCGGAGGCCCACCTCTCTTCGCCTTCCCCCTCTGGTCTTCCCTTCCTCCCCCCTTCCTCATACACAGGCTGGCAAAGCATTTGCGACTCCCCTGGTGTTGCTAGTATCTATGGACGGCGGTGATTACTTAACATCAGGTGACCCACCTGTTCGTTTGCCTGCTATATGATATAAAAAAATAACACTGTGTATATATTTGCGCTTTTTGAGATACAAAAAATTATGGATTGAAAACTTTCGAATATTAGCGTGTCTGTCTTCAAAAAAGAAGTGACAAAAAGGCCCGTGTATACATTATTATATTATACTAGCCTCTGCCCGCGACTTCGTTCGTGTGGAATAGATACACTAACACCAACACTAACACGCAGCATTTCTCAAAAGGAACAAACATTCCAATTTTCAAACATATTTCATCTGTGCTCCGCTCCTATTGATCTTAGCGTGATGATATATAGCCTATAACCATTCTCGATGAATGAGCTATATAACATTGAAAGAATTATTCAAATCGGATCAGTAGTTCCTGAGATTACCCCCTACAACGCCACAACATCACAAAGTCACAAACTCACAAACTTTACCTCTTTATAATATGAGTATGGATACAGATACAGCATATATGATAAAAAATTGTGCTTCCACGCTCCGATTCACAAGCGGCGGTTACTAATAGCAACTGAGCTTATATGAACACAACGATATTAATTTTACGGCGACACTAACGGTAAATGTGGATCCCGGTTTAATTGGAGAATTAAACCGCATACATTTCATGTTATGATCACGACCGATGATCGTTCAAATAGTGATGACAACTGGAGTTAGGATTATTCACATTCAACGTCGAAAAATTGTTTAAACAAATTGTAATTTGTATGAATTTATTTTTTAATTTTGACATTGGTATATTCTTTAATATTGTTGCACAATTTATTATTCTATCATCAATAGTTCGCAGTGTTTGTGATTAAAGATATTTTATGATTAATTTTTTTGCACGTCACATTATTGAAGTTTTTGTAGAGATCTCCAATTTTTTTCTAGTAATAAATATAGCATATGTTACACAAGAATAATATAGTATTGTCATCTTGAAAGAGTTTTAAAAATCTCCCCAGTAGTTTTTGATTTTATTCTTCATAAACAGACAGAAAAATAAAAGTTTACTCTTTATAATCGCGGTGTAGATTGTATACGTATTAACAGAGAGATACAGGGTACAATTTTGACAGAAAAAATGTAAAGTTCCCGGCGAATAAGTAAAGTTTTTGTTAACGCGGGCAGAGTCGCAGGCAAAAGCTATCGTATATGTATATATTAGATAATATTCCCGACATTCTCTGTATATTTTATTATCATAAGAAATTCATTATTTGTAAAGATGAAAAAACACAAGCATTCATTGAAATAAGTTATCATGATATTTTTCTTATGTAAAAAGCAAGTGTCTAAGAAGTTAAACTAAAAAAGAATAAAGGATTCTATAGAGTAATTTTTGAGAAATACGCGCACGACAGACATTTATAATTATCTTTATATATATATACATATATATACGAAGAAGATAAAAGTCTTTCTCTACAAAATGGTAGAGTACATTGTGAATGTTTACAAACGTCGGCAATAGATGGCGCTGCAAGATTTTAGAACGGACTAGCGTTGTGTCGCTCTCCAAATAGGAGTACCTTGTAATTCCGTTACAAGGCAAATCGGTTGAGTAGTTTTGATATTTTTGATAACGCCAGCTGAGTCCATGGATTCAGTTTTAGCGTTCATAATAATAATAATAAAATAATAATAAATCGTGTTTTCTTATGTTCTTTATATGCTAGGGACGACCGTTATATAAAAACATCGGTTTAAATGTATCGATGTATATTGTATGATAAAACATCGATAGCAACACATCGAATTACCGAATACCCGTAGCAAATTAAACATACGTTAAACGTGATTATTGTTATTTAAAATGCAGTACAAGAAAAAAAAATAACATTCCCAGCAATTATATATGAAATAACGTTCCCAACAATGATATTACAAATATATTAATACATTGATTCCCAGTATTCTTTAGGAAAAGTCTCTGTAAAAAAAATTGACAGGTTATTTTTCTTTAGTCTGTTATGTTGCTGGTACAGGAGTTGTCTAACTTTGGATAAAAAAAGTATATTATATTATACAAATATACATCGCGAGGCCCGAGAGCGGACTTAAACATTGTGCCTATGTAGATGGATGTAGGAGTACTAATGTAGACGATATACTGGTTTTCCGCATCTCTCAACGTGGAGAGACCAACATAAATTAGACCACGAGTAAAGCGAAATTCCCGTAAATAACGACAAATATATATTATGTAGATTTGACCTTCTGATTTATTGATAGTTATCTCAAAATATTTTTTATTGGTAACTGTGTAAAAGTATAACTGTTGCGATCATGGTACTGTGAGGAATATGCATCTTCTTCGCCAATTTTTGCCGCGGCGCCATCTGTCGACTACCACTATAATTGTTTACGCAATATTTTTCTAGCTACTTTGGACTAACACGCAGCGGAAGCTTTCAAACCGAAAAAAAACCGATTTTGTAACATTATTAATTTTTGCTCCGCCCCTATTGGTCTTAGCGTCATGATATATAGCCTATAGCCTTTCTCGATATCTAAAACTATAGCTATCTAAAACTGAAAGGACTTTTCAAATAATACCAGTAATTCTTGAGATTAGCGTGTTGAATCAAACAAACAAATTCTTCAGGTTTATAGTACCTAGTAGTATCCATAGATTTATTCTCTTCTGTCGTACTTAGCTCGAGCCATCATTCAAATTACATTAACTTTTGATAGAGTGGACAAATTTTAGTGAAACAAAGAATAAGTTATTCTCGAAGATATGCTTTATGATTCCCATCGAGAGGTTTTATTGTGAACCCATTACTTTAACAGTGATGCGTGCCATTTTCAATCTATTATGCTCGAAATTGCAGTTAAACGAACGGTAAATTGGAAATAACTTATAATTAAATAATAAACATAAATAATTAGTTCAGTTAATATTTGTCTCCCTATGTTATTTTGAGTCTCTTAGTTCATTGAATTATTTTGTCTTGACTCAACGAGAGCCACGTTATATTTAAACCCGAGCTTCTTAGACAAGTATTTGGGAAGAATTTAACAAGTGTGAACGATTTATGTTCAGTGACTTATCATAGAAAGATTTAGAAAGTATTGTGTAGTTTTGAGGATTTGTTCAAAGGAAAGTCGACGCAATCTCAAATCCTCTAAAACAGAATGCGCCAGGGAGCTAACTGTCTTAAACTAAGTCGGCGTGTGTTGGTGTAATATTTCTTCATGCTTATTAGAATGTATATATATGGGTCATATTACGGGAAATTTACAGTCAAATTTTTCTTTTCGACGATATCTTTTTTGATCTGTCGATATCTTTTTCTGATCGAAAATAATCGACATGTATTTTTTTTTAATGTAGTACTTGATAGTATAGAAATATTATTTTTTACAGCTCCGTACTTTAAAAAACACTTTTAAATACTAACTGTAACAAAAGTTTTGAACATAAAATGTTACTTTAGTACTTTAACTGTGTGCAGTAAGCGTACAAGCTTTAGAAAAAACCATAGCAACATGTCTGTTTTCTTTTTAAAACTTGAATAATTTTTTTCCTATTGTTTTTTCGATAAGTTTTTCCTAAATATTCTTAAACATACGTGCAAAATTTTGGAGTGGAAAAATAAAAATTGTTGGTGTTACGAATTTTTTGAATCCGTTCCACGCGTCGCAGCTAGAAAAACCATAGCACAAGGTCCCGATTTTTGAAAAACTTGGATTTTTTTCTATTGTTTTTTCGATAAGTTTTTCCTAAATATTAATAAAAACATACGTGCAAAATTTTGGAGTGGAAAAATAAAAATTGTTGGTGTTACGAATTTTTTGAATCCGTTCCACGCGTCGCAGCGAGAAAAAC
Organism: Antheraea mylitta; assembly: GCA_014332785.1. Classification (NCBI taxonomy): domain Eukaryota; kingdom Metazoa; phylum Arthropoda; class Insecta; order Lepidoptera; family Saturniidae; genus Antheraea; species Antheraea mylitta. The sequence goes on along the minus strand of JACEII010000007.1, from coordinate 8,442,734 downwards.
CATAGCCATTGTCCCGATTTTTTAAAAACTTGGATTTTTTTTTCTATTGTTTTTTCGATAAGTTTTTCCTAAATATTCTCAAACGTACATGCAAAATTTTCGAGTGGAAGAATGAGAATTGTTAGCCTTAAGAATTTTTTGAATGTGTTCCACACGTCGCAGCGAGTGAGCTCACGCGCTCTAACTGTACCACAGTATAAATATGAGAGACAGTACGGAAACTACGAACAAACGCTCGAACACGGCACACTTACACAAACACGCGCATTGACGCGAGATTTTGAAAGGAGTTTTATGGACAGCACTGCGAGGATCGCTCAGAGGGCCTATTATTATTTTTTTTTTCTAAATGACTACGCTGTTGACCCAGCAAGGTCTTAACATCTTCACCGGACTACTAAGGCGAGTGCTTAAGGCACTCAGCCGATTTAATTTTGGCAACCAGCTCAAGGGTGCACGGCACACCTGGGCTTGGCTGTTGCCTGTTGCATGCAAAATCGCGACCTATCTTAGTTAACCTAGCTAACTATTCATATATGTATGAGTTGTTGAAACGTATATGTGTACCAAGCATACACGCCTCAACAACTCCTACATATATTTATTATCGGAAAATAGAGAGTTTTTCAGTTCGATAAGGGAAAAATAAGTAAACCCTTCCACTTTCGTGTGTAATCGTGTAGGCATGTACGTGTGTGGGGGTGATTGTGTAGTGTTGTAGCAGTGATGTATATTTGTGTGTCACCGTATCGCGCAAGCAACGCACTCTAGAGCTCCCTACTGAGGGATCGAACCTAGGCTTGAGCCGCTGCCGTGGGAGGCCTAATCGGGTAGCTTAGGGGTCGTGTCGATGCGCATGTTTGTGTGAGTGTGCCGGTGCGAGCGTTTATAGGGAGTTGCCATACTCGATGTTATTTATGTGTACTATGACTGTACTACTGTAAACGTAACCAGATTAAGAAAACTCGTAACACTGAACCATATATATATCTTTAAATAATTTAATTTCTAAGTGATAGTTTTAGGTTATAATATGTCCTAAAACAGATTACCGATTTGTCGGTACCGGTTGTTTTTTTCTCGAACTGACTACGCTATTGACCTAGCAAAGTCTTCACAGCTTCACCGGACAATACCTTGTCGGATAGTGATTTCAGGCACCATGTCAAGCGGTTTTCGATGTTCAAAGACTAATATAGGGTCGATTAACAAACGGACAGGGAGGCACCTGATGTTAAGTGATCACCACCGTCCGTAGATACTAGCAATACGAAGCGTTGCCAACCTGTATTTGGGGGGAAAAGAAAAGGAACGGAGAGAGGGGGAGGGTAGGGAGAGAGGGGGACATGGGCCCCCGGCGCTTTCACTGACCAAACGAAATACAACAATGCAAACACTGCTACTTCACGTCGGTTTTCTGTGAGAGGGTGGTGCTACCTCGGACGAGCCGACCCATTCATGCTGAAACCAATAATAGCTTCAGCGTGGCTCTACCATCTACAAAATATATTAAATTAATTAATTATTTATTAAAAATATTTATTATATATATTATATTTTAAGTTTTAATTAAAATTATTAAAAGACGAGGAAGTCATAAGGGCTGCTGACAGAAATATAAAACAATGGAATAACTGTGTTCGTTTTTAAATTTTTGAATCAATTATACACTGAATCTTCTAAATGTCATAATTTTTAAATTTAAATATTAATATTATCCCGGTTTTCACATGCATTGGAACTCCGGGCAATAATGATGTACTTCTTTATACAGTTCCTTATTTAATTAAACATACGAAGAGCTGTATAAGTTTACTATAAATTATCAATATTACCTATATACATATTGCTATAATACATGTCGCTATTCTAATGCAAAGACAGGTCAAAAGCATGTCAATGGTCATGAGTGACGTACACCCATAAGTTTTCCTCTACCAAATATTTTTTGGTTTTAAAATTGCAATTTTCCGATAAGAAATATATGTAACAGTTGTTGAGATATGTATGCTTGGTACATATATATGTTTCAACAACTCATACATATATCAATAGTTAGTTATCTTAGGTTAGCTAAGATAGGTCGCGAATTGCATGTAACAGGCAACAGCCAAGCCGAAGTGTGCCGTGCACCCTTGAGATAGTTACCAAAAATAAAATTGACTGAGTGCCTTAAGCGCATGCCTTAGTAGTCCGCTCAAGCTGTTAAGACCTTGCTAGGTAAACAGCGTAGTCAGTTCGAGGAAAAAATAAGTTAAAATCGCTCGACGCGGCTAAAGAAGTCTCACTTCAGAGATTGGTTGATTGAGATGGCATTTAGATCAATATAGGGTCAACCCTTATCCAATTCAAATTTATTGTAAATCAAAATTGTCTCTTACAGCATTCCATTTCAATGATCTGAGAAGCTATCACAGATTTAAAATGATATCCAACAAAGAAAATGTTTCTGTGCTCGGTCATATAAATTTAGGGAATTTATATAATGTAATTCACACAGAGCAAATAAAAATTACAAATAGTCGATCCATACTTGTTAGACCTTAATAAATTTGTCCTTTTCATGAACGTCAAATTACTGGCACCTACCAAAGGTTTAATTTACACTTTATTATTATTATTTTATTTATTTACTTATTACTTATTTACTTATTATTATTTACTTATTTATTTTACTTACTTATTTACTTTATTTACTTATTATTTATTTACACTTTATTATTACATTACCTTTCGGCATATATATTAGTCTGTCAGAGAAAAGGTAAATATTTAACAGATATGTTTTTTTAAGAATACGTAAGTGTATGAATATATGCAGCTGTAAGAAAAAACGTCGCAACTAATTAAATTGTTACCCTTACTGAACTCTTTACACTAGTCTTTCAAAATTATAAATACTTTATTTAATTTATGTCCTGAAAAGGCGCTTATGAGCGTCAAAACTACTATTGGTTTCGAAAATAATCCAGTCATCGAGAGAAAACGACAAGAAACTTGATATGCATTAATTTTTCATCTATACATATAATAAGCATGTAAATCTAAAGTTTCTGTAAATTTACGATTTTAGTAAAAAAATTAATGAGGATTAAGAAAAAAAATACATTTCAATCATTCTTAGAAATGTCTGACTATCTGTCTGTCTGTGTGTCTGGTTGTATGAACACACATCAATGCTAAAGTGCTAAGTTCACAATAAAACCACACCAAGAATATCATAAAGCATATCTTTGAGAATAACTTAGTCTTTGGTTCATTAGAATCTGTTCACTCTGTCAAAACTTATTGTAATTTTTGTGGCGACGCAGTGTAAGTACGAAAAAAAGGAGATAAGTAGATGGACTTAATAAATTCAGATTTTTTTCTCGAACTGACTACGCTATTGACCTAGCAAGGTCTTAACAGCTTAACCGGACTACTGAGGCGAGCCCTCAGGGCACTCAGCCGATTTTATTTGACAACTAGCTCAAAGGTGCACGGTACACCTCGGCTTGGGCTGTTGCCTGATACGTGCAATTCGCGACCTATTTTTTTTTACGTGGGGAAACCCTAATGCAGGAGAGGGTGGGTTGTGTCCGACTCGCACGGACTAAAACTTCACGGTGTACGTCTTCCACTATGGTTGGGGCGGCACGAGATCTCTATAGACTTTATCGTGCCGCCCCAGCGGTAGACCCAGCAGCAAAAACGCTGCCGCCGGGCCTCGTCTTGTAAGGAGACACCGGCCGTCTCCCTCAACCGTGGGACCTGTGCAATGGGAAGATGGGTCGGGGGGCGGTTAAATTGCCGCCTCCACCTACTTGTCCTCCGTTGGCGGAGACGGCCACTTTGAGGATCCTGCTCACGGACCCTCTCCACCGCCTCCTTCTGCGAGACGACTTCCTCGCAAAAGGCCATAGCATTCCACATATCTTCACTGCCGAGCATGTCTGTAATAGCAGTCAACGTGCGTCGCTGCTCCTCCCATGCAGCACACTCCGATAGAGTATGCTAACCTAAGCTAACTATTCATACAAATATGACTTTTTTTTTATATAATAGCACGGCAAACTGACTGCACTGTGCCTGATGGTAAGCACAGTGCAATCCAAAAACAACGGCGACTGCCGAGACATACGTCATCAGTCGTCGGTCGTCGCTGTCATGCCGGCCTGCGTAAATGCCTCTTCATGTTACGCTTGCAGGACCCCATATTATAGGAAGAAGGGAACACACTAGCCGGGAGATTGTTCCACAGCTTCACGGTACGGCAAAGATAGGATGTTGCGAACTTTTTAGTTCGTGCCCATATAGGGTTTACCGTAAAACTGTGGCTCCGTAGACCAGCGCCAGTTGTGAAAAGGAAAAGAAGGGATTAAATTGAACAACTCTGCAGAACACTCACCATGATACAAACGGTAGAACACGCTTAGTGAGGCAATATCCCTGTGCAGTTGAAGCGGCTCTATAAACTCTGTAATGTCTGCATTATTAACAATGCGGACAGCCCGTCTCTGCAACCTGTCCAAGGCATCCAATAGGTACTTGGCGGAACCGCCCCAAAGGTGCGAACAGTATTCCACGCAAGGCCAAACTTGTGCCTTGTAAAGAAGATATAACTGATCAGGCGTAAAAACCCGTCGCACTTTGTTCAGAATTCCGAGTCTCCGAGATGTAGTGGAGGTTACGCTCCCGATGTAGTCCCTGGGATTAAGGTCGCTGCGAATATCTACACCCAAGATATTGAGACTGTCTCGCATTGCGAGTGAGATGTTCTGAGGAGTAGGAAGGAGGGTAAATGGATATGTCTTGCATGTAAACGCGCACACCTGTGTTTTGTTAGTATTAAACTCGACCAAATTACTTGCTCCCCATATTGATATGCGATGCAAGGATCGGTCAAGCTCAATGATAAGTTCCTGCGGTCTCTTTTCTGTTTCTCCCTGGCCGCAAGAAGGCTTGCTGTAATATAACTCATGGATGGTACTATCGTCTGCATAGCAATGAATACGGCCCAAAGGCAACATATCACTGATATGCAGAAGAAACAGAGTAGGTGTAAGTACAGAGCCTTGAGGAACTCCAGCGTTTACTGACATGAGCTGCGAATCACATTCTTCAACAAGAACACGAATTCTGCGCTCATGCAGAAAGCTAGAGATCCACTTGCATAAATTGTCGGGGAGTCCGTACGCTGGAAGCTTGGAGAGAAGACCACGGTGCCAGACCCTATCAAAGGCTTTGGCAATGTCGAGACTGATTGCCAAGGCCTCGCCGTGTTTGTCAATTGCCTCCCCCCAGTGATGCAGCATGTATGCCAGAAGATCACCCGTTGATCGGTTTTGGGGAAAGCCATATTGTCGATCATTAATCAATAAGTGATCCTCCAGTTAGCGGACAAGCTGGGTGTTAATGATCCGCTCCATGATCTTGCACAACACTGAGGTTACGGCAATTGGACGATAGTTATTAGGATCTGACCGGTCCCCCTTCTTCGGTATCGGTTGCACATTGGCCTCCCTCCAAGCCCGAGGCACGACACCAGAGATGTAAAACAGGCGGTACAAGCGCGTTAGTATTGGAGATAACTCGGCTGCACATGTTTTTAAAACAACCCCTGGGATACCATCCGGACCACTAGACTTCCGGACATCGAGCGATCGCAGTTGCTTAAGAACGTCACGCTGCCTGAACCTTAATTCCGACATAGTGACACCGCAGCAAGGAATGATAGGCGGTAGCGCGTTTCGATCGTCGAGCCAGGAATTAGCCGCAAAATGATTAGCTAATAATGTAGCCTTCTTTTGCGGTTCGTAGGCCAGTGTTCCATCAGAGTACCTCAGCGGTGGCAACATTGGATGACAAAAGTTGGCTTGCACAGTTTTGGCCAGACTCCAGTAGACTCGACTATTAGTCGGATAACTAACGAGTTCATGACCTAAGCGTGCAACGCGCTGAGCATCCGCTCTAATATAAGCCCTCTTACAGACTTTGGTGGCAGAGTTATAGGCTGATTTGAGGAAATGAATATTAGGATCCTTATTAGCGCGGCCCTTGATCCATTCGCGGTACGCGGCTTGCTTCTTACTAAAAGCATCAGCGCATTCACGATTGTACCAAGGTCGTCCTTTGCGATTACCGACGATCTCAGATGAAGGAATATAATATTCCATTGCAAGTCTAATCTCATCGGCAATCGCGTCGGCAATCGCTGAAGGATCTTTTCCGTCAAAACACCGTTGCCGCCAAGGAATGGATGCGAAATAATCCCGCATTCCATGCCAATCTGCTGACGAGTAGTGCCATACCTTGCGCTTGATACTTACACTCGGTGGAGGTGGAGCGCGTGGTACAGAGGAAACAACTAGGCAGTGATCCGATGCGCCCAAGGGAGTATTGACTGACACATCATACCCAGTTGGATGACTCGTCAACAGAAGATCCAGTAAAGAGGGCGCATGACCTGTGATATCAGGAATCCGGGTGTGCTGACTCACTAGTTGACTCAGGTCATGTGTTAAGGCGAATGCATGAGCAGTTCGTCCTGCATCGTCCGTCTTGGAGGAACCCAACCACATTTCGTGGTGTGCATTAAAGTCTCCCAAGACCACCAATTTCGCAGTGGGAAACTGCTCCTGTGCGTCATCTACTGCCCTACTCAAGTAATCAAAGAGCCGAGTAGTCTCATCATCCCCCTTATAGGATCTGTAGAGGCACACGTAGATACGGCTCTGAGTACCCAGATCCACGTGTAGCCAAAGGACAGAGAAGGAAGGGTCCTCCAAACAGCGCAAACGACGACAGCATACCTCCGACCATACATACATACATACATCGGCTTTGGCTTGAAAGTTTTCTTCAAGCGAGTACCCGGGGTAGTGTAAATAAAATGTGTCGGCCGGACGGCGAATCTGTGTTTCCGTCAAGAAGAGATTTCAGGTTGAATCGTCTCGAGGTGTTGATGAACGGCATTTAAGTTAGAATGAAGTCTGCGGATGTTAATGAACTCCATTGTAAAAGCGGTGTAGGTGTTGTGCACCGCTGTTGAACCCATACTCGATGTCTGCGCTGTCATATTTTTTTTTTTAAGTAACTAGGAGAGCGAACGGCCTTCATTGGAGATCAGAAGTGACCAATGTTAATCGCCGGCTCACTATAGTTCCTGCAAGAACTGCACTAACCCGGCGGACGGAAGGGCCCCCATACCCCCCCACCGGAAAAGGTCGCTGGGACCCCAATCCGGTCACCAACCGGCACGACGAACCTACCCGAGATTATGCGCTGCATGGTGGGGCAGCCTTCCATGGTGGTTATCCATGATTGGGCCCCTGTACTGTACCGCGGGCGGCCAGCGGAACAACCGTTTCTACAGGTCTCCCTGGCCGCCGGGTCAATGCAGCTCTCTTAGGAGGTGAACTATCGGAGAATCCCATCGGTACCCGAGCCACGCCGAAAGTCGTCCGGTAAATTGGATATACACCAGCTGATCCCGAAACGCGACGCGCAAAATTACGCGCACTCTTACGGGTTTTGCCACTATGTGTATGGTGGTCGCGCCCCAGTCGGGCTTTAGAGCCCTACCACCCCGCTATCGCCATTGCCTCGTTCGTTGCTCAGCAGGGTGCACCACGTGCAGGTGAGGTTGGCTTGGGTGTCTCAGGTATTTAGATGTTATACGACACCCCTTACACCCCAATGACTTGTTGGAACATATATGTGTACCAAGCATACATACCTCAACAACTCTTATATATATTTCGTATCGGATAATTTTCTAAACTATTTCAATTCGATAAGGGAAAGTAACAAAACCCTTCCACTTTTATGTGTTGCAGTGATGTAAGATTTTGTGTGAGTGTATCGATCGAACAGCGTACTCAAGGCCTCCACGCCGAGGGAACGGACCTAGGCTTGAGCCGCTGAAATTCAGATGACTTTATTGATCACTCTTTTTATATAAGGTTCTACGCGGACGAAGTCGCTGGTACAGCTAGTTATACTAATATTTATGATAATACATTATAGTAACATTCGTTCTTCATGAATGTAGAGAGAGGAGAATTACATCCAGCTGCCACTAACGTTTACATATTGATCTACACTATAATATCCTTTAGATAACAAAGTCCGCCTATTACAATGTGTCTAGTGTTACTGAGACGGAAGCATGAGAACCATTCCTTAATCTATACTAATATTATAAAGAGGTAAATTTTGTCAGTTTGTGAGGTTGTAGGAGGTAATCTCAGGAACTACTTTTCCGTTTTTTAAAATTCTTTCAATGTTATATAGCTGATTTATTGAGAATGGTTATAGGCTATATATCATCACGCTAAGACAAATAGGAGCGGAGCGCCAATGAAGAATGTTTAAAAATGTTAGCGTTAACCTAAAGTAACTATTCCACGAGAACGAAGTCGAGGGCAGAGGCTAGTGTTTCTTTAAAATTGAAACATAAAATCATCCGAGTATGTTGCAAAAATGTATACAAAGAATTCTACATATTTTGACCGTACTGTATGACAGCGGGGTAAACAATCGTAATCCGGATAATCCAGCCTAAGTGTGGGTGAGGCGACATCACGGCGGATGCGGACTTGTCAATGGTTTAGAGTTAAAACGTAAGCTTGAAACCTCTAAGCAAGTATATCGGTTATTCATGTTTAACATTTTTTTTTCTAGATATAATATACTACCTGATTCGGCCACGTGTTGATGTGGCTCAGTTATTATATCATTACATATTGATCAGAATTCATAATTGTTGTTGATAATATGAAAAATAAACATCACATTTAAAAAAAAAACTACTTTTGTGACTTAAATATAAAAGTTAGACGTATGCTGTGTTTTATGTAGCCATCCATTATCGAGCTCTACAGCTTTTATCTAGAACTCAATAATATACCTCTCATCGTTAGGGCAGCGTTCATACGAAACGTTTTCATTCGAAGAAATCTGGGGGTAAATTTCTCTCCCACACACCAGATACACGCTTACACAGGAAAGTGGAAGTGTTTGTTTTATTTTTTTTCCTTATCGAAAAGAAATAGTTCAGAAAATTGTTCGATACGAAATATATATAAGAGTTGTTGAGGTATGTATGCTTGGTACACATATTTGTTTCAACACCTCATATAACAACAACAAATTATAGAACAAAGTTTTCATTCGACCGTTTTTTCTCAGACTTTGCAAATTCGACAACCGCAAAAAAGCATTTTTATTTTTCAGGTTCATATATAACCTATGACACTCACAAATAATAAATAACAGGTTTCACCATCAAATATGTTAAAAACGCCGATTACATAGTACGAGATTTTTTTTTTCGATATAAATGACCTAACGTTTTTACCCAATAATATTTGTCAGAACATGACAAAAGCACGGTGGTCCGAACAATGCAAGTCCGGCCGCTATTCAGTGGTCACTACGCTCTATTTAATCTATTTAACTCCCACATAATGTCACGTTGTGCCACTGGGACAAGGCTACGGTGCCATTATTATGGTAATTCTTATGGTATTTAATACACGTGCTTAATATTAACTTTCATAATATATCTTTTTTTTTTGCAATTAGCCAATTCCTGCGTCGTTTATTGTCTAATTGTTCTCTGATATACATCAAAGGGTAGCCGTTTTCGAAGAACGCTCCCAGACTGCTTGACTTTTTCCGACACTTTTAGCATTTAACGTTATATGTCAATCAATTTACAAAACATCTTGATAAATTATATGTCTAAACCTTCCTTGTGAATCACTCTATCTAACAATAAACTGCATGAAAATCTGCTTATTAGTTTTTGAGTTTATCGTGAACAAACGTACAGAGAGCCGTGGCGGAGGACTTTATTTCATAATAATTCATTTAAGTAGTACATTGAGTAGGAAAAATAAATAAAAAAAATCTTTATTCAGTTTAGGCACTGGAAATATGCTTATCTACAATATTATAAAGCTGAAGGGTTTCTATGTTTGTTTGAAAGCTCTAATCTCAGTAAGTACTGGTTCGATTTGAAAAATTCTTTCAGTGTTAGATAGCTCATTTATCGAGGAATGCTGTGCTATATCAATACTTAGATGTTATTATCTATATACGCAAGGAATATGAAGTATGGCCAATGGAAATTGGAAAAAAAACTATCACCAAAGTGTTCATGAAAATCAAATAAAAATGGTCGAGAAATGGACGACAGAAAGACATTGACATTGAACTTATGTATTTCAGCATAGTCGATCATAATCTATTAACCTTCAAGCTTCAATATTACGGTGAAAAATGAAATATTTTGAATCTTGCATGTAAGTTTTTTTTTATAAACCTAAAGCTTATAAATAGTTAATAAACTGAAATAAAAATAAAGAGAATCGGTTAATTAACAGAGAAAAAAGAGGAATTTAACCATTCTGTAATTGTCTATTTTTACATTATTATTGGCAACCAGTTTTATAGATTATTACTGCCATTTTGAAGTAGGTAATAACATTATATGTTGTGATAACTTTAATGTTCTAACAAGATGGTGGCTCCCTTGTTAGATTTTGCCATGGAGTATTTGTGGCATCTCAGAATTCATGCGTGGTATATTAGAGTCAAATTTTATACAGGAAAAATAAAACAAAATCTTACAAACAATATACACACACAAACACACACACACACACACCACACACACAAACACATACACCCACACGTGTCCATGTGCTTGCTCAAAATTAATTATTATACAATATTGTAAATAAACTTGTACTCGTAATCTCTTATTATACGAAATTTGAAACACATTAATTACTTCATAATGGGCACTATATAATTGTATTCATATGTTTTTAAACATATATATCATGATTGTACTGTGAAGTTCTTATAAAAATGAATGGATAAACATTATTTCCTATCCATTTTCACTTGTGTACAATAACCGAACTATACCGTAAGCCACTACCAATATTACAAATTATAGGGTCAAATAATACAAGATTATGAACAAAATAGACAGAATATGTTCCCACCAAACTCCATTGCCTACTTGTAGATAGAAATATAACATTTAACCCTACTAACTCCGATTTAAACAAATTTCTAGCTACGAGATTCTAAATAAAAATTAGAGACACTATCACAACTTAATTATAGAGGTTAATTAAAACCAAATAAACGTATATTCACCCGTGACCAAAACGCAAAGGCTTGTCTGTAAACCAAAACCCCTCACCTATATTAATATCTTAATCACAAAGGAGGGGACTAGTGTTGCGCCTCTATTCACTCGATGCAGTAACTCAACGATGTAATTAACTTCCATTGATTTTGACTCGCGGCGCGTAAACTCGATCCGGTCCGACAATTATCGCAAGTCATGCAAGCTCTGTTGGTTTAGTGCAGGAAATTGTGTGTCGTTGTGAATAATTATGTCAGTTTTGTAATAAAATCGAAACGATGGTGTTCTTCCTAGGGTAGGATTACAAATAAGGTTCTAATTTACTTACGTTTCGTAGTTTTTTTTTTTACATCAAAGGAGGCAAACGAACTGGTGGGTCACGTGATGTTAAGTGATCACCACCGTCCATAGACACTAGCGACATCAGGGACGTCGCAAGTGCGTCGCCAGCCTGTATATGGGAGAAGGGGGAGGGGAAGGAAAGGGAAGAAGGAAAGAGGACGGGACGTGGAAACACAACAATGCAAGCACTGTTCTTTAGTTATTACTATTTGTTCAAATATAATGCTAATATGTATTAGACGTTAGTTAAGTTGTTACAGTTTTAAGAAACTAAGATTATTATAAGGAATATGTGTTTAGAGAAATGTAGAAAATTTTTGTTTGTATTTTTCCTCTGTACATAAAATCTGTTATTAAGTTAATAAACAATATAGACAAAGTTGTTGATATTAACAAGTATTTATATAAAAATGTGTTTTGATGTATCATATCCGAAATTATCGAGAAATTACTTAATCTCTTTTATATCAAGTTATATATTTTTACAAAACATAGTTACATTCGTTTTTAAACGATGCTCAGAGAGGGACGTCATTTCCGGACACCGTAATCGTTCATATATTGATTCCCCCTATATATCTTTAGTAATTTAAAACCCGCTTGAAATGGTTCTTGAACTCACTATCCGGCAAGTCGGTAATGCGTTTTGGGACTTTGTTATAAAATATTATTAACTAAAAAAGTGACTTTGATTTTAGTAGCCTGAAGCATGGAATGTTGCTATTTCTAGTATTTAATAAATCGATGTAGAATCTTAAACGATAGAAATGAACCACATCACTAAATAGCTGAAAGCGCATTGACCAACTACGCTTCGTCGTGGGTTACTCGTGCCCCGTTTATAAATTGTTAGTCCTTTATTCTCCTTAAATAGACCAGTATTTACAACTAAGACGGTCGTCCCTTTAGGGTATTTATGATTGTTTTTTATTAACAACAGACCCTAACTTGCCGGCACTTATCGGGAACTGATATTCAAAGCCGACCTTTGCTATATATATACATATAATAAAAATGAAGTGTCTGGATTTAATATAAAAATAACAACATTTTACTGATTGGATATGAAAATGTATACGCGACTTATAACAGAAATATAATTTTTAAAATTTTTGTCTGTCTGTCTGTCAGCCGATTCTCACGACGCTGTAGTGGCGAAAAGCTCAAATTCTTTATATCAGCATACTTTATATCGTGCTGATGACGTTCGGCATATTACAATGGAAGTATAGTTACACTAGCTATAGTCGTGACTTGACGCGCGTTTTTTTAATACCATTTTTCTTTCGATCTGACTACGCTATTGACCTAGCACGGTCTTGACAACTTCATCGGACTACTAAGACGAGCGCGTAAAGCACGCAGTCGATTTTATTTGGACAACTAGCTCAAGGGTGCACGGCACATCTAGGCTTGGGCTGCTGCCTGATACATGCAATTCGCGACTTGTCTGAGCTAACCTAAGCTAAGCTTCATATTCATACTTATATGAGTTATTGAAACATACATGTGTACGAAGCATATATACCTCAATAACTCTTATATATATTTTGTGTCGGATAATTTTGCTAAATTATTTCAGTTCGATAAGGGAAAAATAAAACCCTTCCACTTTCATGTGTAAGCAAGTGTACGAGCACGTGTGTGGAGGTGATATGTGTAATGTTGTTGCAGTCATGTAAGGTTTTGTGTGAGTGTATCGCGCGAGCATCGTACTCAAGGATCGACGCCGAGAGAACGGACCTAGGCCTGAGCCGCTACCGAGGGAGAGTACGATAAAGGCTTTAGTGTATGACCATCCCATCTGATATGAAATGACGTCATACTAAGAAGGTAAACACGCCAAACTTAGAGGACTCTCAACTGCAACCGCCAGAACACACCAACAGTTTATGACGACATACTTTCAACTTGAGGCTGGTAGCTATCCAACCCGATAGAAGAAAACAAAACCCTACCACTCTCCTATAGTTTTATCAAAACGTTTTTTTTACCGGGAGCTGCGACTCAGTTGCACGGCTTTGAACCTACGTCCATTGACACCGTATATTGACACGCTATCGTCAAAATGTAGATTTAATCTATCTGTCATAAACAGTACATATTTTTGTATGAAAGACACTGTATGTATCGAAAATTTTAATGCCGATAGGATGCATATTGAAAGCGTAACAAAAACACTTACGAGTATTATTAATTAGTTTTCTTAATTTTAATATATATATTATAGTAGAATATGCATATATTACCATTCATGAGATGTATACATGCATTATGACTGTGAAACACGGTCGTAGAAAGTTTTTGATATTTTAATCTGTCATGTAGTGGATTTTATATTTTATTCATAATCTTGTGTTATTTGACTATATATTGTGTAAATTTGGTGGTGTTTTACGTAATATAGTTAGTTTGTTTTGCATAAGTGAAGTGAATGGGAAATAATACCACGGACTATGAAATTCTGAGATGCCACAAAAACTCCCTGGAAGGTTCTAACAAGGGATGCATCGTCTTGTTAGAATATTGATTCACACGAATCTTAATATTGAAATGATCGCACGACGCTTGTAACATTATTGACTACGCCACAATGGCAGTAATAATCTGAAAGACTGATTGCCAATAATAAAGTAAAAAAAAAAAACACGATCGTAAACACACTGTATACATGAAGATGGGAAACAAAAACATTATAGATCTAGGGGTTAATTATAATTCTGATGAATCAAATGTGGTTCGAATAAAACTAGTTCGGACGCAGTTTACGGTTGATTTATAACGAGGTAGCTAACTACAAAGGGACACGCGTCTGTTTTTATTCAACTAACTATCATTCAAACTGAGTTAACTAAATATTTATGTCTTAGATCTATTAATAACAAGAACATGGGCGACGAGGCCTAGTTCGGTTCTTTAAAAAATATTTTTAAATTTAAATAAACTGTAACAGTAAAACCTAACAGGTTTGCCTTACAAAATTATAATTTTCACAAAAAAAAATTATAAACACTTGGATTCGAACTGGGGTTACATGGAGTTTTGAAGCAACCAATTTCCACCTGAGCTATTTTTGTTTTGACAGCGCGGGCGAAATTTACCTTCATATTGTAGCTATATTTTTTCATTGCCTGAAATCTCAGTTAAAAAAATCTAGCTAGATCGATTTATCGTCCCCGAAAATACCTACATTCTAAGTTACACGGAAATAGATGACGCCGTTTCTGAAATCCTGAATATATACAAATATAAAAATATACAAGAATTGCTCGTTTAAGGCTATCAGATGTTGTTATATCCCCATAGACTCCGAACACATGCCTACACCAAGTTAAGCTTGCCTAGCGTTCCCCGTACAGTATGGGAGATAAACGCTAGGTCAGCATTACAATAAGTAGGATAAGAATTAAGTTAAGAAAATTCGAGAGTCTAGAATCGTCACTTGTAAGTTAAACACGTAGGTTAGGAAGTCTAAAATCGACAGTAAAAGTTTTAAGTTTATAATTTTTTTCGACATTATTATAATAAATAGTCTAAAATTGACTTGTAATTTCAAAAAATCAATCCAAGCGATCCCGAAGTTAACTATGTATATTAATTACAATGTATTTTGATCATCGATATTTGATAATAAGAAAGTAGGATGCAGTCGTAATGACTGCCGAACGAAAAACTCAAATAATGGAATAACATAAAATAAAGTATAGTTTGAATTATTTACATTTATTCATTATATTTCTAATATCATTGTTTATTCATTTGTAAATTGAAGTTACGAACTTTAGTCTTGTTTACACATCTATTGGCGCATCGAATAATTTTTTATACTAATATTATAAAGAGTTTGTGACTTAACTAAATTAAGAGTAATTTTAGGAACAACTGGTCTGATTTGAAAGAATCTTTCAGTGTTATATAGTTCATTTATCGAGGATGGTTATAATCTATATATAATCACTCTAAGACCAATAGGAACGAAGCACCAATGAAGAATATTTCAAAATCAGGGTTTTTCCTCTTGAGGGCTTCTGCTGCGTGTTAGCGTGAACCCAAAAGTAAGTATTCTACGCGAACGAAGTCACGAGCAGAGGTTAGTAATTATATACATTTTATCAATTAATTAAACATTTGGTAAGCTGTACAAGCTTAACACAAATCATCAATATTAACATGTACACAGGCCGCTATACTTCGCATCGCTGGTTTGGCACAAGCGTAATACGCCACGATCATGTCGAGGTTATCGGTGATACGAAACCCTAATGTTTAATGTGTTTAGTAGGTTCATTCGTCGGGCCGTGGATGCTCCGGCACGGGATATTGTGGATTACAACCTAAAAATGGCCATAAAGAATGGAAATGCAAGCACTATAAAAACAAAACAATAACGTCATTAAACCAAAAAAAAAAAGTTAATAATAATTAAACAGTGAATATTTAATAAATTAATAATAATATATATATATATGCTCACGGATACGATTTTTACGTAAAAAAAAACTACATATAAGCAAAAAAAGGTGCGGACCAAGAGTCTGCAGACTACAACAAAATAAAAAAAAAACCCTAATGTTTTACTCCAACCAAAAATCGCTCAAGGCAGCTAAATCAGTTTTTAATTTCAAAAATACGTTTATAATAATCATCGATAGGATAATTATTTTTCTATTCGTCGTTAAATATTTGCTACATTTTTATACGAAAATAATAAAGTACGCAAAATACGATTTACGAAATTCGATCTGATTTTATAATAATTTTTCTGAATTCTGTCTTTCATGGAAAGAAGTGATGGTATATATAAACAAACATAATTTATTCGATTTGTTATATATACAGCGTGACTGTTAGTCGCCAGCAATATTTTTACAAGATAATAATTGGTCGATTCTTAGTCTCAGTCGATTAAAAAAATAGGTGCTTAATCTTATTATCTAGAGAAAAATAAAACTGATATAAACTCCACAGGTGATTGACGCAAATGGTGTAATAATAAAGAAAGGAATGAATCACATGAATGTGTGACTGTGTGGCCAACAATAAGCATTTACGTAATGATAATCCTTGAAAAGTACTCCTTTAATGCTGTTCATTCAACCTTGATGTGATTTTTTTACCTTTAAAAGTATCGTTCCCACACTTTAGAAAGTATTAGAACATGCTCTAACTAAGATTCTCTTTGTTGTTTATTAGTATTTTTTTTGATATTATAATTTTATATGTTAAATGTGACCAAGAACTACTAAAGGATTGGAGGACGTTAAGTTTTTAACAGTCACCTGGTATATTAAAATTATAGACGACAAAGTTTGTGAGGTAGGATAGATGTCTGTTATTCAAAAACTAGTGACCGGATCTCAATAAAACTATGCAGTTATATTCTTACTAACACTATAAAATGATTTTGATTATTTATTTGTTAAGCTTTCGTCTTCTTCTTTCAATTTAGCTACTTATTATCATATTTTTTTAAACACGATGTCAGTGGTACAGATGTGGTCATAGATCAAATCTACATTATGTGAGCAAATCTGCATAAAAGCTAGTCTTCAATAAGTCCTTTGTCTTAATTGTATTTAGATTCATGTCTTAAGCATCATATGTATATCTTGTTTTAATGCGTTCTGAGTGAAGTAAATCGCTTTACAAAATCTTAGATCTCAGGCCCTCGTCATTTGTTGTCAACAGTAATGCTATAAAATTTCATTTTGCAAAGGTCACTCCAGAATATTCGATATGTACTTCTGTTATTTACTTATAATATCTCAAATATAGACAAAGGCCCTTTGAAATCATCCCTTTATAGAAAAGGGAATTGGATATTTATGAGATATGGAAAGAAAAGGATGTAAATATTTTTTGCATCTCTTTGTTGCTTGCGGAATGTGAAAATGAAAAAGGTCAAATGAAACGAGAAATTGAATCATCATCATCATTAGGCTGTAAAAAACCCACTGCAGGGCTGTATATATATATATATATATATATATATACTAAAGTATTGTACTAAATGACAGCAAACAGGCAGACGGCCCATCTGATGGAAAATGATTACCGTCGCCAATCGACGCATGCAATACCAGGTGTATCGCTGTTGCGTTGCCGGTCTTGAAGAGTATGTTTCAATACCTTAGGTTTATTCCCGAATGGGCATAATCTCGTATTGACGATATCAATCTCTGATAAATGAACAGTTCTGTGTATTCCCATATAAAGTAGTACTACAAAAACATTTCTCAGGTTCAGATTTCCTCATGATTTTTTCTGCTACCGTCAGCCAATAGTTTTACAAATTTAAATACGTAAATATATGCGAATTCCGAAAAATTCGTTGGTACATGTCAGAATTCGAACATACGAACATCGCATTGATATTCAACGGTTAGATCACTAGACTATCGTGACTTATTTAGTTGATTTACTATATTACCACGATGAGAAATTGTGCCTTTTGTTAATCTTTTGATTTGTACTTATTGCTTAATTGAAAGGTGCTCAAATTTGAACTGCTGACAATTCACTTCAATGTTGTGAGATTACTATCGATCGACTTTGAAAGACTGCAAGTATGTGTGATGCAGGTTTGTCCTGTAGGTAGGTGTAGGCAACTCGCACTTAAAACAATAAAGGAAATTGAAGTGTGAGTTATTCTGGCCTAATAGTGGATAAAATAAGTTTCAATTGTTTATTCATAACATTTTGCTTTAGTTACTTACCTACTAAAACAAAATCTGTGGGCAGTTCTGTATCGGAATTTTTTTTTGAGATCGACTCAAAAAGAACTCGCTATTAACCATTTCAGCACTCCTGGATTAGTGCTTCTAACTACATCTGACGAGCTACAAACCCTATGTTGAAAATCTTAGCTTAGCCTAGCGATGTGTTTCGGCAACAACACTTGAGGGCTAGTTCACTTTAAGGTTTAGGAGGCATACCAGCTTGGAACACATCAACACTTAATATCAGGAGATATTGTAGTCGAACTCCAAGTCCAATCCCACAAGGAACACTCGCACACTAACTTAATTTATTTATTTATTTATTTATTTACACATGGATAAAGCAACAGTCGACAATCAAAAATAATAATACAATAGCAATAATAAAAAAAATAAACTAAATTGAAGACCTGAAACGCCTTATCACATAGAAAATTAACTTACACTAATGATAATAAGGAAATAATAAATTGTTTTAATAGAATAGAAACATTGGATTAAAAAAACTATATATAAAAGAATAAACGAAAAAGTTCAAATGAATTCAATTATGAAAACTAAAATTACCACATGGAAGAAAAAAAAAAGAACAGGTTGGCAAACATAAATAATGAATATTAAAATATAATATAGTAACTGTTGTTGACATGGTCTAAAGGAAAGACTTTCCTACACTGTGCAATGTTCTTGTAACATGGATTATGTTCTGCAGGAACTTTAGAGCTCAATATTATTAAAATTGTAATTAATATGTTGGTATAGTTCTTTCCTATTTGTAACTACGTATAAGATCTATACGTGTTATATTCTATGACGGCCTTTTATCTCAGTAGTACTAATAAGATTTATAGGTACAAATTATATATTGTGACGGCCTTACTTATGTCCGAGTGCCTTCCGTAGTCACCAACAATGATGAATGATTTTTAGGCCAACAGTAACTATACTTACTTCAATAATTGTGAATGCAAAAAACGGGTTTGTTTAGTTACATTAAACACTGTTAAATAATGATTTAAAATTCGCTGTAAGGATATTTTTTTCATTCAAGAAATGACAGGTCAATTTACTAGTTAAATATAAAAATCTTGATTGAGATAATCTCGAATCACAACTGATAAGAACTCAGCTCTGCGGTAGAGAATTTGATCCAACCTCGAGCACAATTTAGATAGACTCGAGATAAGCCTCGGTAATTTGATGTCAGTTAGAACACAACCGCCTTCCTACTCTTCCGGCCATTAAGGATATAATATTCATTATTTCTCGGAATAAACTATGGGTAATTTAAAACTCTCCTTAAGCAACTGAGTTATTCAATTTCGATATGATTGTGTCGGCGATTTAATTTTATCTACACGTATAGAGATGTAACCGTGATGTTTGTTTTAAACGCCATCTGTTAGCTGAGTTTCCATACTAGATTGTTAACTATGATTGTTTGATATTTTGATGTTGTTAATAAATTTGTTTTTCAACTTCATAAATGTTGTCGTTTTTTGAAGCTACAGAACTAATATTTGCTTGCTTTTTCTCGCGGTTTCACTAGTATTGATGTTTTTTTAAATATCATGAGAAGCAAATATATAGGTGAGTCATTTCATATCATGTGATCACTACCGTCCATCGACACTAACAACAGCAGGAGAGTCGCAAGTGCGTCGCTAACCTTTTTTTTTATTGAAGCACGACATAGTGACTGCACTATGCCTGATGTTAAGCATAGTACAATCTGTGTTTTAAGGGAAGAAAGAGGAAGGAGAAGGGGGAAAGCGGAGAGAAAAGGAGCGGGGAGAATAGTGATCATCCGGTGCTCTCACTGATCGAATAAAACGCGAAAACTCATGCACTGTTACTTCACGTCAGTATTTCTGTGGGTCGGATGGTAGTATTCCGGGGGAGCCGACCCATTCATGCTGAAACCAGTTATAGCTTCAACGTGGCTCTATCATCTATACGATATAGATGTTCTACGTATCCTTTAGAAACAGTATATTTTTCAGACATTTTCTAACAAGTTGCATTCGGTTATTCATTTTAAACATACATCTAACATATGGTAAACATCAGTTGAAAATATATTTCCCTCTGTGATTAAACGTATGGACAAGCCCAAAGCATAAATCTAAAGGATTTTATTGTAGAATTTATTACAGCTATAAAATTTTCCATATCGATTTATACCAATTTTAGGATATTTTGATAATCATACCATAACCTTATTCACATAAGGAGAGAGAACATCAATATCATAAAACTTGTTCACAAAGTGGCGAGTATAACCGCGGACACTGTTTAGATAAGCCAGCGATAAAGTCTGAGCGAATTGATGTGTCTGTTTGGATTACCGGCCAGTGTACGTGGTGTGGACGGACCACGATCTGCGAATATATAGATATGGTATAAAAGGAAAAATATAAGCTTATTGGCAATAAATATTATTATTATATCTTTCCTTTCAGATCTATCCTAGGATTACATCCATATTGGTTGATAAAATCACAAGTTTAGAAATTAGTGTCAGTAATAATAATATAAAACTATAAACAAAACCACAGAACACACAATATAACAGTAAGTGACAGGTCCGGGTGGATCTCGAGATGATGTTGGAAATTCACTGTTCGATTGCATGTAGCCGTATCCAGTAAACCAATATCGGAGAGTACCACCGGTCTGCCAGCGAACGCATTGATGTTGGAAATTCACTGTTCGATTGCATGTAGCCGTATCCAGTGAACCAATATCGGAGAGTACCACCGGTCCGCCACCGAACGCATTGATGTTGGAAATTCAATGCACGATTGCATGTAACCGTATCCAGCGAGCCAGCATCGGAGAGTCCCACTGATCCGCCAACGAGCGCAGTGTTTTATTGGAGCTGTCGCGTGTGCGACGTAAGATAGAAGCGCACCGTTTGGGCATGATTGCCGTAAAACCATCCCTATCGGCATTTGCAAATGTCGTGGAGTCACTGCAGTGGCGCGGCATTCCCATCACCACCCGGAACGCGTTGTTGTATTAAACGCGCAGATCGCTGTATGCCCGCTGCGTATAGACGAACCAACAGGCTGCAAGTGTAAAGGACTGATAGTACGCATTAAAACACGCTATCTTGACAGTCCTTGTTTACCGTGAAAACCTGCGGGTTAACAAATTGCATCGAAGAGACAGCATCCTGCGCTCCCTATCCACGTCCACATTGTCCTTAAAGTCCTCGGTGACCTAGTGGCTTAAATATTTAAATTACTCACCTTTGTTTAGTGTTCTACTACATAAAGTGAAATTCAAAATAAAAGCATATCGTTAGTTTTGCGGCTTGAAAATTATCATTTCACTCCTTTTATGTTGTATTTGAGTACAGGAGCCATCGCATAGAACTAATAAAGTTTCAGGAGCCTTCATAAAGCACCAATGGAAGGGCTCAACAGCACCATATCCTCTGCGTAACTGATGCTATTTAGTAGAATAAATCTGTTTACCATAGAATAAATTAAAATTCAAAAATTTACTCATAAAAATCCACCAGAATCTCCTTAACTAATAGTACAGACTTAGTATCGTGAATTGTTAAACACCGAACAGTGTGTCACTATACATTTTCTATTCGATTTTGAAGAGATCCCCAGTGTTCAGCAAGCGATATCTCGAACTAGTTGCAAAATTTAATAAACCATAATACAATATGTTTACCACATCCTATATTTTATAGCTCCGTGTATATCATTGGATTTAGTATAGTATTTGCAACCGAGACATAGTGTGTTATCTTCCCATGTAATAAACACACAAATGTCTTACGTTATTTACCGTCGTTTCTTACAATAAAGGTATTCAATTTTGTATTTATTTCCATATACGACATAGATTTTATTTGTAAGGTTGTTTTCAGTTAGGGTAAATATTTCCTAGAGAGAATATCTATACTGTTATATTGCTAGGAATTGAAACATTATTTGTAATGTCTCCTTTTGTCGGTTATGGCAGTTTAGAATTTGTTTTTTTTTATATCATAGGAGGCAAACGAACAGGTGGGTCACCTGATGATAAGTGATCACCACCGTCCATAGACACTTGCAACACCAGGGGAGTCGCAAGTGCGTTGCCAGCCTATGTTTAGTAGGAATGAGGGGAGGAGGAAGAGAAGAGGAGAGGGGGCGGTCCTCCGGCGCTCTTACAAACCTAACGAAACGCAACAATTCAAAAACTGTTACTTCACGTCGGTGTTTCTGATGGTTGGGTGGTACTACTCCGGACGAGCCGACCCATATATGCTGTAACCAGTAATAGCTTCAGCGTGGCTCTACCACCTAAAAAACTCCTGTCAACATCCGTCAAAATGAATGTAGCTGTAGTGTTTTTCAAATATATACGATGCACAACTGATGCTGTAGTGCCATGCTGCGTCTCAGAGAACAAAATCGTTTACAGAGTGTGAAAGGCTATTTAAATTGTCGATATCAAGTTTTAATGCACTATACAATCCTATGATTTAATTAATCATTTTTATAATTGAAATTTGACGCGGACGTAGTTCCGGGCGAAGCTCGTTTAAAACTCTTTGTATCCCATTGGAGACATTGCGTATAACATTATATTTATTTTACAGCATCTGTCCAAGCGATTTATGTTTGTATATGTTAATAGTTAAACGTATGTCAGGTTTCTCAACAATGAAACTTATAACTTATGGGGTGTGAGGTGTGTCGAGTAACATCTTAACACTTGAGACACCCAAGCCAACCTCACCTGCACGTGGTGCGCCCTGCTGATCAACGAACGAGGCAATGGCGATAGCGGGGTGGTAGGGTTTTACAGCCCGACTGGGTCGCAACCACCATGTACATGGCGAAAAAGCCCG
>JACEII010000007.1:8364096-8404593 GCA_014332785.1 Antheraea mylitta | reverse complement strand
TTATTTTTGGCAATTAATCTTTCAGATTATTGCTGCCATCGTCACGTAGTCGATAATATTACAAGCGTCGTGCAATCACTTCAATATTGTGTCGTGTGAGTCAATATTCTAACAAGATGGTGGATCCCTTGTTAGAACCTGCTAGGGAGTTTTTGTGGCATCTCAGAATTTCATGCTCCGTGGTATTATTTTCTATTCACTTCACTTATGCACAATAAACTAACTAGATTACGTAAAATTCCACCAAATTTACAAAATATAGAGTCCAATAACACAAGATTATGAATAAAATATAAAATCCACTACATGACAGACTAAAATCCCGCCAAAAAACTCAATTAATATATTATCTTATAAAAAGAGATAGGCTGATGCGCTGTATAAGCCTGTTAATGTATGGTATGTAGATATGTATGTGTACTTCATGTGTTTTTAATTTTTGGTTGTTTATTATTTTTTGTTTTTGTTGAAATAAAAAAATTGCTTTCCAAGATGAAAAAAATGAGATTATTTGCAATGAATTGAAGTCATGTGTAAATAAACACTAATTTTAAATTAAATTAATAATACGAGTTTTTTTAAATAGTTTAAAAATATTCGGTGTTATTACAAAAAAGTTTAATGCGTATTGAATACCTACTTGCTATAAAGATGTTTCGTACACCGCGCTTGCCCGAGGCATGTTACAGTTTTCCTTTTTTCGCAAGTCTAACCTAACCTAACAACCAAAGCAAGACACTAAAGCAAGATGTCGAATATTCAGCGAGCGCGGTGCTTTTATAACGTAACTTTTTTAAAGCAACTATTCAATACGTATTTAACTTTTTTGTAATAACACCGATAATGTTCTTAAGTAATTGTGGTTTATGCCTTTTACTTTATATTTTGATTATAACACATTTATGAATGGCCGTTTGGTACATACATAAATAAATTATATATATGTATATACACATATAGCGTAAAGGCCGCTGCCGAAGACACCGTGTAGAACGCTCGGATCACCATCAGTGTTACCGTGCGCAGCGCATTACGGAGCGCGCGCAAGTTTGCGGCACCGAGTGCGCCGGTCCACACCTGTACACCGTAGGTAGTCATCGCCCATACAACTCCTCCATGTAAAGTCTGCGGCACACGGCACCCGGCCCCCCTATGTTGGGGAGCAATCGGCTTAGTGCCGCCGCTGCCCTAGTAATTCGCAGTCCGAGCCTCGCAAAATGGGACTTGAATCGCCAGCACCCGTCAGAGTGAGGCCCAAGTATTGTGATTCATTTGGGTCCCCACCCTAATCCGGGCGCCCTCACCCATTATGTGGGCCACATATGGTGGCCCTCGCCAAGGCCCATGGAATAATTGGGTCCATTGTGGCCAGGCGCGGTAACTTCCCAATTCATACGACTAGGGTGTTGTCTGCGTAACAGATGAGGCGCGCTCCGTGTGGAAGCATGCTGCGGTGCTCCGCGTGTCGTGACCCATGTTCCACAGAAACGCCCCCAAAACCAACCCCTGTGGAACTCCTCTCTTCGTTACCCACCGGACTGTCCACCCGTCGCCGTCCATATAGGCGACCTCCCTACCTTCGAGGTATGCCTCCAACAGCCGCCCCACATACGGGGGCATTCCGAAGTATCGCGCGACTTCATGCGGCAGGTAGTTGAAGGGGTTGATGATGTCCAGAGACACCGCCAAAACCCTCTCCTCCTGGGAGGGCGCCACCGCGGACAGCGCCTTGAAAAGGCACAGGGCATCCACTGTGAAACGTCCTGTCCGGAAGCCAAACTGCGCATCCGATAAATTTGGCTCCGCTCCCTCCAGATGTATCCATTTTCCAGCGCCTTCTCGGCGTCGTCGAGCCGAGTGAGAGGCCGATACCCAGACGTACAGTCAGAGCGCCCTCCTTCACCATCAGGCAGAGCCGCCCAAGCTTCCAGGACTTCGGGATCTGTCCGACCTCCAGACACCGTTCGCTAACGAAACCCCCCCCCCCCCCCTAGATGGCCCAATGCTAGGTTGAGAACCCGATCCGGGACTCCATCAGGGCCGGGTGCTCATCACAGATTGAGGAGGCGTTCAACAGCCCTCCTCATCTCATCCTCCGTTATTGGAGGAAGACCGTCGAACACCTCCACGACCTCCGCCAGAGGCGGAGGCATGGAAAGAGTTGGTAGCAGCGGAGGGTCTGGGAATAATTCCCCTACGACCCTCGCTATCCCCTCCGAACGGAGAGTCTCCATCGTCGGAGGCGCTCAGGATCGCAACTTCTTTCATACGATCCAGTAGGGGCGCCCCCAAGGAACTCCCTCCAGCGTTTGCAGCAGCTCCTCCCATGCCGCTTCTTTCGCCCCGCTGATGGCAGCCTGCAGGGCCTTCCTACAATCCCTGTAGCTGCCATACAGCCGGGCTTTCATCTCGAGGTCCTGGTGTCACCTTTGGCGACTGCGCTCGAACAGCCACCAGGCTGCGGAGCAGGCCGTACGGAGCTCAGCGAGCTCCAGCGACCACCAGTATACCGCCCGTTTGTCTAGACGGTGTACGCTCCGCGGCATCGATGCATCTCAAACCTTCATGAGGGTATCACGGAGGCGGGCTGTGAGCGCGGTGACATCATTCCGCGGGGGTGGGCATGGCCCACGCCTGGGCAATGGTGCCTCTTCCGTTAATTCACGGTTGAGGCGGCTCACCGCCCAGCAGGGAACTTCAGCCCCTTCGGGGGCGGGTACCAATTCTGGCTCGGGAGATGGACACCTCGAACCTAATATATCGATGATCCGATAGGGTCTTTACCTCCTCAAGCACCCTTCACCCCCGGAAACGGTGCGTGACAGACGGGGTAACAAACGATACGTCTACCATAGGCCCCCCGTTCTGTCGCACGCATGTGTGGACGTTCCCCTGGTTGAAGAGGGACAGCCCCAATTCAGATGCCCACTCCTCAACAGTCATGCCTCTCAGGATGGTGGCTGCAGCTTCCCAGGTCCTCGATTTAGCGTTAATAATCGCCCATGAGGACCAATCTAAGCCAAGCTAACTATTCATACATATACGAGTTGTTGGAACATACATGTGTACCAAGCATACATACCTCAACAACTCTTATATATATTTTTGTATCGGATAATTTTATGTTTTACGTTTTACGTATTTCATTCGATAAGGGAAAGAAACATAACCCTTCCACTTTCATGTGCAAGCGTGTATGCGTGCACGTGTGTGGAGGTGATATATGTAATGTTTTTGCAGTAATGTATGATTTTGTGCTCCTGTATCGCACGAGCAGCGCACTCAAGAGCTCGACGCCGACGGAACGGACCTAGGCTTGAGCCACTTTCGTAAAGCAAAATAATGTTTGACTTTGTTGATGAGTAACTTTATTTGTTTAAATAGATGTAAATCGATTTCAAGTTTCATGCTTGTCATTAGAAATGGTGTATATGAGAAACCATTAAATATAACTCCATAGTCGGATCTTCTATTATGTTTTTTTTTTTATATATTATAAGAAGCAAACGAACAGGCGGGTCACCTGATGTTAAGTGCTCACCACTGTCCATAGACACTAGCAACACCAGGGGAGTTGTAAATGCGTTGCCAGCCTGTGTTTGAAAGGAGAATGGAGAAAGGGGCATGAGGAAAGAAGAGGAGAGGGAAGGTAAGGAAACTGGGTCTCCGGCGCACCGAACGAAATGCAGCAATGCAAGCATTGTTATTTTACGTTGTTTCTCTGTGAGAAGGTGGTACTACCCCGGGCGAGCCGACGTATTTATGCTATAATACATATAATAAATTCAAAACAAATCATATACACAAAAGAAAATATCTCGCATGGCGGTAGTCCGAACGCTGCTTCTTTTTAACCGACTTCAAAAAAAGGAGGAGGTTATCAATTCGACTGTATGTTTTTTTTTTTTTTATGTTTGTTACCTCATAACTTTGGACTGGCTGAACCGATTTTGATGATTCTTTTTTTATTTGAAAGCTAGTGCTTCCCGTGTGGTCCCATTTTTTTTTGGTCCAGTTCTGTCAACGGCATCCAGTGCAAACCGTATAAGTGTTAAATTTGCATTTGGTGTGTATACGACAAATAGACGAATAACTCGATATCATGCCAACCGATTTCGATGATTCCTTTTTTATTGTAAAGGATGTTCTTCAAGGGTAGTTTGATGAGAGTTTGGTTAGGTTCTGATTATGGGATCCGTGACAAAGTAACACAACTTTCAAGAAACAAGCCTACTCCTTTCTTAAGGGCCGGCAACGCATCTGTGATTCCTCTCGTGTTGCAGGTATCCATGGGCGACGGTGATCACTTACCATCAGGTGACCCGCATGTTTTAGAAAAAAAAAAAATTATGTACACTAAAAATGGAAAAATAAAGTAAATCTTCAAAAAAAAAAGTATTAAGCGACTTCAATATTGATCAGAGGCATAAAAATAAGGCACTAAAAACCGTAAAATAAATAGTTTATCAAATTAACCAAATTTAATGAAACATATGAATATGTGTGCTACCAAGAGATGCATTGGAAATCGGTGCCAACCGAAAATCATATCATCTACATCTAGGTACAAAGGCACCGACTTCCAATGCATCTCTTGATAAACTATTTATTTTCCGGTTTTTAGTGCCTTATTTTTATGCCTCTGATCAATATTGAAGTCGGTTAATACTTTTTTTTGAAAATTTACTTTATTTGTTTGTTAATATCTTTAACACTGTAACTGAAACTCGATGTATAACAAAGAGTAGTATTCCGAATAATGACTATCAGAACGCAATTCCTAATAAATCTTGTAATTTTTTTAAAATATAACTCAATGTTTTCGTTACCTAAAGAATCGGGTGTTGGCCGATAATATGAGATTATCAGAATATAATATTTAGTATGCTTTCTTCTACAAAAGAAAGCTATAATGTGATCTAAAATGTCGACTTGTCAATAAGTCAATAAAAAATTTCAAATAATTGTGTAATAACAATTAACATATTTAAAATAATAATTAAGTTGTTGCCCGCGACTTCGTTTGCGTGGAATAGTTACTTTCGGCTAACGCTAACACGCAGCAGAAGCTCTCAAGACGAAAAAAAACGATTTTTAAACATTATTCATTGGTGCTCCGTTCCTAAATTTCTTAGCGTGATGATATATACCATCCTCGATAAATGAGCTATATAACATTAAAATAATTTTTCAAATCGGACCAGTAGTTCCTGAGATTACAAAATCTACTCTGATTATAATTTTCAAAAATCATTTAATGTACAAATGTGGCCTTGTTACAGTTTTATTATAGTATTATATATTTTTAGGGGTGTAAGGGTAATCGAATAACATCATACGACTTGAGACACCCAAGCCAACTTCACCTGCACGTGGTGCACCCTGCTGATCAACGAACGAGGCAATGGCGATAGCGGGGTGGTAGGGTTTTACAGCCCGACTGGGTCGCAACCACCATGTATATGGCGAAAAAGCCCGCCATAGTGACTCGCTTCTGCGCGTCGCGTTTTGGGATCCTGTGCATATCCAGTACCGGCTGACTTTCGTCATTATGGCCGGCATGACAGCGGCGACTGACGATGGATAATCTGTCTCTCATTGGTCGCCACTGTTTTTGGATTGTACTATGTTTACCATCAGGCCTAGTGCAGTCACTTTGTCGTGCTTCAATAAAAAAAAATCTATACAATAATAATTCTTATTTCTGTATCTATACTTATATATAAAGCTGAAGAGTTTGTTTGTTTGTTTGTTTGGTTGAACGCTATGATCTCAAGAACTACAGATCCGATTTAAAAGTTTCTTTTAGTGTTAGATAGCTCATTTATCGAGGATGGCTCTAGGCTACATAGCATCACGTTAAAACCAAAAGGAGCTGAGCACTAATGAAGAATGTCTCAAAATCAGGCTATTTTGGAAGCTTCCGCTGCGTGTTAATGTCAGTATTATATGCGTTGCCATGGTAACGCGATAACATTCTATCAAAAATATTTTCATGGTTTATTTTGTATTCCTATTAAAAAAGTTTATTCTACGTTAGTTTTGTTTTCGATTTTTAATTATACGTGTTACGTTTATATAACAAACATTTCTTAAGTTTATTTTGTGTTGTTATTCAGAAAGTTTAGTAGTAATAATATTCGTCCAATAAGACAGTCGAAGGAATTAATCCATACAGCCAATTCTGAAGTTGTCAATATAATTAGTTTTCTTCTATGTCCAAGTTAATGTAAAGGTATAAGCGCCGAATCCTCTACATAATATAATGTAATTTTTTATCTTCTTAATCTTCAAGACCATAGAATTAATGCTTCGTGGTTTTATTTTTCATTCATTTCACTTATGCAAAATAAACGAACGATATTATATAATACGCAACCAATTTCTACATGATATAGAATCATGTAACACAATATTATGAAAAAAATATAAAATCCACTACATGACAGACTGAAATCCCGCCAAACACTCTTAAAAAACTCTATTCTACATTAGTTTTGTTGTCAATTTTTTATTTGTGATATATTACGTATTATAAAAGTAAAGTGAGTGTAATTTATATGAAAATAAATTATTTTTGGTGAATACAATCTGTGATGCTACAAACATCAACATTTTTTTTAACTCTGTCGATATGTCTATTTTTTTATTTGTTCCGGGTGATCTCCGAAACGACTGGACCTATTTGAATGTTTTTTTTTTCTTAGAAATGACTACGCTTAACAGCTTCACCGGACTACAAGTGATATTTGAACGGGAATTTTACGGGCAAATAAGTAACTAATAAGCTGTTTTATTTAATATTGTTCGATAATGTGTAGCTTCATATTTTCATTATTTTCTTATATAGTGTGAGCACTGAGGGTGATATATAGTTTAAAATTCCAGTAATGTGGCTGAACATAATTCCATCCCATTCGATACACTATTAGTATTCACATACATAATGTACACGTTACCTGTTACAGTAGATGATGTGCGTGTGATACAAATGTTTTTGAAATAGTATTATTGTAATTTACACTAGATGTGTAATCACAATTTTAAATTTAATATATTTAAAAAAACGCGTGTGAAGCCGCGGGTAACAGCTAGTCTTTAATAAAACTAGTGGGCGTCCAGTGGTCGACATTCATTGATTTTTTAAAGTTTGAACTTTATTAGGGTTCTTTTCAAAGGGTATATATACTTCTAAAATCAAAGGTTTTCATCATGTCTACTCATTTATTTGCTATTTGCAAATCTTTAATTATTCAAGCATAAAAAATCTCTGTTAATGAAAATTGAAATTAATTATAAATTTGAAACAAAAAACAGGCTCTCAAATTCTAAGCAAACATAACTTTACGAAAATAAAGAAATTTATCGCAACTCATGACACAATTTTCAATTAATTTTACACACCATGGGTGGGTGTTATTTCTGGGTGATATTGAATTAAATGTAGTCTGTTCATTATGACAAATAGTGATATGCCCAGTATCATCTTTTGGAAAAATAATGAATACACAGTAGTATCAAATGATGAATCCATAAAGTAAATTTACAAAAAAAAGAATTAACCGACTTCAATATTAATCAAAAACCCATACGGCACTAAAAAGCGGAAGATAAATGGTTTATCAAATTAAACAAATTAAATAAAACAGATGAATATGTGTGCTACCTAGAGATGCATTGGAAGTCGGTGCTAACCGAAAATCATATCATTTACATAGGCCTTATAGGTTTTTGATTAATATTGAAGTCGGTTAATTCTTTTTTTTGTAAATTTATTTTATTGTTCCATTTTTAGTGTACATAAATATATTTTACTAAAACATGCAGATCACCTGATGGTAAGTGATCACCGCCGCCCATGGATACTTGCGACACGAAAGGAATCACAGATGCATTGCCGGCCCTTAAGAAAGGAGTAGTCTTGTTTCTTGAAAGTTATGTTACTTTGTCATGGATCCCATAATCAGAACTTAACCTAACTCTCATCAAACTACTCTTGAAGTTACATCCTTTCCAATAAAAAATGAATTGTCGAAATCGGTTGGCATGATATTGAGTTATTCGTCTATTTGTCGTCTATATACTTAATGCAAATTTAACACTTACTAGTGGACGCCCAGTGGTCGACATTCGACCATAGTTAATTGATTTTTTAAAGTTTGAACTTTATTAGAGTTCTTTTGTCAAAGGGTTCTATAATCAAAGGTTTACATTATGGCTACTCAGTTATTTGCCATGATCTTTAATTATATAAACATTTAAAAAATCTATGTGTAAATGAAAATTGAAATTAATTATAAATTTAAAACAAAAATCACGTGGTATAAAGCTCTCAAATTTTAAGCAAACATAACTTTACGAAAATAAAGAAAATTATCGCAACCCATGACACAATTTTCAATTAATTTTACACGAGGGTGGTATTTCTGGGTGATATGGAATTAAATGTAGTCTGTTCATTATGATAAATAGTGATATGCCCAGTATCATCGTTTGGAAAAGTAATGGATCCATAATACAATCAAATGGTGAATCCAAGACAAAGATGTTTTTAATACTACCATTAGCTTTTCAAAATAAATTCTTTTTTGTTGCAACATGAGGTTGAATTGCAACATTGTAACCGCGGAGGTCTAAGTCATGGATTACTTTTATGAACAAAATTCTTATTTTGATTATACAAAGTATTATTTGGCTCATTTTATATTAATTCATCATTTGAAGTGAGTTCACCATGAAAAATTATAAACATTACAATAATAATTATATTTTATGTTATCATTGTTGAATGTAGGATGAAAAATGGTAATTAGTCGAGCATAGCAACCTTCTTCATAACCTCTTTAGAACTTCTTCTTCTTCTTCTTTAATTTATGGCACCGTGTGTAAGCAATACGCAATTCCGCCAATGTCATGTAGATTGTAGATACAGAGTGTGCGCTGTCTGTGCCAGATAGTGTCATAAACGATGGGAACCGAGTTAAAAAATGTAATTCAAAAAAGAAGATAATTAATTTTGCATTGAGACCGAGTTATTGTGTTTTCCACAGATATACGTAAAGGCAAGCTTAGATATGTTTTGATTAAGTAATCTCTTTTGAACTTCGTAAATATTGACGGCTGTCAAAATGTCTTTTTTATTTACATGTGTGTATATGTTGTGTAAAATTCGAGTAGTAGTGTGAGTAGTGCATATTTTAATTAATTTAATGTCCTTCTAATGCATTTTATATAAAATAAACAGCTTTCTGCACTTCTCCGCCATATAAACTTTAACTATGCCAAATTTCAAGTTCACCCATTGACGGCAAGTAGGTTAAAAAGGGATACAAAAACATTGCTTCACGTATTAATATATAAGTTATTAGTATATACATTTCAATGAGACATACGTAGGAATTGACATTGATTTATTACTAGCATAATATTAGTTTGATGATTATCATAATTTTTGTGTTGCACAGAGTATCTTGCAGAATTGTTAATTAATAGTAATTGCTTTGACTTCCATAGTTTGGCTAACTATGGAACTAAAACGATTAACGACTAAAAGGCCTATTAAGGTAGCTCGTGAAAAGCGCATCGTCGCGTAAGTCGGAGTAGGCGGCGCTCTCGGACGACCTCGAACGCACGCGTAAGATGTTGGAACTGTCTCGAGTCGATACCGCCGTGGTAGTCGTCTCAGTCCGCCTATTGTGCGGGGTTGAGAGAACTGTTCAAGGTGAATACCTTATTCACTGGTCATTCCTTCGCGGCTCATGAATATGAGCCGGTCCTTGGGTGCATTTTGTATGCTGGGTGATTCTCCTTATTGTTGGCTGCTATTTGCTACGTCGTATTCTACAGGCATCGGCCGTCCTTTGTACTGGGAATCAAGTCATATAGATATCCTACTCGGCGGTTGCGTGCCTCGCGTCGGAACACGGGGCATAGTTTGGCATTATTCAAAGGGTGAGGGCCCCCGCAGTTTACGCAGGTTGCCGGCTCAATATTCGGACGTTCACATTGATATGCGGGGTGTGGGCCCCCGCATCTTACATAGATGATCGTACGGTGGAATTGGTAGGAGGACTGCTGAAATTGCTGGCAGCGGTGACATTGCGCCGGCCGTCTCTTCCCGCGCCATTCTTCCATCCTGAGTTTCATCGAGAGAAGTTCTTCTATGCTATATATGGCTTTTGTCAAGCCTGGCGTTCTTTTGAGTGCGCAGAGGAAGATGCACCCTGTTCTTCCTTGTCTTCCGTGGATCGCTCTGGCATAGAGCGGTTGAAATCCTATCTCTTGAAGGACCGCTACGACCTCTTCAGAGGGAGTATTTGAGGAGAGGCCGCGGATTGCGACCTTCAGGCTGCATTGGTTGGGGAGTGAGTATGTGAAGCCATTCACTCCCTTATCGCTTTCTAATACCGAGAGGCAATCGGTTATTATCCAGTGCTCGTCTTGGCTCAGAGGGATAAAGAGAACTCCCTTGCCAAATGGGCGCGCATTCGGTGCACTGTCGAAAATGGTCCAGTTGGGAAGACTCTCGACGACTGTTGTATATGTATATATATGTATCTGCCGCGCCTAGCGCCAACGACTATTACATTAAACAGAGTGAAATCATCCGTGCTGCCTTTCACTTGTCTCCTCCTTGATATAACAACGACGATGGGCGGAAGGCATTGCCGGTGTTCGGGGTCAGGGTTCCGTGAGGCGGCTATACCTTGCGTAGGTGATCTTGACGGTACAGAGCTTGTTGATGGGCTGGCTTATGGTTCCAGCGGTGGCGCTGTGATCGCGGAGCACGACGGTTGCTTACGGGCAGCCTCTTACGACAACGCATGCGCGGATGGCGCCATTGAACTATCAGTGGTCTTGCGCGGCTGCGGTATAGCTTTCGCGTGTATTGCGGGTTCCGTATACGATACGGGCTGGGGTTGCGCGAGGGCAGCCTCTCGCCGCGATGTTGTGCGCGTGGGTGCGGGTGTGTACACTTTTGCCGCTAGATCTTTTGTTTCGCTTACGGCACAGCGCTCTGCCGATCGGTCCGATCTGGTTATCAAGAATCTTGGGTGGCTTCAGCGTCCCTTTAGCAGCGTGTTCAAGCGCCGTGGAGTCCTTAGCAGATGGCATCTTATTCTCGTCGGCTGCTTTTTTGAGGTGCAGGGTACAGTGCCATCTAGCGGGTCATCCCCACCGACAGCGTCCGAGCTGAGATTAGTTCGGCAAGAGTGACGATATCATTCTCGTAAACGACAGTCGAAGTTGATTCTCCGCCAGGCGACCTCTTTCGCGCCTTCGCGGGCTACCTACGAGGAGCAGGCACGATGGTGCGGAGTCCGATGGGCGTAACGGTGGTCGATGTGTTGGATTCGGTGGAGTCCGCAGGCATGTGTGGGGTCGTACGTCTCAAAGACGTAGAGGCGTCGGAGTGGCCCTGAAAAGGGCCTTTTTTGTTTTCCCCCGTTGCCGTTGCCAGACGGGAGGCGGTGGCAATAGTGCGGCGCATTGTCGCGCAGTTCATTGATAAAGGCTGAGCTCTCGTAGGCGTCCACGCGTGCGTGGAACGACGGAGCAAATCCGAGTCGATGTCTGGATCGCATTGTTGAGTCATTATTTCACGTCGACTAAACTATAGCGCGATTTAAAAGACTGGTGACTCCATCTATTGGAGTCGTAGGTAAACTTTGGTAGTAGTTCAGTACAGGGCGTTAGTTAGTAGTAACATCTACTGAGGATTGTGCGCAGTATTGTACAGCAAGTACTTAGCTTACCATGGATTCACCGTGCGGGTGTCGGGTCCATTGCGTGGCAACGAGAGAAGCTCCGAGTAGTTCCCGATTTGTGACGCGGGTTTAAGGGACACCTTTCGAATGTACATTAACACTCACCTTAACCACTCGTGCTTCTCTCCCTGCCTATCCAAATCTGGTATGAACCTGCTAGTGCAGCTTTGGGGGCTCGTTCTAGTATAGCGGCTTATAGCAGTTTTAGATAGACCGAGGTCTTTGAGCATGCTATGGAGATATTTTGCTGGTATACCTCTCGCTCCCATTTCTACGGCATATAGACGAACTCTATAGCCGTATTTAGTCAACTTTTTGAATAAGTCGTGATACCTATCCAGATAGAGCCACGCTGAAGCTATTATTGGTTTCAGTATGAATAGGTCCACTCGTCCGGAGTAGCACCACCCTCTCACATAAAATCGATGTGAAGTAACAGAGCTTGCATTATTGCGTTTCTTTCGGTCAGTGTAATCACTGGAAACACATCTCCCCTCCTCTCTACTCTCCCCTCTCCTCTCCTCTCCCCTCACCTCTCCGAGGGAGAGGTCCTCTCCCTTCTCCCAAACACAGGCTGACAACGCACTTGCGACTCCTCTGGAGTTGCTAGTGTCTATGGACGGTGGTGATCGCTTAACAACAGGAGACCCGCCTATTCGTTTGCCTCCTATACGACATAAAAAATAAAACATGTTCTGTGTTGAATTTGTGTGCTTGTATAAAAAAAAAAGTATATCGAAGAAAAGTGAAAATAGTGAATTCAGGACATTTACTAAACAACAATATATATATTAATACGTGACGCATAATCTTTGTACCCCTTTTTGCCGAATTTCCGTGGACAAGTGAACTTGAAATTTGACATAGTTAAAGATTATATGGCGGAGAAGTGCAAAAAGCTGTTTATTTTATATAAAATACATTAGAAGTACATGAAATTAATTAAAATATGCACTACTTACACTACTGCTTGAATTTTACACAACATATACACACATGTAAATAAAAAAGATTTTTTTTTTCGAAATGAAAACGCTGTTGACCTGGAACGGTTTTTACAGCTTCACCGGACTATAATAAAAAATACATTTTAACAGGGCCGTCAACAACGACTTCAAAAAACGTTGCGAATGAGGTTACTATGCTCGACTATATGTATTTTTTAACTCTTACGTTCCAATTTCCAGTTTTCATCCTACATTCAACAATGATATCATAACATATAACTAATATTGTAATGTTTATTATTTTTATGGCGAACTCATTTCAAATGATGATTAAATAAAAAAAGGAGCCAAATAATATTTTGTATAATCAAAATAGGAATTTTGTTCATAAAAGTAATCCATGACTTGACCTCCGCGGTTACAATGTTGCAATTCAACCTCATGTAGCAATAAAAAATAATTTATTTGAAAAGCTAATGATAGTATTAAAAACATCTTTGTCTTGGATTCACCATTTGATTGTATTGTGTATCCATTTCCAAACGCTGATACTGGGCATATCACTATTTCTCATAATAAACAGACTATATTTAATTCAATATCACCCAGAAATACCACCCACCTATGGTGTCGTGTAAAATTAATTGAAAACTGTGTCATGGGTTGCGATAAATTTCCTTATTTTCGTAAAGTTAGGTTTGCCTAAAATTTGAGAATTTTACCACGTAGTTTTTGTTTCAAGTTTATGATTAATTTCAGTTTTCATTTACACATAGATTTGTTTTTAAGTTTAATTAATTAAAGATCATGGCAAATAACTGAGTAGCCATGATTAAAACCTTTCATTATAGAAGACCCTTTGACAAAAGAACCCTAATAAAGTTCAACGCCTCATAAAGCCTGTGTTCAAACTTTAAAGAATCAATTAACTATGGTCGAATGTCGACCACTGGGCGCCAACTAGTAAAAATAAATATTTATAGACCATGTTCCTTAATCTATACTAATATTATAAAGAGGTAAAGTTTGTGAGTTTGTGACGTTGTAGGGAGTAATCTCAGGAAGTACTGGTCCGATTTGAAATATTATTTTAATGTTATACAGCTCATTTATCGAGTTTAGGTTATATATATCATAACGTTACCAATAGGAGCGGAGCACAGAAGAAAAATGTGTCAAAATGAGGATGCTTCCTTCTTTTGAGAACTGCTGCGTGTTAGTGTATCTACTCCACGCGAACGAAGTCGCGGGCAGAGGCTAGTATATTATATATTGAAATAAAACCTTTCTACGTAATTGATATGAATGAGTGACTGGGTTGGAAGGAAACTAATAGAAAGATATAACGCATGAATACTACGTAACAGTTTATTATAATTGATCATTCATTAATAGATTGCATTAATTTATTGTGAAATTTCAATGATATTTATATTTCCAATATAATTGTGAAACTTAGAGAAGATTGATTCTTTCGACTTTGAATTTGTTGCGCTGTCACAACGCCGCTAGATGACAAGTTACCTAATACAATTTTAGAAATTATCATGACTGTGCTTCCATTTTCTGCTCTCTGTGTCCAAACTTCGGTCAAGAACAGGATCACCGTCAGAAATAGCGTCAAGGAAACCTAAAAAAAACACAATTTTTATGTTTCGGTGTATAAGAGTTATTTTTAGTTGTCAAGGAAGACATATACCTCATTACAACGATATGAGGTCATTTACATTATTAACTCTATTTCTCGCCATCGTACAGTAGTATTACTGCTTGATATAAATAATACTACAGGGTTAGAGCGGAACAAATAGCCTTAGGTCCCAAGTTTTCAAGAAAAACTCAGTCTAAAAAAAGAAGGAAAATAAGGTTCTTTTTTATATACAAATTTTCTTCCAAAATCGGTTTTAATTTTTTTCTAATACTGTTTTTGTTATAGAGTCTGTTATAGTCACAGTTTCTTTTTCCATTTCTTCTTTTATTTTTGAAAGTAGAAGTTGCATTTGTTTGTCCATTTTTTAAATTTAATATAGACCAAAAGTTTTAATTTACTACTAATTTATTTATTAATATGGTAACACTTTAAAAAATTTAGTAGAAACTTATTTATTTATATAGTAACACTGAGTTACGGCCGTTGGGTGAAACAAAACGTTTTTTTTTTCTTTTCGTTGTTGGTAGCACTGTCAAATGTCAAAATCAAATCTTATGCACTGGTAATATGTTTTGCACTATACTCTAATCCGAAACCGTATACACACGCGTTATTATCAGTTCTTGATTGTTGAACTCACTGGTATAGTTTGGATTTTACAAAATTTTAGTAAGTTATTTTATTTGTTTCTTCGGAGCGTAGTTTGTGACGTTCGAACAATATCACGGCGGAACCGGAAAAAAAGTACTACTAAAAGATTCTACTGCTTAGTACTATTAAAAGACTCTTTATCAAAAAATTGTAACCCTCATCAGCGCTTTTTGTTACCACATAGTTGATTTAAAATTTTCAAAAACCAGCAGTATATATCAGTAACAGAGAAACTAGATCAGGCTTAAAACTTGAGGAATTTATAGAATTTTAAAACAAAGAAATGAATTAAATAAACGAAAGGTAAACTCATTTCTTAAAACTCGATTTAAAGTTTAAAATTACAAAATAATTTTTTTTCTATAAATGTCCTAGAAAATCTAAATTATCAAAAAAGATCAAATTTCAACCATTTTATTTAAAGCCAGGTTCAAAAAAATTTTTTTTTTATTCTGGTCGGTTTCTGAACATAACATATTTTTATAATCTGGTAACAGAGTCTATCATTGGAACATTGTTCATGACGTTATGTTATTATTGTATTTTGAGAATAAATTTTATTATCAAGAAAATCTTGATATTTAATTGACAATATCAAACAGTTTCTATTCGATACCTTGTGAACAAGTTAAAAAAAAAATCAAAATTTAATATGATTGATTATTTTGAAGGGTACTAAAATATAATAAAATTAATAATATAAAAAAAAACAACCTGCCCGATTTGGAGTGGATCGCCCCAAACACACAGATTTATGGGTAACTTAGCTTAAAATTAGAAAATAAATTTATAATATGGAGTGGATATAAAGTTCGCTAATTTCGGATATAATAAATAAAAAAAAAATCAAATAATTACACAAAAACGTCTAACTTATCAATAGAAATTAATCGTCACAAAATGCTCATTAGTTGCTGTTTATAAGACTTCGTTCGCGTGGAATAGTTACTTTGGGCTAACGCTAACATGTGGCGGAAGCTTTCAAGAGGAAAAAAAGCCCCGTTTTTTAAACATTTTTCATCGATGCTCCGCTCCTATTAGTCTTAGCACGACGATATATAGCATATAACCATTCTCGATGAATGAGCTATAGAATACTGAAAGAATGATTCAAATCGGACTAATAGTTCCTGAGATTACCCCCTACAACGTAACAACATCACAACATCACAACGTCACAAACTCATAAACTTTACCTCTTTATAATATTAATATAGTAGTGACTATGTAATTATCAAGTAATATTAAGAACCACTCCATGTTTTTTTTACAATATCATTAATTGTTTTGTTGATAACTTAATTCTTATTTAATTTTTTTTTTTTTTTGTGTTACAAACCAGTGAACTTTACATTTCTATAACACGAACACAAAGCCGTTCATACTCTTGGTGAATGGTTTCGTCGATGGCGCATAGAAGTTAATCCCGATAAGAGTGCCGCAATACTCTTCAATCCCACGAAACGCGTTAATAAATTTGAGCCCATCAGGCTATACGGAATCGATATCACTTGGGCCGAAGAGGTCAAATATCTCGGTGTCACATTAGATAAACATTTAAAGTTCAATTCACATATAGACAGAGTGCGAAACAAAGCCGCTATGGTCTTGGGTCGCCTCCATCCGTTGCTTTGTCATAAGAGTAAGATGTCCCTCAGACACAAGCTCACTTTGTATAAGACGTGTATCCGTCCCGTGATGACATATAGCTGCCCCGTTTTTGCGCATATGTCCAAAGATAACTTTCATAAGCTGCAGGTTCTCCAAAATCGTGTTTTACGTAAAGTGACCGGTGCTCCGTGGTTACATCCCGAGAGTCGATCTCCATAGAGACCTAGAGATCCCTTCTATCTGGGCATACGTAAAATCACTTACGATTAGTTATTTTGAAAAAGCCGTGAATCATCCCAGTCCGTTAGTGGTATCCGCCGCAAACTATGAACCCGTACCTAACGCTGCGCGTTATAAAAGACGCCCGCGATGCATTTTTACCGACCCTCCTGATTTAATCACGTCAGCGAACGATCAGTACCAGCCTGTCCCTCAAAACAGAGCGTGCTCACGCCCACGCCCGCGTAACCATAGATCACGCCGCCGTGGTCTGGGGGTTAATTTCGCTCCCGCACACCCGATTAGGCCTCCCACGGCAGCGGCTCAAGCCTAGGTTCGATCCCTCGGTAGGGAGCCCTTGAGTGCGTTGCTTGCGCGATACGGTGACACACAAATATACATCACTGCTACAACACTACACGATCACCCCCACACACGTGCACGCCTACACGCTTACACATGAAAGTGGAAGGGTTTACTTTTTTCCCTCATCGAACTGAAAAACTCTCAATTTTCCGATAATAAATATATGGAGGAGTTGTTGAGGCGTGTATGCTTGGTACACATATACGGTTCAACAACTCATACATATATGAATAGTTAGCTAGGTTAACTAAGATAGGTCGCGATTTTGCATGCAATAGGCAACAGCCAAGCCGAGGTGTGCCGTGCACTCTTGAGCTGGTTGCCAAAATAAAATCGGCTGAGTGCCTTAAGCGCTCGTCTTAGTAGTCCGGTGAAGCTGTAAAGACCTTGCTGGGTCAATAGCGTAGACATTTCGAAAAAAAAAAAAATAACACGAACACAAGAATTTTTAAATAATTTAAAAATAAGTACGATAAATACTTTTTGATTAAATGAAACAACTGTGTACAATAGGATGATTCATAAAAGGCGTCTATATTTTTCTTTTTTCTTAAATACAACGAAAATATTGTTAGAAATGATGCAAAAATCGTGTGAAAGTCACAAAGAAGAAAGATATCCCGCATAGTCAATTTCAATTTCCCATATAATAAACATGGGAAAGCGTCTTTATTGAGTTTAGAATTCTATAACTTTTTAATAATTCATCAATCATTTT
Organism: Antheraea mylitta; assembly: GCA_014332785.1. Lineage (NCBI taxonomy): Eukaryota > Metazoa > Arthropoda > Insecta > Lepidoptera > Saturniidae > Antheraea > Antheraea mylitta. The sequence continues at coordinate 8,386,662 of JACEII010000007.1, read as the reverse complement.
CTTGTATAAAGGTTAATGCTCTACAAAAAAGGTATCTTAATTATATCTTTATATTTTTTTATTTTTTGATAAACTGTCGCGTCTCGAAGTTATTCACCTTTAAAATACAAAATCACATTTTTTTCCAAACTTTTGAAGAAACTATTAGGTTTATCAGAGATATTAACTTAATTTTTCGATAAATACAATTTTTTTTTCAACTAAAAATTATTTGTATCTATTATTTATTGATTTTTTGAAGTTCATAATATTATAAATTTATGCAATTAATATAATCATCACATTTTTTTTAATAAACTTTCATCAAAAAATTAGATAAAAAAGAGAAAACATCACAAATTATGTATTCTAAAATTGAACAACGTCGAAACGCGTCGGTTTAACAAAGAAATATAAAATAGCTTTTTTGTACAGCGTTCAATTTTATTTTAAAAAATTATCTGGTTTACCCTTTTTGATGAACCATTAAAGAGTTATAAATTTTATTAAATCGAAATACGAGTTTTCCATGTTAATCATATCGGAAATTGTAATTTACCATGAGGGATATACTAATATTAATGCCTGACGCTTTCACATGATTATTCTCATCAGTTTCAACAAGTATCTCGATATATTTAAGAGAAATAATTATATTTTTTTCTTAATCAGTCTAGTGTACAAAATCACCAGAAAATAAGGCACAATAAATATTTTTGATTAAAAAAAATTAGTTTGTAAAAAAACTTACCAGATACAATTTCATGTTCGTATTGTTATGTTTCTGATACGACAGTAATTGAACTGAGTGAAAAAAGAATTGAAGTCAACCACTTCAAAAAATCTGTGTTTCCGTCACATTTTATAAGTTTTTATTATTGACAAACCCGAAATACGTGTACGTATAAATGTAGGCAAATAAAACTCACCTGCACATGTGCTACAAAATAAATCCTAGCTCGGTTTTTTAAAAAACATTTTAAAATTAAAATAGACTGTTTAGTTTGCCTCACAAAATTATAATTTTTTCAAATTAAAAATATATAAAAAAAAGATATCTCTCTTATAATTATAATAATAAAATTATATATTTAATTAAAATAAATTATTAAGTTTGCCTCACAAAATTATGATTTTTTACAAAAAAAAAAATATTATAAACATTCGGATTCGAACTGGGGTTACACGTATTTTCGAAGGAACCAATTTCCACCTGAGCTATTTTTGTTTTGACAATAGCGGCGAAATTTACCTTCATATTCTAGTTATATTTTTTCACTTCCTGTGAAATCTTAGTTAAAAAAAGTTTTTTATGAACTAGATCGATTTATCGTCCCCAAAACTACTAAGTTTCACGGAAATAGATGACACCGTTTCTGAGATCCTGAATATACAAATATAAAAATATACAAGGATTGCTCGTTTAAAGGTATAGAATACATATAGATAGATTAGATATTATACGCAGTCTCCGTAAGGCTGGTATAGCATAGCGAAGAGTTTTTTATACAAAATGGATTTACGAGTTGCGTATATATGGCCAAATCAGAAATTATGATCAGGAATTTTGATTTTTTAATTATCATTTTTTTAACTTCGTCGATAGATAGTAATCGAATTTTCGAGAAATACTGAAACAATAATTGTTCGGAGTTATGCAACCGAACTGCCCTTTAGGTGTGTGCAGTGCGTGCACTTTAAAATTTTAGTATTAAGACAATATATTGTATGTATTACTTCAGTTCGCAATCAACCACTCGCTACTCACTACAACTGTCCGGTATTTATCATTAGCGACGGATTATTATAAACCATTTATAACCATCTTTCCTAATAAACCATTTACCATTTAAACCATCTCTTTCTTGATGGTCCTTCGAGCCGGATCTGCATTAATGAAATACTTATGAAAGAATGGTGTTTAAATATATCTGGACCGTTTATATTAACACGAACCACTTTGTACACTCAAACAACATCGGCTATTATTTACAGTTTTATAGTGATTCCACTTAGCAATGAGGTCATCAGGTTCGGGACCGATAAATCGATCTAGCTAGATTTTATTCATATAAAACTTTTTTATTTGAGTTTTCGGGCAATGCAAAAATATAGCTAGAATATAAAAGTAAATTTCGCCGTAGCTGTCAAGACAAAAATAACTCAGATGGAAATCGGTCTAACCCCAGTTCGAATCCGAATTGTCATTCAAAAGAGCAAAAGAGATGTCATTTTTTTGTGAAAAAAAAATCGAATTTCGTGAGGCAAACCTAACAGTTCATTTTAATTTAAAAAAGTTTTTTGAAAAACCGAGCTGGACTCGGTCGTCCAGGTACTGATTCTTGAAATGATACTTTCTTTTCTAATATTAAGGCAGTGGAAGCTTAGGGCAGTAACGATCTCTGCTCAATAAGCCTGTTTGTGCACCCTGTATTAGTTGTCTATACTCAAGTTTTTATCAAATGTTCCAGTATTTTTTTCATTTATTTCCAATTTTTTTTTTTAATTTATACATATGATTAAAATGAAGTGTCTGTATATAATATTATAATGATTTATCTTACTGATTAGGTACGAAAGTATACACACTGCTGATAACAAAAATGCAATTTTTAAATTTTTGTCGATCTGTCTGTATGTCTGTTTGTTTCGAGTAATCTCCGAAACGACCCATTTTGACGAAAATTTCACTGGCAGATAGCTGAAATTACAGGGGTTACTTAGGCTACTTTAACTTAGACTAAGTGTTAACCACGGCTTCGTCCGCAATGCTATCTCCAAAACGGCTTTACCGATTTTCACGAAGCTTCCACCAACAGATAACGGATATTATAACAATTAATTTAGTTTATTTTAATTTAGATTAGCTGTTAACCATAGCTTCACCCACAGTACTATCTTCAAAACGGTTACGCCGATCTTCACGAAACTTTAATTGGTAGATAGCTGAGCTTATAAAAAGTAGTTTAGGTAATTTTAGTTTATACTAGCTGTTAACTGTGGCTTTCTCCAAAGCGGATAGACCGAATTTCACTGGAGGACAGCAAAACTTATAAAAAGTATTTAAGATTATTCTATTTTAGACTAGCCGTTACCCGCGACTTTGTCTGCATGAAATTTAGCAATATTTAAACTTGTTCTGTATTTTTAATTAGATAAATAATTATCAGTTTATTTATTTTATTTTTTTATCGAAGCACGACATAGTGACTGCACTATGCCTGATGTTAAGCATAGTACAATCCAAAAACATCGGTAACCACCGAGAGACAGATTATCCATCGCCGGTCGCCGCTGTCATGCCGGCCATAATGACGAAAGTCACCCGGTACTGGACATGCACAGGCTGATCCCGAAACGCGACGCGCAGAAGCGAGTCATTATGACGGGCTTTTTCGCCATATGCATGGTGGTTGCGACCCAATCGGGCTGTAAAACCCTACCACCCCGCTTTCGCCATTGCCTCGTTCGTTATTCAGCAGGGTACACCACGTGCAGGTGAGGTTGGCTTGGGTGTCTCAAGTCTTAAGATGTTACTCGACACCCCTTACACCCCAATTAAATTATTGTTTACAATTCGACATTATAATTATTAATACCTTTCAAGACAGAAGAGGTCTTCCTAATAAGATTTTATACCATAGAGGTATTATGTAAAGAGTTCCATAATACAATTTCTTACGGAACAGACAAGCGTTTTTGTTTTTGTATAGTGACAAAGTCGTAATTATAATAACAATATATATTAAGTATAATATAGATGTAAATCTTTATAAGAATATTTTAAGTTATTGTTTCATTAGTTCCTTAGACAGTGTAAGTGAGCAAGCACTGAGGTAGCTATATGATGGGTTAAAATTATAAATATGTTGCTGATGGTAAACCTTATTAGGCACGCTGTTAGTATTTATATATCTAATGTATACATTACATGTTACTGTAAGTGACGTGCGTGTCATACTTAGAATTGTTTTTAAAGAGCATTTCTAGAGTTGTACATAAGCCCACAATTTTATAATTCTTTAATACAATTTTTAAAAAATGCGTGCGGGGCTGCGGGTACAGCTAGTTATAAATAAATAACTTCAGACGTTGTGAAGGTAAATACGTCTAACATATGAATCTATTAGTCCTTCTGCCCCACTTCCACTTCTGATTTGTTTATGACTATATCTCTTGAAATAATAATCAGAACGCTAGATGTAAGTCTTTGTCAAAACGAGTCATACGAGCCCAACACATGATACCTGCCGTAAATCGCTGAGGAGTTGCATGTACCGTTTGTGCCAAGTTTTTACTAATATTAGCTGACGGGAAGTGAGTGAAAGTCATATAATCGCTTATAGTGCTAGCATGGTTGCGTTTCGTTCGGTCAGTGAGAGCGCCGGAGGACCACCTCCCCTCCCCTTGCCCCTTTCTCCTTCCTTAAACACATGCTGGCAACGCGATTGTGACTCTCCTGATGTTGCAAGTGTCTATGGACGACGGTGATCACTTAACATCAGGCCACCCGTTAGTTCGGTTTCTCTTATCACATAAAAAAGTTACATAATGAAAATCTAATAAGCGATATCTCACCTCCTTAGGGGTTGAATATTTTCTTCAAATTTATATGGAATCGTCCCTGTATATAGTCAAATAAATAAGAATCATTGAAATTGGTTCATAATCGATTAAGATATCGGTTACCAAAACATAAACAAAAGAAAATACATACAACCGAAAATAGCAACTACTTCCTTTTTCGAAATTGGTTAAAAACTGTGTATAATGAAAAGATGAACCAGATCGAGTTTCTTGTCAGTTCTTCTAATCGACTTTTTTATATCATATAGGAGACAAACGAACATACGGGTCACCTGTTGTTAAGCGATCACCACCGCCCATAAACACTAGCAGCCCCAGAGGAGTCACAAGTGCGTTGCCAGCCTGTGTTTGGGGGAATGGAGAGAAAGGAAAAGGGGAAAAGAGAGGAGAGGAGAGGGGAAGGGATGGGTGATGGGTCTCCGGCGATCTCACTGATCGAACGAAACGCAACAATGCAAGCACTGTTAGATTATTTTGGTTTTCTGTGAGAGGGTGGTGCTACCCCGGACGAGCCAACCCATTCATGCTGAAACCAATAATAGCTTCAGCGTAGCTCTACCACCTACTAGACTGGACTGACTGGATTATTTTCAGGACCGCTGGAAGATTTGATGTTCATAAACGCCTTCTGAGGATCTTAATTAAATACATTTTTGATTTTGTATTTGAGTTCATCCTTATGCATGACATTAGTAAGTAAAGAGTGATAAATTAAATAAAAACACGCTTAAACATTATTTAAATTGGTTTAATTTGTAATATCACAAAATGCCTTTGTGATGTATATTTTCTATGTAGTCAGTTAAATTCTCATATAATTTGAACCAGATGCAATGTCATACTATGTTAAATGGTCTGCTTGATGTTCTGCCCTAGAAAATAAAATCCAGACATTATTTACATGAAGGTGAAACTGTAAATCTCTATCCAGGAAATCACTCAAATACACAAACAATCTTCAAAATTAATAGTGTCATTTAGTAGTTCTGTGACAAACACGTGCAGAAAAACTTTAAAATTATATATATATATGTATATACCTATATATATATAATTTTATATATAAATATATGTAGCCATATAATAATGTTATTTAAAATCGGAAAGGCTAGAAAAAAGGTGACAAGGAATAAAATTCCAAGGGTAATAATATTTTTTTTTAATTTTTTACAGATTTGCACTTAGCCACAATCTCATCTGATGGTAAGTGACGATGAAGCCAACGATGGATCGCGCTTACCTGCCAAATGTCTATTCACTCTACTCTTAAACACTTAAACAGTTATATGATGACGGGAAGACAGACGCAAATAGAGAATTCCAGACCTTAGCCGTACGTATAATAAATGTGGAAGCAAATCGCTTTGTACGAATTCCAGGAATATCAACTATATAACGGTGGAAACCCTCACAGCGTCTTGCCGTCCTCTGATGTAATGAGGACGGTGAAATTGTATCGTGTAATTCCAGTGCACACTCTCCAAAGTGTAACCTATAAAACACTGAGAGACAAGCCACTTGTCGTCGATGCTCTAGATTGATCATTCTTGTCTCCCAGAGCGCGTCATCACCGACAAGCCGACGAGCACGACGTTCAATGGAGTCAAAGAGCGGCTAGCTGACATTTGGCTGATCCATCCTATAGGTGACAGCAATATTCCACACAAGAGCGTACTTGGGCTTGATACAAGCTAAGAAACTGTTCCGGTGTGACATATCGCCTAACCTTAAAGAGGATCCCAAGTTACCTTTTTTGTTTTTGTTTTTTGTGCTGTTTTTTGCTTTTTGTTCAATCGAACGTCCGAAGTTGAGATCTGATGTTAGCTGGATCCCAAGTAGCTCAAGGTTGTCCGTAACTTGTAGAGAAACACCTTGGAAAGTAGGAGTCAAGCTGAACGGACTCCGTTTTGTAGAGAAAAGACACGCCTGTTTTTTTTTTCGGGGTTAAACTTAACCAGGTTTGAATCACCCCAATCAGCAACAAACCTAAGGTTCTTATTTAACTTTTCGATCATGGCCTCTCTCATTATGGATCTCCGGCAAGCTGGCCCTAGGACTGGACATATACCTCTCTGAGACAGTGCTGTCATCCGTATACCCAAAGATACCGGGTATAAGCAGATCATAATAATAAAATAATAAAAATAATAATATATTGTAGCTTTCACCATGACTGGCAAAATACAACGGGTAGTTGGAACTACTGTGAATACCCCGAAACCGCGAACACTAAAGACATCTGAAAATATAGTCGTTGGGAACTTTTAACTCTGGTTACGACATAATCGTATCTGATGTTAGATAGAGATATGCTATAAGATAGTAAACAAGGTAAGCCTGGGCTGGACGGGACAGACTAAATAACTAAAAGTACATGTAAATAAAAGACTAAATGTACGTAAAGCGTATGAGTTAGCGTTTGACGATTATCTCACCTTAACTGCACAGACCCATGTGGTGGAGTTGCATTGTGCCGATGCTACTCCCACAGTTTGTCAGGGGCGGTCTACGGTCTACACCTACTTCCCTTAAGGGGAGTCCCCTCGGGGGGGGGGGGGGTTCTCAACACCGGAACACACCAACCGGTACTTGGTAATAGATTTTCATCTAAAGCGAGGTAGCTGATCAGGTGAACTTAGAAATATTCCTAGAGACATGCTAAGGTTTCATCAGTGTTTTTCCGTCGCTGAAAGCTCCATTTCATTCTTCACAAGGATAAATTTTCACTAAGACAATCTCTCTAGTCGTTCTGAATAGTACTTGCTCCCTTCATAAAGAATGGAAGATTTGGCATGAAATATCAGTTGTTTGATCAACTATGTAGCAATTACTAAGTTCTTCCCAAAACTTTTGTAAAATAATACGAACCAATAATGTACTTACATTTAGTTCTAGGTTCTAGGTATTTTCACCAAATTTATTTGCGTTGGCAGCGAACCGTAACTTATGACGCTTATATTCATTCCGTCTTCAAATTGAAGTTCTTCGCCAAACGATCCTTCTTGTAGATGTCCATCAAAGGGTGATGCATCATAGTCTGTAAAATATAACTTTGTGTTTAAAGTGCTTCTTAAGAGCCGTGGTTTCTGCCAAGCATACATATATTTGAGGATCCTTGAGTCATCGATGTTATGGCTTAGTTTTGAAATAATGCCATATGTCATAGGAGGCAAAGAGCAGGTGAGTTACTTGATGTTAAGTGATCACCGCCGCCCATAGATACTTGCAAAATGGCAAATTTTGAGTTGGCATTCCCTAATATTAATGTATTTTTTAGATGGTAGAGTCACGCTGAAACTATTCCTGGTTTTAGCATGTATGGGACGGCTTGTTCGGGGTAGTACCACCCGATTCACAGAAAACTGACGTAAAGTAATATTGCTTGTATTGTTGCGTTTCGTTCTGTTAATGAGAGCGCCGGAGACCCATGGCTCTCCCCATTGAACATAGAAGTATATTTTTAAATCTGACCAGTAGTTCCGGAGATTATCGCGTTCAACCACACAAACAAACCCCCTACCTTTATAATATCAGAATAGATGAAGCTATCATGATAATTCTGTCTAAATGAGCACCACAGCTTAAAGCAAATTTACTGAAATTTATTTCATACTTTTGTCGTGATGCACGGACAACGGTAGACATTTTATCTATGTAGATATTCATTATTTCCTAGCTTATTTCCGCTATCAAAAGAAATACTAGATGTTTCTACGTATCATGTGATAGACAAGGCTGTTTAACTTAAGTATAACAGATTTGTAGCCTGAAAAGCGATACAAGAAGTTTGCAATTTCAATAAAAGTATTGCTTAAACCTGAATACTTCTATCACATACCCCCCAACAATTGAATTATTTATCATCGCTTACCCTCAATCGGGATCGAGATCTGTAACAAATATAACACACCTTTATAAAAACAATTCTTACAGTTTATTTTATGATTTTTCCTTTTTTTATATATTATTGGTGGCCAACGATCAGGCGGGTCACCCGATGGTAAGTGATCACCGATGTCCATAGACACTAGCAATACCAGGGGAGTACTAGTGCGTAAGATATCTATTTATTATCCTCCCTTTAACAAGGAGCAACTAATTCTATCTTTTACTTTTTATTAAGAATATAGCTTCAGCCCATGCTTTGTCCGCGTGGAATAATTAATTTGAGCTAACCCTAACAGAGGAAGCTCTCCAAAGGGGAAAAACGCCCCGATTTTGAAACATTCTTCATTGGTGCTCTGCTCCTGTTGGTCTTAGGATGATGATATATAGTAGTAGCCTTCCTCGATAAATAATCTATTTAGCACTGCAATATTTTTTTTAATTCGGACAAGTAGTACCTGAGATTAGCTCGTTCAACCAAACAAGCAAACCCTTCAGCTTTGTAATATTAGTGTAGATAATTTGTTATTTCCGTCGTTATTTTCATTGACACAGACATTAACAAAGACCAATATAGTTTAAATACTAGAAACAATAACAAGTTTGTCATTCAATGTTTCAAGACCGCTTAGATCACTAACATTTTTTGACTAATAGGGTTAGGTTTTATAACGTCTCAAAAACACATTACCTATTTTCTGGATAGGCAGTTCAAACACCATGTCAAGCGGGATTTAATGGCTAAACGCTATTATAGAGTGGATTAATATGGTTACGTCAGGTGAAGCTGTTAAGACCTTGCTGGGTACCAATAGCGTAGACATTTCGAAAAAAAAAAAAAAACGTCAGGAAATGAAACCCTCTTTGTGCATTCACTAAATACGTATGTAATAATCTATCTTTTTGTAAGTTGTACAGCTACGTTGAAGCTATAACTGGTTTCATCATGAATGAGTCGGCTCGCCCGGGGTAGTACCACCCTCTCATAGAAAACCGACGTAAAGTTATAGTGCGTGCATTGTTGCGTTTCGTTCGGTCAGTGAGAGCGCCAGAGGTCCACCTTCCCTCTCTTTCCTCTTCCCTTCCTCCTTCTCCACCCTTCCCCCTGCCTCCAAACACAGGCTGGCAACGCATTTGCAACTCCCCTGGTGTTGCTAGCGTCTATGGACGACGGTGATTACTTAACACCAGGTGATCCGTTTCTTCATTTGACTCCTATGACATAAAAAAAATCTTTATAAAAATGTGTATCATGGAAAGATGAACCCGGAGCTAGTTTTTTGTCGGTTCTTCTCGATTAGTGGTTGTTTTAGGAGCCGGCGGAAGCTTTACAGTTCATAAGTGCCTCCTCAGGGCCAATTGAATTTAATAATGATGTATTTTTCCTGTATTATTATTGAGGGTTTGTTCAAAGAGAACACGCAACCTTCATCCATACTACAAACAATCATAACTAATAAAACCTTATAAATACAAAAAAATTAATATAATACACAGAATATTACAATATATTTCTTGCTTTTACACCGACGTCCACATATTTTTTGACATCGGAATTGTCTCTTTTTTTTTATAGTAGCACGACAAAGTGACTGCACTGTGCCTGATGGTAAGCACAGTGCAATCCAAAAACAAAGGCGACTGTCGAGAGATACGTCATCCTTCGTCGGTCGTCGCTGTCATGCCGGCCTGCGTAAATGCCTCTTCAAGTTACGCTTGAAGGACCCCATATTATAGGAAGGAGGGAACACACTAGCCGGGACACTGTTCCACAGCTTCACAGTACGACAAAGATAGGATGTTGTGAACTTTTTAGTTCGTGCCCAGATAGGATTTACCGTAAAACTGTGGCTCCGTAGACCAGCGCGCGTGGTTCGATTGTGAAAAGGAGAGGAAGGGATTAAATTGAACAACTCTGCAGAACACTCGCCATGATACAGACGGTAGAACACGCTCAGTGAGGCAATATCCCTGCGCAGTTGAAGTGGCTCTATAAACTCTGTAATGTCTGCATCATTAACAATGCGGACAGCCCGTCTCTGCAACCTGTCCAAGGCATCCAGTAGGTACTTGGCGGAACTGTCCCAAAGGTGCGAACAGTATTCCACGCAAGGCCGAACTTATGCTTTATAAAGAAGATATAGCTGTTCAGGCGTGAAGAACCTTCGCACCTTGTTCAGAATTCCGAATCTCCGAGATGCAGTGGAGATTACGCTCCCGATGTAGTCCCTGGGATTAAGGTTGCTGCGAATATCTACACCCAAGATATTAAGACACTTTGGCTTGAAAGTTTTCTTAAAGCGAGTAGCCGGGGTAGTGAAAATAAGATGTGTCGGCCGGACGGCGAATCTGTGTTTCCGTCAAGAAGAGCATTTCAAGCTGAACCGTCTGGAGATGTTGATGAACGGCATTTAAATTAGAATGAAGTCCGCGAATGTTAATGAACTCCATTGTAAAAGCGGTGTAGGGATTGTGCACCGCTGTTGAACCCATACTCGATGTCTGCGCTGTCATATTCTTTTTTAAAGTAACTAGAAGAGCGAACGGCCTTCATTGGAGACCAGAAGTGACCAATGTTAATCGCCGGCTCTTAGGCGGTGAACTATCGCAGAATCCCATTGGTACCCGAGCCACGGCGAAAGTCGTCCGGTAAATTGGATATATACCAGCTGATCCCGAAACGCGACGCGAAAAATTACGCGCACTATTACGGGTTTTTCCACTATGTGTATGGTGGTCGCGACCCAGTCGGGCTTTAGAGCCCTACCACCCCACTATCGCCATTGCCTCGCTCGTTGCTCAGCAGGGTGCACCACGTGCAGGTTAGATTGGCTTGGGTGTCTCAGGTCTTTAGATGTTATATGACACCCCTTACACGCCCATACGACACCCCTCATACCCCATATGACACCCCTTACACCCTATACGACACCCCTTACACCCCAATACGACACCCCTTACACCCCACCCCACCTTTTCTTCACGTCGGTGAATATTTGAAGAAATTTCATAGATTTTAAATTACGCACAATAAACAAAGCTGTTTGCGTGAAGATTCTTATTCTATCTTATTTAATGATCTATAAATACTAAGATAGGTACCGTTTGTTAGTAATCCACATATTAATTATCAAATATAGATAGTTACAATGCACGCGGCGACACATATAAAATTATACTAAATACGTATGTAGTTACTTACCGCAAAATATAATGTAGTCGTTAATACAAGAGCAGTTACTAAGTAAGACATGTTGTTTGAAAAGTTACTTTATAAATTATTGAAGAGATTATGATTTTCGGCTTATATACTTTTTGCATTATTTAAACAGATGTTTCAACGTTTACCGTAGTATAGATAATGAACCTTAATTAATTCGTATTAACTTACATAATATGTCATTCCATTTTAGTCAGGAATTCGGTAGTTTAATTCTCCCCTTCCAATATATCCTTGAGAATTGGATTTACGTCCGCAAAAACATAGCTAATCGGAATTTAGTAAAAGACCGACGTAATTAAAATATTAGAAATAATAAACTGGTCGCGCCATGTTTTAGACAGACTAAGACCAAACATAGTTTTTTAGGAAATGGTGTTAGATTTTGACAAAGACCCAAGACACATTACCGACTTGCCAGATAATAAGTTCAAGTGTTATGTTAAGCGAGTCTTCAATCTTTTTGTTTCGAACTTACTATGTTTTTGGCCTTGTAAGCCACCGGACTATTAGAGTCTTAATTCATAAAGGTTATTACAGGGTGGATCAATATGTGAATGACGGCACGTCTGGAAGTGAGGCCTCTCTCTGTGCATCCAACAAGAACGAATGTTACCTTATATGTTTACTGTGTAGTAATTAAATAAAAAAAAATCTATGAAAAAGATAAACCAGATCGAGTTTTTTGCCGGTTCTTCTCGATGACTGGTTGGTATTCCGAACCAGTGGTAATTTTGACGTTCATAGGTGCCTTTTCGAGGCCTAAATTGAATAAAGAGTATTTATTTTGTTATCGATTTTTTAAGGAATGTCAATTTTCTTCTGACCTAATTGTTTATTAGAACATCCGAAAACAGAAATAAAATCGCTTCTCAAAGCTTCAAAAAGAAGAATTAAATATAATATTTTATAATGGTTTCTCTAAATATATTTCATTTATTTTCAGAAATCCACAAAAGAATACTAGTTATAAGACTTAAAATAAATTACAATAGGAACTAAAAATGACCCATCGTTTGTAACAACGCTATACAGTAGGGTTATAATAAATATGCCTCGACTGGGTGCTCCGCGACGCACTCCCGTATGGTGGCCCTCAAGAAGACCGAGGCCATACTTTTTCATGGGCTTCGGCGGGGGTCACCTCCTGGGACCCACATAATGGTGTAGGGCACCCGTATTAGGGTGGGGGGCCAAATAAAATACTTGGGCCTCACCCTGGACGGACGCTGGCGGTTCGGGCCCCATTTTGAGGGGCTCCGGCCGCCAATTGTTCGGGTGGCGGCGACACTCGGCCGATTGCTTCCCAATATTGGGGGGCCGTGTGCCGGTTGCCGTCGACTTTTTATGGGAGTCGTGCGGGCGATGGCCACTTACGGGGCACCAGTCTGGGCAGATGCCCTCGGTGCCGCCAATATGCGCGCGCTGCGTAGAGCGCAGTGTACGGTAGCACTGAGGGCCATCCGGGCGTACCGGACGGTGTCCTCGGCAGCGTCCTTTAGGCTCGCCGGCTCCCTCCCCTAGGAGCTGGAAGCTGGAGTTCTAGCCGCTGTGTACGAATTCGCCGTGTGAGGAAGCGTAGTGGGGAGCCTCTGGCTCCCAGGAAGATAGAGGCCAAGAAGCGGGAATATAGGAAGGGAGCGCTGGAAAGGTGGATGCTGGACCTGGCGGTCGCGCGCTTCGGGTCTTACACTGTTGACGCTGTCCCCCGATCCTACGGGAATGGGGCTCCCTGATGTTCAGGCTGTTGCAGGTACTGACCAGATACGGTTGTTTAGGGTGGTACCTGCACCGGATCGCTCACAGCGAGCCGACCGCCGCCTGTTATGAGTGCGACGCTGACAAAGATACCGCGCAGCATATTCTGTCTGAGTGTGTTCAATGGGAGGGAGAGCGCCGCACTCTGCAAGCGGTAGTGGGGGGCATTGGCCTCCTTTTGCAAGGAAGTCATCTCGCAAAAGAAAGTGGCGGAGAGGGCCCACGAGGTAGACCCTCTAAGTGACCCTCTCCGCCAACGTAGGACAGGCGGGAGGAGGCAGCGCTTTGCCTAACTCCTCCTGCCACCGTAGCCGGACCTGAGAGACGACGAGACGAGGGGCGGCAGGTGGTGTGTACCCAGTTTACCTCTCTATAGGACGATCGGGCGTACCGTTGGGGCAACTCTACAAGGGGAATAGCGTAGACCGATCCCTTGCCGCCCCAACAACACGGTCTGCCCGTACACCGTGGGGTTTTAGTCCATGACAGTCGGACATAACCCACCCTCTCCCCCGGGAGGGTTTAAAAACATGGAATTCTTTTCCAAAAGTAGTCATTTGTTTATTGATTAGTGTTACATTTTCATCGCATTTCAATTTTTTTTGTCATCATGGCTACGTTAAAAATTCGAATAATTATGGAATATGGGTATCGTCGTGGCAGCAACGCGTCCCAAGCAGCACGCAACATCAATACGTTTACGGAGCTAACACTACAAACTAACGCACCACCTGGTATTGGTTTGCTGGCTTCTGATCTGAAAAATGAACCTCGCGGTAGTCCGAAGACTTTGGTCGACCATAACGAATTAAAGGCGATTGTGGAAGCTGATGATACACAATCTACGGCTGAATTAGCAGCAGCTTTCGACGTTAGCGTCAAAAATATTTGTCCATTTGCGTCAAAATTGGCAAGGTAAAAAAGCTTGACAAATGGGTGCACCACGAACTCAATGATCACCAGCGCAAAGTACGCATCGAGACGTGGCTTGCACTGCTCAACAGACACACAATGAAGGAATTTTTAACCTACGACGAAAAACGGATTCTGTTTGATAACTGCAAGCGTTCAGGAAGTAGTTTGGATCCTGGTTCAGCACCAGACCCACAAACAATGTCCTAAACGAAAACTTACCCCTATAAAAGTGATGGTCACTGTTTGGTGGTCTAGCGCCGGTGTGATTCATCACAGCTTCTTACCAAACGGAGTGAGCATTACTGCAGATGTGTACTGTGAAGAACTGAACGCAATGATGGAGAAGCTGGCACATCTCCAACCAGCATTGGTCAATCGCGCGTCTCCGCTGCTCCTACACGACAACGCGCGACCTCATACTTCACAGCAGACTGTCTCCAAGTTGCAAGAACTGGGGTTGGAAGTTCTCCGTTATCCGCCCTACTCACCAGACCTTGCGCCTACAGAATACTACTTTTTCCAGAATTTGGATAAATCCTTAGCGGGAAAAAAATTTAATACCCGAGAGGCAGTACAAAATGCCTTTGAAGAATTTGGTGCCTCCCGTTCGGCAGATTTCTTTAAGAAAGGCATCAATAAACTGCCATTGAGTTGGCAAAGATGCATTGATTGCATGGATGGTTACTTCGATTTATACAAATAAAAAATACATGAAAAAAATTCATTTAAATTTTTACATACAAAACAGCAATTTCATAGGTAAAGACCTAATATCTTCTATTCTGCAGATTCTTGGTCTACACCTTTTTTGCTTTTGTGTAATATTTTGTACCAATCCAAAATCGTATCCGTCAGCAACTTTTTTATATTTACTTATTTAATTTTATTTCACAACTATTTTAGGATAATTGATTTTTTTATAGTGGTTGCGTTTTGATCCTTAATGGCTATCCTTAAGTTGTAATCCCATAATATACCGCGCCGGAGCGTCCACGGTCCGAAGAATGAACCTACTAACCGCGTCGTCAGTCATGTCGGTATAGTAGACGCAGATGTCGGTGTGTCAGTCTAAAGCTATTATCAGCCCAATAATGACTAGCCAGTCAAATAAAAAGTCAGAGTAGAGTTCTATTCTGGTCACTGCATCGGATGTGACAAAAAGTGTAACTATTGTGATCGTGAAATCTTCTGATGCAAATCTATCTATCTAATACCTTAAAACGAGCAATTCTTGTATATTTTTATATTGTCATATATTCAGGATCTCGGATATGGCGCCAGCGATTTCCGTAAAAGTTAGTATGTAGGTGGTTTCGGGGACGATAAATCGATCTAGCTAGATTTAATTCATTGTCATCTTTTTTATCTGAGTTTTCAGGCAATGAAAAAACATAGCTAGAATATAAAGGTAAATTGCAACGCTGCTGTAAAACAAAAATAGCTCAGATGGAAATCGGCTGCTTCGAAAATCCGTCTAACCCCAGTTCAAATCCGAGTGACAGCAAAAGAGATGTCTTTTTTATTTTTTGTTAAAAAAGATGCTAAGTTTGTGAGGCAAACCTAACAGTTTAATTTAAAATGATTTTTAAAGAACCGAGCTAGGCTCGGTTGTCCAGGTACTGTTATTTAATCTTTCTGTGGGAATAGAATAATATAGTTAAAGAGGTAGTAACGTTGTAGAGAGAAAAACTAATAGAGCACTTGGTCACATTATTGACTCTTTCATCATTAAATGGAATCTATGCTGAGGAAGATATAAAGAACGATAGAGAAATCATTGTTTTTTTTTGCATCTGTCAATCAAGCAATCAAAATTGTATGATTCACAATGGTATATATGTATGAATAGCTTAGAATAGTTTAACTATGTTAGATCCGGAGTTTCGGTAACAGCCCGAGCCGAGGTGTGCGTGCACCCTTGAGCTAGTTGCCTAAATAAAATCTGCAGAGTGCCTTAAATGCTCGCCTTAGTAGTCCTGTGAAGCTGTAAAGACTTTGTAGGTCGATAGCGTTGTCAGTTCGAAAATTAATAATGTTTTTTTGTCTTTATCGCTGTAACTATTGTGCAACAACTTGTAAGCACCTCATTGTCAAAAAAATTGTGATTGAAATTCTTTTATCAAACTTATTCTAGGAACTATATCATACTAGCTTTTGGTCGCGACTTCGTTCGGGTGGAATAGTTACTAGAGGCTAACGCTTATACGCCGTAGATGCTCTCAAGAGTTAAAAAACACCGAATTTTAAGTATTATTCATTGGTGTTCCGCTCCTATTGGTCTTAGCGTGATGATATATAGCTTATAACCATCCTCGATAAATGAGCTATGTAACACTGAAAGATTTTCAAATCGGAGCAGTAGTTACTAATATTATCCCCTACAACGTCACAATTTCACAAACTTTACCTCTTTATAATATTAGTATGGATTATAGTAGGTATGTAGTAACACAATAACACGACTCCAGTGAGAATATTAATTGAAAAGCTGATTAAACAGTTCAAAGTCTTTATTTGGTTTTGGTCACATAATTATTAAAAACAAATAGATATGGTTCCATTATATTACGTTTCCTTGAAATTTGTGAATTCTATGTATTTTATAAATAATTGTCGACAGGAGAGCGTTTTGTACTTTGTTTGCTATTTGGGATGAATCTTTTTTTCCTCGATCTGACTACGCTATTGTCCCAGCAAGGTCTTAACAGCTTCACCGCACTACATCATCACTTCATGTAATCCTCTATTTATGCTTACTTTGTTGCTTTTCTTGTAAAATGTTGTAGTTAGTTATTGTAGATGGTAGAGTCATGCTGAAGCTATAACTGGTGTCAGCATAAATGGGTCACACCCACGTGAAGTAACAGTGCATTGTTGCGTTTCGTTCTCTCAGTGAGAGCCCCGTTGGCCCACCTTCCCTCTCTTCACCTTCCCCTACCCCCTTTCTCACAAACACTTTTTTTATATTATATCAGGCAAACGAAGAGGTGGGTCACCTGATGTTAAGTGATCACCACCGTCCATAGACAACACCAGGGGAGTCGCAAGTGTGCTGCCAGCCAGAGAGGGTGGTACTACACCGGACGAGCCGACCCATTCATCCTGAAGCCAGTAATAGCTTCAGCGTGGCTCTACCACCTACAACATACTTTACAGCGGACTGCCAACGCACTTGCGACTCCTCTGGTGTTGTTGGTGTCTATGGAAGGCAGTGATCACTTAACATCAGGTGACCCACCTGTTCGTTTGCCTCCTACAATTTAAAAAAATGGTCACAACTGGCACGACATGAAAAAAGGTTATTTTAATTTTATATTCATTATACTATTATAAATCTCAAGTCATAACGTATGTCCGAAATTATATTATAATATATTATTTTTATTACCGACTAGCTGACCCGTGCAACTTCGTCTTTTAATTGTATTTTCAAAACGCGAAAAAAAATTAATAAAACTTATACCCGATTGCAGCCACAACTACCGTTTCCAATTGTGAATCCAAACTATCCACGGGCTCGCTCAAACATACCCAGATTATATGTTATTTTTTTTATTAGCCTAGAGCCCGTTCATAGCATCATCTACCACGTTCAATTAAGATAAAAACTAACCTACATAAAACTAAATAAACGTCTCAACCACTTACTTGATCATAACTATCTTCAACTTACCTTTTTATAGTCCATTGTTTTGAAGAAAAATATATGAACATCGCGTCGAAGCGTAAACTGTCACTTGCTTGTAACTTTTGTCTAAGAGTACGAAACTGCTGCGAAAACAAATTTTAAATATATTTCCAATATATTTTTATAAATAATCTCTGTACCACTCACAACTTAGTGCCTATCACCTTTTGGTAATTTATCTATGTTGATATGTTTCTATTGTAGATTATTCTACGTTGTTACATTGAATATTTGGCATTAAATTCATAACGTGTATTTGTCACACTTGATACTGGCGAAATTGCCTACATAGCATTGCATACATACCGGAAAGAATCAATCAAGCCAGCTTTATATATTATATTCATCCGAACTACGTCCGAGCTACCTGGCTGCTGAATTCAGCTTTCTGAATAATTCAGCTATTTACTCAATATTTAAAACGATTTATTGCTATAAAAATAATATGTGTGTAGAATAATTTAGCTATGCTATAATTTAGTGCAGTACTGGCTGCACGGTAATGATAGCGATAATTGGAGCAGCGTATGTTATCGACGCATATATTTAAGATGGCGTCTGTCCTAAGTCGTACATTTACGTTTATTGTTGTTTATTGTATATGGTGAAATCCTAATATCAATAATCTATACTATAATAAAACTGTAACAAGTCGAAATCTGTACATTAAATATTTTTTGAAAATTTTAATCAGGGTGACTATGTTATCGATATAGAAGTCAAAAATAATCTTTTTACAATTTTTGTCTGTCTGTCTGTCCCTATGAACACGCATCACTCTGAAAGTACTGAACCAATGTTGACGAAACTTGATATAGTGATTACTAATATTACGAGATTACATCAAATATACTTTTTGTCCCATAAAACGCAAAGGGTTCTCCAGGATAAAGGATCAAAGTCTACAATCTAAACCCGTATTACTCTGAAAGTACTGAACCAATTTTAACGAAACATAACACAGTGATAACTGATGTTACACGGCTACATCCATGATACTTTTTGTCCTATAAAACGGTAGGGGTGCTCCAGGATAACGAAAAATAAAAATTTGTAGTAAACGCAACTAGACTTTTTTGCGACACCTTAGTACAAGAGCCGGCAACGTTGGAAGAACAAGAATTTTAGAATATTGGTTCTTTAATATATCAATATATATTTTTCTGTATCATAGAAGGCAAACAAACAAGTGTGTCACGAGACGTTAAGTGACCACCACCGTCTATAGACACTAGCAATACCAGGGATGTCGCCAACCTGTACATGGGGGAGGGGAGGGTAAGGGGAGAGGAGGGTAAGGGAATGGAAAGGAGGCAAGGGGAAGAGAGGTTGGTCTCCGGCGCTCTCCTGACCGAAGAAAACACTATAATGCAAGCAATGTTATTTCACGTCAGTTTTCTGTGAGAGGGTAGTATTAGCTCGCACGTGACAACCCATTCATGCTGAAACCAGTTACAGCAACAGGGTGGCACTACCATCTATAGAAATTATCAATATATCAATAGACAGAATTTAGGACACTTGGTATCTGGTTAACGTTTTATTTTTAATGCGCCTTTTGATTCAATTAATTTTGATTTATGAATAAGTTTAGGATCTTTTTTTTTCAGCAACTTTTAAACGCAATTAAAGACATAAATTTATCACATTCAGACACATCTTTTTATGAACATTCATACGCCCGCTGATATATTTTATAAATAAAAAGAATTAATTTGAAACCAATTATTTTTTTCCATAGCAAAGTACAAATTTCATTTTATTAAATACTAGTTGACCCGTGCAACTTCGTTTGCACCAAATTGGTTATCACTGGTTTCAATTGTATTTTAAAACGCGAAAAATATTAATAAAACCGGTACCCGATTGCAGCCACAACTACTGCTTCCAATTGTGAATCCAAACGGCTCACTCAAACATATACCCAGTTTATATGTGACTTTTTTTTAATCAGCCTAGAACCTGTTCGTAGCATCATCTACCAGGTTCAATTAAGATAAAAACTAACCTACATAAAACTAAATAAATGTCTCTACAACTTTCTTTACCATAAATATCTTCACTTGTGTTAAAACCTTATTATACTCCATTGTATTCAAGAAAAATATATTAACGCCGCGTCGAAGCGTCAAACATCGCGTCGAAACGTCAATTGTCACTTGCTTGTAACTATTGTCTAAGAGTTAGAAACTCTTGCGAAATCAAAGTTTAAATATATTTCCTATATATTTTTATAAATAATCTCTGTACCACTCACAACATTGCCTCCTATGATACAAAAAAATATATATTGACATATTAAAGAACCAAGTATTCTAAAATTCTTGTTCTTCCAACGTTGCCGGCTCTTGTACTAAGGTGTCGCAAAAAAGTCTAGTTGCGTTAACTACAAATTTTTGTTTTTCGTTATCCTGGAGAACCCCTTGCGTTTTATGGGACAAAAAGTGTCCTGGATATAGCCTTGTAATATTAGTTATCACTGTGTTAAGTTTCGTTAAAATTGGTTCAATACTTTCAGTGTAATACGGGTTTAGAATCTAGACTTTGATCTTTTATCCTGGAGAACCCTTTGCGTTTTATGGAATATTTGATGTAATCTCATAATATTAGTTATCACTATGTCAAGTTTCATCAAGATTGGTTCAGTACTTTCAGAGTTATGCGTGTTCACAGACGGACAAACAAAAATTATAAAAAGATTATTTTTGGCTTCTATATCGATAACATAGTCTACCCTGATTAAAATTTTCAAAAAATATTTAATGTACAGATTTCGACTTGTTACCATTTTATTATAGTATAGATAGATAAACAACACAAAAGTTTCAAAATCAGTAATATTATAAAATCGTACCAGATTATGCCCCCCTCGACAACGGCTCAAGCCTAGGTCCGTTCCCTCAGCGTGGAGACCTTGAGTACGATGCTCGCGCGATACAGTGACACAAAATCTTACATCACTGCAACAACATTACACATATCACCTCCATACACATGCACGCATACACTAAGTGTGTATGAAACATGAAAGTGGAAGGGTTTTGTTTCTTTCCCTTATCGAACTGAAATAGTTGAAATTATCCGGCACGAAATATATATAAGAGTTGTTGAAGTATGTATGATTGGTACACATGTATGGAACAACTCATATAGGTTAGCTCAGATAGGTCGCGAATAGCACGTATCAGGCAACAATCTGTGATGTGCCGTGCACCCTTGAGCAGTTGTTAAATAAAATCGGCTGAGTGCCCTAAGCGCTCGCCGTTGTAATCTGGTGAAGCTGTTTAGACCTTGTCAGGTCAATAGCGTAGTCATTACGAAAAAAAAATCATCATTAATCTTGGCTTCTAAGTTTTAACTATCACAAAATAGTACTAAATGTATAAGAATTTAAATTTTATTTTGGCATTCCAAAAATTGTTTTCAAGTTTTATTTAAACATGACTTCGCGTTAACACGTCCCAATTTTTTTTTAATTATCTCGCTTTAGTGATTCTTATGCTATAATCTTTGCAGCCTATACCATGTTATTTCAAGCTTTATTATATAAATATAACATACTAATTTAGTGTAATAATATAGCCTATATTCTTTCTCATAGCTTCCTCGATAAATGAGCTATTTAACACTCCAAGAATTTTTCAAATCGGACCAGTAGTTTCTGAGATTAGCACGTTCAAGCAAACAAATTCTTCAGCTTTGTTATTACTATTAAAAGTTAAAACATTTTTTTTATTTAAAAAATGTATACACTCATTAACAGATTTTATGTTATAAATGTTTTATTAATATTTTAATGCGAATACGAATTTAATACGAATGTAACTATTTATCTTTTGTAAAAATATATAACACTAACCTCTGCCTGTGACTTCTTCCGCGTGGAATATATATACTTTAGGCTAAAGCTAAAACGCAGCGGAATCTGTCAAGAATAAAAAGAAATCCCAATTTTTAAACATTCTTCAATGGTTTTCCGCTTCTACTGGTCTTAGCATGATGATATACATCCTATATATAACCTTGCTCGATAAATTAGCTATATAATACTGAAATAATTTTTCAAATCGAACGAGTAGTTCCAGAGATTACCCCTACAACGTTACAAACTCACAAACTTTACCTCTTTATAATATTAGTATAGATGAAGAGATAAATCAGATCGAGTTTCTTGCCGGTTCTTCTCGATGACTGGGTTGTTTGTCCAAACCGGTGGTAGCTCTAACGTTCATAAGCGCCTTCTCAAGACCTAAATTGAATAAAGTATTTTGGTTTTGAGTATTTTTTTATTATTATGTACCAAATACGGTTGGTTGACTTTCGAAAATTTGACACTCACTAATCTGAATGTCTCGATGATTAATAAATTTCACAGTCCCTTGAAAAATACTCTATAAAATCAATACTAATCGGTAACTTCGGTAATTTAAGTTAAAGCTATTTTGTTTTCCAACAAGCCCAACACGCAATAAAAATTAAAGTCCGAGATTCCACACTCAGTAAAATTTGCAGTATTGTTAATTTTTATGATGTT
>JACEII010000007.1:8351346-8364086 GCA_014332785.1 Antheraea mylitta | reverse complement strand
ATTCCACACTCAGTAAAATTTGCAGTATTGTTAATTTTTATGATGTTAGCCTCGTTAGACCACTCTACAATATAGGTTCTGTACAAACAAACACGTAGTATTTAAGTCCAAGGTTAAAAAAAAAATCATCTAGAAGCCCAGTGTGCAATATGATGTACATTTAAGTGTTATATATGTTGTTTTTAAAGTTTCGCACCAACTGTAATCTAACCTAACATTGTGATTAATGCCAACTACATATTATAACACAAAGTCTGTCACGCCTGTCTGTCGGTCTGTTGGCGATAAACTCAAAATCTACCGAATAGATTTTCATTAGGGTTTTACGAGTACACAAAGTGATTCAGAAGGAAGGTTTAGGTATAATTTAACAAAGTTTTTTTTTTCACTTTATTTTTGCCAATCAATCTTTTCGATTATTACTGCCATTGTCACGTAGTCAATAATATCACATAGGTCGTGCGATCAATTCAATATTAGGCATCGTGTGAATCCATACTCTAACAAGATTTAGCGGGGTGGTAGGGTTATACAGCCCGACTGGGTCGCAACCACCATGTACATGGCGAAAAAACCCGTCATAGTGACTCGCTTTTGCGCGTCGCGTTTCGGGATCAGCCTGTGCATATCCAGTACCGGGTGACTTTCGTCATTATGGCCGGCATGACAGCGGCGACCGGCGATGGATTATCTGTCTCGCGGTGGTCGCCACTGTTCTTGGATTGTACTATGCTTACCATCAGGCATAGTGCAGTCACTTTGTCGTGCTTCAATAAAAAAAAGGATCCCTTGCTAAAACCTTCCAGGGAGTTTTTGTGGCATCTCAGAATTTCATGCTCCGTGGTATTATTTTCCATTCACTTCACTTATGCCCAATAAACTAACTATATTACGTATAACACCACCAAATTTACAAAATATAGAGTCATATAACACAAGATTATGAATAAAATATAAAATCCACTACATTACAGATTAAAATCCTGCCAAACATTCAATTTGACAAAGTTATTTCTAATATCAACGCGGGACAATGTCCTCCGGGCCCACTAATTATTGATTAGAAAATTATCTAAAAAGGTTCTTGCACTTAATACTTAGAATCACCTAAATGTCCAATTTACATTTAAAAGAACACAAGATAGCTTGGTTTTGAATTCATCTCAATCATTATGGCTGGGTACTCAGGAGGTTATGTTGTTATGGTGTTAAAATTGTCCTCTCTGTGAATGACTGCATACGTCACAGATACAACTTTAACCTTTCACATACAAGGTGAAAAAAAAATTGAGCCATCACGGGACGCTCGGCAGATGTGATACATCGAAATTGTTCGAATAGAACGAAACTCAAATTCTTGAATTCTCAAATTACACTGTAGTTATGTGAGCTCAGTGCGGCAAGACAGATTGCGCAGTCGCTTGCGTATGGCATAGCGTCGCCATGCCAACAATCATGTTTACCTGCGCCTAAATCTTTCTCATTAATCACTTTATCGACTGGTGGAAACCGCATGAAAATCCGTTCAGTAGTTTTTGAGTTTATTGCAAAGACAGACGTGGCAGAGGACTTTATTTTATACTACTTTTTATTTTATTTTATGTAATGATACTGATTTTGCTATTAATTTAACGTAAAATATATGTAACTAGAAACTGTATTTACTATGATTGTGTTGCAATTACTATGGAGTTAGTGAGGGCGTTAGAATAAGATGTTGAAAGGAAATTAATAGAAAAATATAACACAACAGTATGACATAACAATTTATTATAATCGGTAACTCAATCATTAAATACAATAAATAATCGTGAAGGGTCGGAATATGTACGTATCAGTTTTTCAAATTTAAGAAACCGTACGACATAAGGTGAAATCTGCGGCGCTGTCAAAACGCCGCTACATACGAAGTAACCTACTGGAAAGTATGAAAGTACTCTTAGCCTGTCTTAATCTTCATCGTCCTTTGCACAGATTTCAATTAAGGGCAGCATCACTGTCAGCAATATCACTAAGTGGAAAGAAAATCAAGTTTAATTTTTCGTATATAAGAGATTTTTCATTTGTCAAATTTCATATACTAAACAGCATTAGCAGAGATATCACTGCTAAGTAGGTGTAAATTATTGTAGGCGGTAGAGCTATTACTGGCATCAGTATGAATGAGTTGGCTCACGCAGGGAAGTACCACCCTCTCACAGAAAATCGACATGAAGTAACAGTATTTGCATTGTTGCGTTTCATTCAGTCAGTGAGTGCGCCAGAGGCCCACCTCTCCTTTTCCCTTCCCTCCTGCCTCTTCACCCAATATAGGTTGGCAACGCACTTGCGACTCCCCTGGTCTTGCAAGTGTTTATGGACGGCAGCGACCACTTAACATTAAGTGAACCTTGTGAAGTCCGTTTGCCTCATATAATATAAAAAAAGCATCCGGAAAGAAGGCATAAATTGAAACGACAATAGCTGATCTGAATTATAATAATTCTATTTCTCATATTACACCGTAACTACATGAACATTTCACAAGCTTTTACGATTTGTGACGATAAATTCGTCGCCATTGTTCAATAATGTTAGAGCTGGCTATACCATAGAGTGCGAGCGGAATGATTGCCTCAGATACCAAGTTTCAAAGAGCAACTCTGTACAAAAAAATTAAGCCGTCACGGGATGCCTGGCAGGTGTGAAACAACGAAATTGTTTTGTATAAGTTATATGCCTAAAAGAACAGATTACGACAGGAATCAGCTATAGTATAACGAAAAGATAAGGCATTACAAATTACTTCCATAAAATAATGACTGTTTATTTATTTTATTAGATAAATATTCATTGTTATTAAATACAAAATACAAAAATTCAACTAGACGTACGTGAACTGTGTTTGGCGGCATTTATCAAAGGGCTTCAGGCCGTCGGCGTGCGCCGCGTAACACTAGTATACCGAATGACCGACAAATTTGAATCTTATTTACATACAGATAGGGTTACAAATGTTTTTGAGTACTTCGTTAATACTGCAAACTTCGTGTTTTGCGTCGCCACGTTACGCCACGCCAAGGTTTACCCGCGCTTATGTGTATATGTTTCATATCAAAAAGTAATGAAAAATAATGTTCTTTTCGACATTAAGGCAAGAAGTGTGTATGTTACCTGTAAATGACTTTAGTTGTTGAGATGTAAACAAATTGATTTCAAGTTTTATGTTTATATTCACATGTGGTGTATATTATAAGCCAATGGCTTATTTCGATTTTATTTTATTTATTGATGCATTTATATATAATGATATATAAATCCATATTCGGGTATTGGACAAATATTATTTAAAAATATAAACAAAAAAAATGCAATAAAATATCTCGCGCGACTTTAGTCGGGTACTCATTATTCATATTTATTTTAATAAAATATTAACTAAATTTATAAATAAAAATTATGTTTTATAAATCTCCAACATTCGAAATAAAACTTGTTGTTTCATAAAAAAAAATGTAATGTTAACTGATCAACACCAAGGGAGTCGCAAGTGTTTTGCCAGCCTGTGTTTCAAGAGAAGAAGGCGAAGGTAAGGAGAGGTGGGCCTCAGGCACTCTCATTGACCAAACGAAACGCAACAATGCAAGCACTGAAGCAATGTTACTCCACGTCAGTTTTTTGTTTGGGGGTGGTACTATCCCAGGTGGGCCAACCCATCCATGCTTAAGCCAGTAATAGCTTCAGCGTGACTCTACCACCTTTAAAACCCTTATATTCCTTATTAGTAATCCAAATAATGAAAATAATTAATTCTCGTTATACCCGATATTTTTCATAATACAATAGCGGGACCGGGAGTTTATCCCGCCTCGATTAAAAAAAACCTTAACAAATTATGTACCTAAGGGACCGCACTATGCGTTGAGCTGCAATCCGGTCAGCTGTGCGGCTGATCGCAGGGTGCGGTTGCGAGTAACCGCAGTCGCAACCGGAACTTGCGTTTGAATAACCGTCGTGACTTGCGGTTGAATTGACTCATTTCGAAGATAGACGTCGAAGGTTTCACAGTTATTTGTTATATTTATTGGTGTTATATTAAGAACAATAAACAAATAAGAAGGTACTGGGTACATCTTTATTCGCAAACACGTGATGAGAGCAAGTAGATAGTAAACAGTAATAATGCCAGATCGCTGTCCTGTCTTGTATCTCAATAATAAAATTTTCTGTATCGAAATAAATATTTAATTGTCGGTTGTCATCAATAAAATGTGCGAGCGTCGATAAACACGTTTACAGTCAATAGTGAGCAACTGCACAGTAGCACAAGCATAATGTGCTGTAACTGTCCGGCTGACTGCCATTCGGGCCGCTGCGTTCAGGACATCCGTAGCGGTCGGCCGGCAGCCGCAACGCAGTGCGTATAAAAACTACTTTTTCATACATATTTTTGATAGTGGTTGGCTGGACAGCTGGACGCATTGAGGCTAACCGAATAGTGCGTAGGTACCCTAAGCCTTCTTCATGAATCACTTTATCCACTGGTGAAAACCGCATGAAAATTTGTTCAGTAGTTTTTCAATTTATTGCGAACAGAAATACAGATAGACGTGGCAAAGCGCTTTGTTTTATATCTATAAGGTTTAGTGATGTCAAAATGCTACCCAAAAATAACAATTTTTTTAACCTATGTAAACTTCAATGGGTTCCATCATACATAGAATTACTCTGTGCAAATATTATTAAAAATGTAAATAAATATAAAAAAAATTGAATTGTAAAAATCATTTATTCAATAATTATGTAATTTGTAGCTATGTACTGCCTTAACGGCTAAGCTCAGTACCGCTCGCCGCTGCGTCATATAAAAATTTATATTATTTAAGCTAATACTGGGCAGTGAAATTTTATTTCAAAATAAAGAATTTAAATGTATATCGCGTATTACTAAAAAAAAGTCGATTATCGTACTGGGAAGTCATTAAAATTTCAATATGTTTATTTAAAAGTTAATAAAAAATATGATAATAAACAAATGAAATTTGCAAAAGATAAAAGATATTTTATTATAATCGCTGAAAATTTCGTAATATTCAATAGCTTTTTCATAATTTATTTATTAATTAAAAGTACCGAACATTTAAAAAAATTGTTGGTAAATTCAAAAACTGTTTTAAGGGATGATTTTTAAGTATGACTACTTTCGATAATCATATTTTAATAAGTTTTTAATCATCAAGTGGTAAAAGGGGGGATCACTTGACGTGTTATGACTCAATATCATTGGGTTGTTGTAAAAATCTGTGCTTCGTTTTAAATTTACAGGTTTTTATTATTGACAATTCCGAAATACGTTAACGTATTACCAAAAAATATATATAATCTATATAGATGCTGTAAAACAAATGTATCTTTAGGTGGTAGAGCCACGTAACTGGTTTCAACATGAGTGAGTCGGCTCGCCCGGGCTACTACCACCCGACCCACAGAAACACGACGTGAAGTAACAGTGCTTATATTGTTGCATTTCAGCCGGACACTGAAAGCGCCGGATGCTTCATGCCTTTCCTCTTCCCTTTCCTTCCCCCAAACACAGGTTAACAACATACTTACGACTCCCCCCTGGTGTTACTAGTGTCTATGGACGGCAGTAGTCACTTAAAAACATCAGGTGAACCGCCTGTCCATTTGCCTCCAATGTAATAAAAAAAAATTACAATGTACCTTTTAGATTAACATTCTTGCCTTCATTACTAGGTGCATGTAGGACTTCCTATACGTTTTTTTTTTTGCATAAAATTAAGAATTATTCTAATAGGTGGTAGAGCCACGCCGAAGCTTTTACTGGTCAGCATGAATGGGTTGGCTCGTCCGGGGTAGTACCACCGTCTCACAGAAAACCGACGTGAAGTAACAGTGCTTGCATTATTGCGTTTCGTTCGGTCAGTGAGAGTGCCGGAGACCCACTTCCCCCTACTCCTTACTTGTCCTCTCCCTTCCACTTCCCTCTTCTCTCCCTTCCCCTATTCCTCTAAACATAGGCTGGCACCGCATTTGCAACTCCTCTGATGTTGCCGCTGTCTATGGACGGTGGTGATCACTTAACATCAAGTGAGCCGCCTGTCTGTTTGCCTCCTATATGATAATAAAAAAAAACTCCATTAATCTTATGAAAATATTTGAATAAAGATGGTAATTCGTTAATAATTATTGCATTTTGTAATTTGTTATACATTCATCAATATATTTTTTCAATAGTTTTTCAATAGTTAATCATAAGGAATATAATTGAAATCGGAAAAAAAATTATCGCCAATATATAAGGTTAGTTTTTATCTTAATTGGACCCGGTAGGTGATGCTGCGAACGGATTCTAGGCTATTTTGAAAGATTTGAGTGAGTCCCTGGATAGTTTGGATTAGAAACGGTATATGTTGTTGCAATCGGGTATTAGGTGTATTAAGATTTTTCGCGTTTAAAAATACAATTGAAATCGGTAATAACCGATTTGGTGCAGAAGAAGTGGCACGGGTCCGTTAGTCCTGAATATACCAAGAAGCATATGCTTTGCCTTTAATTTGGTTGTATGTGTACCAATTTGAGTACGATGATGCAAAAATATCAGACTTGTTTGGAGAGAATAAATCTTGAACATAAGTTTATAGTGATCAAAATTTCTCATGACTGACGACGTATTCTTAAATAGAAGAGGAGGGATATTATTTTTATATATAAAAATAAAACTACGAAATTATTCAAATACATATAATTCGAAAAAATAATACATATTATAGTTAATTTATTGTGATGTAGAACAAAGCGCCTCATATAATCTGAAAAAGATGTATATACTAAGAGAAACTCTGTACCTCCTTGTAACTGTATTGATAAATAATGAAATTGAAACTCCTTGTAACTGTATTGATAAATGATGAAATTGAGAAACATATGAAAAGAGAAATTAATGGCATATAATATTTTATATTAATTTTGTTTTCCAAATATTCCAATACTTGGAATATATTGTATTCATAAATATTCTAAATGGAACTATGGTATTATAATGGATTATTCCTATATATTCTTAATATGTTGGTCTAACCTCTTCCTCTTTAACTTTAAAAAGTAAAAAAGCCTTGAGTACAAAAAAAAATCTAAAACAATGCTTAGAGAATTAAAAGCACCTATCATTCATTGGCATCAGCCTGTAAAAGGTCCACTGCCGTCACTCTATTTCAGACCTCTTCCTGAAGGAAGGTGTGGGCATTATCATCACGCCAACCCATGACCTATACATGTGTTCAAACTCAGAGAAATAAAATCCACAGTTCTATATTTTACCATATACGGTCGTACTACAAGAACATTTCTCAGGTTCAGAATTCCTCGCGATGTTTTCGTAGGTAGTAGAACCACGATGAAGCTATTATTGATTTCAGTATGAATGGGTCGGCTCGTCCGGGTTTGTTCATCCCGATGCACAGAAACACCGACGTGAAGTAACAGTGCTTGCATTATTGCGCTTCGTTCAGTCAAACGTTTCAACGCGCATGCGACTTCTCTGGTGTTGCTGGTGTCTATGGATGGTGGTGATCACTTAGCATCAGGTGACCTATCTGTTCCTTTATTTCCTATTACAAAAAAAAATGTTTTCTTTCACCGTCATCCGATAGCGTTATCATTTTAAATTAGACGCGAAATGCGAAAAATTCATTGGAACATCTCGGGGTTCAAACCTGCCATAATCGAAATTATATTCAACTGGTCAAACCACCGCCATGACTTAGTAATTAGAACCAACGTTAACTATACTTACGAACAAAGTAATTTGCTTAGACTAAAATGTCCTGCATCTTCAAAGGACTAATATTCTTATGTGCCTGTTATGTCTCCGACGACTCGAGTGAGCTTATAGCACCTGATTTATCACCGTAATAAGCATCCAGATCTGCAATTAATACTCCTGCTTGTACATTTTCCTCATCTTTACTAGGTAGTTTATGGTGTACTGGTGTACACCATAAACTAAACCATAAACTGGTGTGGTTTGGGTGGTGTGCCATAATATTATTTTTTTTATATCAAAGGAGGCAAACGAACTGGTGGGTCACGTGATGTTAAGTAATCACCACCGTTCATAGACGCTAGCGACATTAAGGAAGTCGCAAGTGCATTGCCAGCCTGTATATGGGAGAGGAGGGAGGGGAATGAAAGTTAAAGAAGGAAAGAGAAAGGGAAGTGGGCCTTCGGTGCTCTCACTGACCAAACGAAACACAACAATACAAGCACTGTTATTTCACATCGGTTTTTATTTGAGGAGTGGTAGTACCCCGGACGAGATGTCCCATTCATGCTGAAACCAGTAATAGCTTCAGCGTGGCTCTACGATCTACAAATATACTTGAATGTAATAGGAACGTACATGTAACTTTATTGAGTGTCTCAGTGTCTATGACAAGTATGCACATAGACAATATCCATAGATTTTATATAGATAAAATATAAAAACTAATAAACAATAAACACAAAATTAATAAACAAACGTGTAGATGGTCAGTTAAGAATACCAATTAACACTCTGTAAGCACTGGGACTATTTATCCGAGCAGAGCTTCATCCAACAAGAACTTCGAGATAGAAGTGAGCGTCCCAACTTTTTTTTTTTGAACTGATTACGCTACTGGCTGGCAAGGTCTTAACAGTTTCACCGGACTACTAAGGGGAGCGCTTAAGAGATTCAGCCGATTTTATTTTTGGCAAATAACTCAAAGGTGCACGGCACACCTCGGCTTGGCTGTTGCATGCAAAATCGCGACCTATCTTCGTTAGACATCTTGCCTTTTATTGGCCAAAATGTCTAATGGGGTGGTGCTAGTGCTACGGTCGCGTCTCGGATATGTTGTCACGGTACTGAAATTAGATGATAAGTCCGTTTAAGTCATTTGAGTATCATCGCAGTAAATTATAAAGTTCAATTGATATACAATAAACCAAGATACGATTTCAATTTGTTTTTATAAGGAGCCAGCCAACGAGAAATTATTTGAAATGACTGCATAATGCACTAATTTTCGTGTACCGGCTTGCGCTTCGTTCGGTCAGTAAGAGCGCCGGAGGCCCACCTTCCCTCCCCCCTTTCTCCCTTTCCAGCCTACCCCATACCCCCAAAACACTGGGCAACTCTCCTGGTGTTGCTAATGTCTATGGACGGTGGTGTTCACTTAACACCAGATGATCCGCATGTTTGATTGCCTCCCATGACATAAATAACCCTCTCACAGAAAACAGATATGAAGTAACAGTGCTTGCAGTGTTGCCATACTTCGGTCAGTAATAGCGCCGGAAGACCACCTCCCCTCACAATAGAAACCTGATCGGGTACATTTTTTAAAACATATATATTTCCAATACATCATACAATCGTTTTTAGTAGACTAACAGAGAGGAGTCAATTCCAGACGCCACCATCGTTCACACATTGATCCCCTCTATTAATATCCTTTTGGCACCAAAACCCGCTCGACTTGGCGGCTAAACTCACAATCCGACAAATCAGTAAGATGCTTTGGGACTTTACTGTAAAACTTAACACTATTACCTAAAAAACTATTACTGGTTTTGCTAAGTCTGAAACATGGGACGATTTACGTCGTATATCTGAATAATTTATATCTTAAAAAAAGCTCATAAAAAATAATATATCGTTTTTGAATAATCGATCATTTAGGCCTAGATTTTTTCAAGAATCTATCCATAGACCACGATAAACCTAGATGAACTGGCTGTCAAGTCGAAGTTACGTTGTATATATCTGCACACACAGTTACACAATAGTTACGCTCGGCTTACGCCATCCAGATTTTACCAGCTGTCTTGTATTATCTGTATTACTACTTACCATCCATTGAAAGGGCGATCTGAAACAATTAAAGTTGATTATACATTTCTGAACGACATCTGGTGGTTCCAAATTGTTTGTATATTTTTTTTAATGGTTGTTACCACAGATCTGTCATTTACAAATCGATTTCGGAAAACAACCCTTCAGAGTCGAATAGAAAATATATAGATAAGATATTGCTATTTTTCTGAGTAAATAGGCTACCAAGACAAGGTAGGTACATATATACTATCGTCCTTGACTATGTAGTTAAGAATGTTTGGTGGTTTTTCTAGATTTTTTTTTAAATTTGGTTTTATCTATACTAATATTATAAAGTGGTAAAGTTTGCGAGTTTGTGACATTGTAGAGAGTAATCTAAGGAACTACGGGTCGGATTTGAAAAATTCAACGTCATATAGCTCATTTATCGGGGATTGTTATAGCCTATATGTCATCTAATAGGAGCGGAGCACCAATGAAGAATATTTAAATATCGGGGTTTTTTCCTATTGAAAGCTTCCGCTCGGTGTTAACAGTAGCCTAAAGTAATTATTCCAAGCGAACGAAGTAGCGGACAGAGGCTAGTATTAAATAAAAAAGTCAGTTTTACTCTTAGTACTTTTAAACTACTGTTAAATGACTACGTCCGGTACCGCTATGATACACCCGAGAGGCGTGACTATAACGCCACCGGAACATTACTAGATCCACCGTATTAGAGATACATAATTTAAATGCATAAATAAGAACGATTATATATATATGGTGTATCACTTAAATAACAATCTGCTATTTAATTCATCTATAGTAATTGCTTTGACTTCCACAGTTTGGCATATAAAAGGAAAGATACCGTCAATCTACGCGCACTTCTATGTGAACGTTGTTGTGGGGCAGAGCTCTGCTCGGATGAATAGTCACAGTATTTACAGAATGTTAATGGTTTCACTGACCGACCGGCTGACAAATACGTGGTGTCTAACATATCAGAAGTGGGATAAAGGATCAATCACCTAGACGTCCGATATAATTCAAGAATAAGGCCATCAAATGTCGAGTGATGAAGAATATTACAAATCGCTGGAAGAACAAAAGTTCTATCAATGGATGTCAAACTTTATGGTATTATTGATGAGATAGACTACAGGTCGCGGGTATGGAAAAAAAAATTATCTCACGGAACGAAATTACGTCAAGTTCCAACAATGGATGTCCAACTTTGTGGTATTACTGTATGCACTTCACGGTTATCTTTTACTAAGTGGAATATTGTGATTATTACCTATCATATACTTGTACTATACAGGATAACAATTTTATTTTTCGCAGGTATTAACTATATGATGTGATTTTTGTGTATATGTTCCATGTCGAGTGATTCTACCAATGGATGTGGTATTACTTGATGAGGAAAGCCGAAAGCCTACAAGTCTACCAATGAGTGCTGAACTTTGTGGTATTACTTGATGGGACTACCTACAGGTAGCGGGTAGACAAAAATATTGTTTCGCAGAACGAAACCGCATCAAGTTTACCAATGGATGTCAAACTTTGTGGTATTAAGTATATGATGCGATTTGTGTGGGGGCGAATGTCGAGTGATTGGAAAGCTACAGATCCCGGGAAGGAAAACGAAATTTTATTTCTCACGGAGCGAAGTGACGTCATGTTTCACAGACGGATGCCGCACATAGTGATATTACTGTATACATCCATCCCTTCACGGATGTGATTGCTGTACCTATGTACTATGTGATTGCTGTACCTATGTACTATGTGATTGCTGTACCTATGTACTATGTGATTGCTGTACCTATGTACTATGTGATTGCTGTACCTATGTACTATGTGATTGCTGTACCTATGTACTGTGTGATTGCTGTACCTATGTACTATGTGATTGCTGTACCTATGTACTATGTGATTGCTGTACCTATGTACTATGTGATTGCTGTACCTATGTACTATGTGATTTGTGTGATCGCCGGATGCTGTGTGAGCGCCAGGTACTCTCTAATGTTATGCACATGTGGTTACTGTTTACTACGTATCACTGTTTTTCTATGCAGGAATGACTCTGTGGTACTACTATATGCATACTTTACGATTATTTTTCACAGGTATTAGATGTGATTAAGATTACTGTGTGATTTTTATGAATCTTTTGTCGAATGACTGGAAAGCTTACAAACCGCGAAAAGGAAATAGAAGAAAAATTTATTTGTAAGCGAAGTGGCGTTGTTTCACCGATGAATGACAAACTTTGTGTTGTTTCGCAAGTATTCACAGGTATGATGAACTAGAGTTATTATGTGGACAACTTAAAGCTAATTAAAGATATTGACTAATCAATAACAAAATAATTACAAGAGATTAAGTGCTGAATAAAAATATAAAAATCGTAAAAATAATCAAGCAACCTTGTCAAAGAATGTTTGATGACCGCTTAAAAGGAAAGAAATGTCGGTAATCATACGTCGTTTATCCAGGGGTGTAAAAACTTTTTCTGTTCTGGATATTTTCGATTCTAGAAATATATGTATGGTACAAGGGATTCCAGATCATATTCCAAGTAACCGCGCACGAGGTATTTTTGGGGTTTTGACTTGATGGAGAGCCTCATTAGAAATCCAAGTACTATCAAAGCTTCCGATGTAATTGATTTAATATGTTCATAGAAAATAACTTAGTATCGTGTAGCACTCTAAGGTCTCGCACTGTGTCACTTCTCTGCACATATTCACATTTAAAATGATATTTAGTGTATCTGATTCCACTTTCGCGTGAAGGCCATAATACTACATTTTGATGGATTTAGGTTTAAACCATGATGTACCTGCGGCAGCTGTTGGGGGCGTACCTGGAGGGAAGGGAGGTC